>OY744540.1:60715057-60825057 GCA_963556195.1 Sepiola atlantica | reverse complement strand
AGAATTTCCACGCAGGCACTTTTACAGTGAGTAGCTATTACCTCTCGAGATTGAAAGAATACTGTTATACACAGAAAAAAATTGTGATGAAGACAGTAAAGCTCATATTTTTAATATTGCGAGAATAATATTAATATTGTTTTCCATTTATTCATAAATTTCCCTTACCCAAACTGTACACGAGGAAGTTCCAATTGACAAGATGGTCGGTTATATCTCTCTATATATAAATTAGAATTGTCTGTACGTGTCATGTGTGTTGCGTTATCACAGTTTAACGGTTGATCTAAGAGCATAGCAAACCGCAGATTCGGGATCAACACCTGTGATCCGATGTTCTTATCAATGCCAGAAGATTTTGGACCTTTTTTTACAAAACCCATCATTCAAAAGTAAAAGTACGAAAAATAACATGTGAAACAAATATTCCGACATTTGTAGCGTTCCTCTTTAGCCGACCGAGTACCTACTTTCTCCGACAAAACATCGACGTATTGTTTACTTCGAAGAGAACATATTTATCATTTTTTATTAAAAGTGAGTAAAAATATTTGATGAATTTTCACTAATATATTTTACTGTAATAAGAATATTTTATTTCATTCTTCTTCGTGTTTCCTTCTTTATTTAGACTATCGAACTATTTCTAGATTGATGCGAAGATGGAAAAATACCGAACTCAGTTTAATATGTTAAGAAGACAGAACAAAGTGTAATGAATAATTACGAGTAACTTTTCTTACTCTGACTTATCTCCCTTTTGGAGAACTCTCCTGCTTCTACTAACCACTATAAATAGTAGCACTAATACTGTACCGACATTGTGTGCTGAATAAAACTTTCACAAGTTACGTCTGTTCTCGTTAGTCATTACACAAAGGTTTCAAATTTCGGTGCTTGTATAATAAAAAAGCCGAAAAAAAGTTGTTTTTTTTTGTCTTTTAGTGTTGGAGAGGTAAATAAGGGGCAGGTAACTCTTACAACGAATTTTAAACACGATTTTCCAGTAATAAAAACTGATGGCTTTAATTGGCGTTGCACATGTGGCTACTGTGCAAGGAGAACGTGGATTAGACATAATATGGTTAGGGTTAGGGTTAGGATTAGGGTTTAATGTAAGGGTTAGGATTAGGGTTTAGGGTTAGGGTTAGGGTTAGAAAAATATTGTTCGAAAACTAGAGCTGTTGTGAAGAGTTACCTGCCCCTTATTTACCTCTCCAACACTAAAAGACAAAAAAAACTTTTTTTCGGCTTTTTATTATACAAGCATCCACATTTCTGTAAGGTTCGGTTGAGCAGACAAAAATAATTATTTTACTATGGCAAATGATCATGAGATACTTTAGCAACAGCAGCAGCAGCAGCAGCAGCAGCAGCATCATTCTCAACTAACACAGGGAATAGCTGCACTCTAACGAGTAATGTACCACTGAATAGACACATTGTGATTGTTCATCAGACTGGACTAAAAGGGACACGTTCCTGACTTTGTGAAAGCTCAAACCGAACGAAGGAAGAGAACGCCTCAAATGAATACCAGAAAAGATAATTGCCAACAAATTTGAATCTCGAATTAATCAAATAACTACAATGGCACACAGGAGAGTGCATACTTCCACCAAAGCTTAGTCTCTTTTAATTCAATACAACCCTATTCAAAATTAAATGCATAATTCTCAATTAATAACATCATCATCATCATCATCATCATCATCATATTCAGTTTAAAATCTGTTTTACTTGTGAATAAAAACACTCCCGTTCAGTTTCAATATTTTATACGATCATGGGTTCGAGTCTCACACTAAGCAATTGTTTTTTTTTTGTAATAGCGTTAGGGGTGTTACCTAGCAGATATCGATCATCACCATAAACGTGAATAATTTTTTTTAAACGAAAAAGAATGGATTAAAAATATTTAGAAGATATTCTTAACATCTAATCTTGGCTAAAAAATCCACGAAAATAGCGAAACCCGGTACAGACGGCTACTTCAGCTAGTGTATTATTAATTTATCTATTAAACTCCATTTTTGAATCATTCATATCATTTCTGGTTCAGTGTATTTAAATGATATTTTATGAACAAATTTTTTCTAAGAAATAAAGAATTCATATTTACATGTTTACGTGTAACGAGATTGTCCCTTGGAGTCGGGAAAGGTGGTGGTAATGCTAATTATAATAATGATGATAGTTGTTAACATCACGACAGCTGCGGTTATGAAAAGTGTGCTGACAAAATTTAGGTGAAATTTGGAATTTAGTTAGGAATGCGCTTTTGAGAAACCCGACATTGTATGACAATATTAATCAGTAAAGAGGCGTAAATGATGGGAATATTTTATTTTTCTTCTTTTTTTTTTACTATCGAGTATTTCATCCAATCTTATCTAATATGCGTGACGGCGGTATTTTACCCATTGGGACACAAAATAAAAATGCCGAAAATAGTTTGCGCAAATGGATCCGCGCATACTTTCATGTGAATTAACAAATACAGAGGAATATATTTTGAGACAATCAGTGGCTTCCGTGTGAAGTTGTACATTTTTTGTCTGGATCAACTTCGGAGACTCTTGGACGCATATAATGCCATGATTTGTCACCAGTCAATCAGTTGAACCAAAAAATCAGGACAGTGCTAACATCAATATTACGCACAGCTTCTCTTACCGCGTTGTGGGCATACGGAGAACTATTCCCAATACTACACTGACGCACACACATTAATACGCATACTCACGCCCACAAACACACACAATAATTCTCTCATAGCGTCGCACGCGCAGATACACACCAACTGAAAACAAACATGCACACATTCATCTAAAACAGTCTTGAGTTTTCCCCCTCAGAACTTTCTACAATGAGAACTGTACTAAATTTACTCTTATTAAATAACGGCTAACCAAATGTAAGTTTGTAGTTGAGAGAGGAAAGGTTTTCGTTACGATTCTGTTGACCTGTAGATATTCCATTGTTGTTACTTTGTTGACTAGAGATCGCTCATTAGCCTAGTTAATCAATCCCTTTTTGCGTTGCAAAAACACTTAAACTATCAACAAGCATTATTTGTTTATTACCTATTTACGCCACTAGTTTATGATATATATATATATATATATATATATATATATATATATATATAACATAATATTTGGTGATCACGTGTCTTTCGTAACCCTAACTGTATGTATAACATTTCTGCTTTTGATTTCAGGTAAAGGAACTGAAATTCCGTGGTCTATGGAAAGAAAGGAACACAGACAAAGAAAAATGTCTGGAGGTGAAGAAATTACAGTTAGAACAATCGTACGAATTCCACATGGCGCTGAAATCGAAGGATGTTGAGATTTCACGCATGAAGGATGAAATCGAATCACTCCATCAGGAGCGAAACCGATTAAGTAAAGAGATAAGCCAATGGAGGAAAGAAGTGAAAGATGTCCAGGTACGTTGTGACGGGGAAAACGAGCTACAAATCCGGCATAACCGAGCAAACGAGTCGAGCCTGAAACGTTTGGGGGATCAGTTGGACATTTCTAAGAATATACTACGAACCACACATAAGCAGATAACTTCGATTCTGCAGTTGCAGCCGAGGTCATGCGACAAAGAGCTGATCGCCGTCATGGATAATGAGTTCGCTTTCTTCTTGGACGACTTTGGGAAGTTCTTGAACCGGTTTCGGGAATTGGAAGACTTGCAAGCTGGATACGAATCGCTGAGAGTTGAAAGCGACTGGGTCCTTACGCATCTCGGTTTCAACCCTCAGGAACAAGGTGCGCCAGGCTTGATGCAGGCTTATCGAGAGTTCGCTGTTAGAACCGATGATAATATGGCCCAACTTCAAACCGAGATTTCTATAAAAAAGAAGGTTTTGCACGACCAAGAGGCCCAGATTAGGGCTTTCATAAATGAAAAGAAAAGTGATAACGGCGAAAACCTTTCCAAAACACTCTCTTATTGGCAAAGGTTCATACACTCAATTCTTAACCGACAGCTGCATTCCCTGCAAGACGACAACCGAGAGAAAGACGAGCTACTAAAATTGATATCGAACGAGAACGCGATTCTAAACCAAATGAAATTGGAACGAACGGCCATTACGTCAGCCGGACAAATCTCCAAAGAATTTACAGTGAAGACAATCGCTCCAAAGTCTCCAGAATCACACAGGGAAAAATCCGCAGAAGAGTCTAATTCTAATTCCCAAGGGAAAGGAACTCCCCCGGAACAATTTCAGGCGGCAGCATCAGTTAAATCCGAAAATGCGTCCCTGATGGTTCAAAATGTTCAAATTTTAAACAAGAGCACTAACCAGCGACCGTTTTCGAAGAATGCAAACTCGCGACTTCCCAACGCGAAAACAAAGAACGGCCAATCAACATCAGAAGCTGATCTGGGTGGAGGCCTGACTACTAGTTCTGTGAAAATGATCACTCGACATAATGGTCGGAAACCATTGTTTTGAAATTATAAACGGCTATAATAAACCAGATATAAAAACGGAGCTCTTGTAAAAAACGACGAAATAAAGCAGCATAAATAACGCCCTTACACTAAATAAAAAATAAACGGTGCCTTCTTTAAAATATTAATAAAATACTATTTTCTTACTATCCAGTTTTATTTAATTTAAAACTTACATAGACGGACAAAATGAATAACTTATATCATGTTTCGGAATATTTTAGATGAAGATCAAATATTAGTATTACTTGAATAATTTGGACTACTGTTCTCAGAAAGATTCGGCCGATGTAAGCTCTGACCTTGTCGAACTCAAGAATCTATATGTCGAACTCGGGAATCTGTACGAAATTTCGAACATAACTCTTTATTTAATCCACGGGGGTTGCTTCCCCTCGTTACGTCAGTCATAATTGAACCTTCAACCCCCAGAAGACTGTCAATTAGAATTGATTTTACTTAACATTTTATCCGTTGCGCGGATCTCAGAACGGGCAATTCTAAGAATACAATTACGAATTACTGAAGACTTCTACCCGGCCATGGCTGACCGAACGAGATCAAGCTATCTCCATGGATTAAATAAAGGGTTCCGTTTAAAATTCTGTACAGATTCCCGAGTTCCTACTTAAATGCCTAACCACGAGCAAAAAGTTAAACACAAGGTCAATTGTTACTGTGGGGAAAATCCAGCTCCTAAAAAATGGGTCAATCTGGATTGGAACAAAAATAAAAAAAAATTGCTTTAGTCTAGAAGAACTCTTTCACTGACCGAGGAGAGAAAATACTAAATGTAGCATCAGAACAGATACTACAACTTGTTCCTAGTCAAACAGCCAAGATTCCCGAGTTCGACAGAAATATTTGTGTTTCGACAAGATACACCTAACGAAGGTCGGAGGGTATGTTGTGAGGATAACCCTAAAGTTAATCCAAATGATCGAAATGAATAATCGATTTCTAAAATAATATTTTGTGAAACAATAAAAAAAATCACGGACAACGTATGTTGTTAACTGTTTTATTTAGAAAGCAGAAGGATGTGAATGAAAGAAATAGAGGAGGAGAGCGAGAGAAAGAGAAGGAGAAGGAGAGAGTGATAGAGAGATCACTTTTCAAATGTAAACACCCTTTAATACTAATACTACTATTTATGGTTAAATGCGCTTTTTAACAAAATATTCGGTAACTTGCAACTTTTTACTCTCAAATAAACACAAACATATTTTATTGATACTTTTTAGTTTCCTTTTTCTTTTGTACACCAGACTTTAGTCACTTTAAGAGAAAATAAGAAAGTATTCACTTCATTATTTCCAACGTATCTGAAATCGGAAATTGATTATCCAATAAAAAATCCCCAATTAGAGTTTTGGTCGAACTTGTTTTTGCTAAATAATTTGTTTCCAACCATTTGTTTATTTATTAACAAATACTAAAATCTAACCGTTTTTTATAACCGAAAATGTATTTATTTTTTTAATTTCGAAACTATTTTTTAACAAATAATTAAATCAAATATTTTTTTAGGATTGGAATATTACAAAATTATAGTATAAAGTACCAACAAATTATTAACAAATAATGAATCCAAACTATTATTTATAAGTGATAAAAATACTACCAAAACCATGCCGCCTAAAATAATTAGTTTTTAGCTTTATTAACACCGGTTCGCAATTCTAATTTAAGATACGGCGCTTATGATTAAGTGGATACTTTCTATTTTATGCCATGTTGTATTTTTTATTAAATATCAAGATTCCGCATGTGTTTGAGAATATCGGCGTCGACTGGAATGAGAATGCATGGAACACAGCAAGGAAATGAAAAAAATATCACAAGAATATTCTTAACATAAAAAATAAGAATATATTATCTTAAAAAAAACAGAAAGCAGCGTTTAAAGCAGAGCAATGTCCGTTGGATAAGCGAGGTTAACACCTCGGATTTGGATTGACACTTACTATTATTTCTCGACGTGTTACTGGAATTAATCTTAGGCAATTTTCTCAAAGACAGGGCAATCTACAACTTATTTCTCGTTCACTGACAATCTCTGTCGTTCTATAGTCTTCTCTGTCATTCTATAGTCTTCTCTGTCGTTCTATAGTCTTCTCTGTTATTCTATAGTCTTCTCTGTCATTCTATAGTCTTCTCTGTCGTTCTATAGTCTTCTCTGTCATTCTATAGTCTTCTCTGTCGTTCTATAGTCTTCTCTGTCATTCTATAGTCTTCTCTGTCATTCTATAGTCTTCTCTGTTATTCTCTGCAAACTATGATTGTCTTTAGTTTATACAGGGTGGGCCAAAATAAGGGTCCTATCTTTAAATTTGAATAACTTGAATTTGAATAACTTCCACAAAATAAAAGTTAAACTCACCAAACTTTATGTGTGTGTAGACTGACCCTTCCGAGATTTTTTGAAATAAACAAAACAAATTTTAGCCGAAAAACACTTCTTAAAACTTACAAAAACTAAAGTATTGTTTTTTACACTGTTTTGAGTTTTTTAAGCAAAAATAAGGTTTTCTAAATGAGGGTACGTTCCTTAGGGCTAATACGGCTCATGCTTGCTTCGGAAGGGGTCCTTTACTTATTCTAAAAAAAAAAAAAAAAAAAATCAATAAATAAAAAAGTTATGAATTTTTAAAAATAGGACCCTTATTTTTGCCCACCCTGTATATACAATTGTTATTGTCCGGCCAGAGTTGGATGCATCTTCCTCACATGTGACTAGGCTGTATGTACCGATTTCTGTCACGGGAATATGTTTAGCTTTACTATTTTGCAGATGTCGGTTAACTGTCAACTGATAACCGTCAACACACTCACCTGTCAAAACAGCTGATTTACATCTTCTACTGATACTAGTGGCTTCTAAATTCCGTAGGGCCCTTTTAGCAAGCCGACTACTCTGCCACACAGTAGGGCTCCGACACTCGCATTGTCGGTCTTACATTAAACTGTCACTGTGACAACAAACGGTTTAAGAATTATAATTCAAAATCATACCTGGTCTCCTTCGGTCGTCTCGGTGTTCACGACTCACGTAGTGATCTTGCTTGAAGATAGAAAATGTCAATCTGGAATCAAAAGTCGATGCGTCAATTAATCAGTCAAAAAACATATCCTTAATGGAAGAAGATGGGTTTATTCTGAGTTCGTATTTGGTGTAAAGCAACAGGGTAAGAACAAAGAGAGATGGGAAGCAGGCGGCCCTCACAAGAAGGGCATGGCTTCGTTTAAACCGATCTTAAGACATCTCAAACATAATTACAAGTTGACGTATCTACGTATATTTAACACAGATACAATTTTGTAAAGTCTTAAGATAGCAGCCATTAGGCGGCCAGACAAAATTAAACTCAGTTTACTAATACCGAATACGAAAATATATTCTTCTATAAACATCATGGCGTCTGTTCAGTCTTGAGAGACAATGGATACCCCCTGTAAGGGTAGCTGCGCGTGTAATTGTGAAGCAAGGGTGGCGCAAGCTCTAACTACACATACCCTCTCCCGAATCGGCACTGTATGAATCCAGTAGCAAGCAGAATTCGAGGACAACTGGAAACAATGACGAGTACTTACATTACCTTGTATTCCCAAATGGTCACTCAGTTTGTAATGACCAGGTTCAACGTCGCTTAACTTCAGTGATCTAACGCGAACCGGTGTGCCAACGTAATTACTTACTATATAATATAAGATCAACAAGATTAAAGTAAAACCAAATACCGAGTAACGCCGGGTAGAGACACCTAGTCTAAAATAAAATATAAACTTCGTACATTATCAAATATGTGTGTTGTACTTAAACCATAGGTCCTTACCATAATGTAGATTTTGTGTGTTTGTTTTAAACAGCAATTCGAAATCATTTAAAGCCAGTTTTATCTAACTGGGGTTGCTTGGAATTATTTTTACTTTCATGTTTGCTTCGCCTTTTTAACTATGTCGTATCCTTTAGCAAATAATTCACCTTGTTCACTATGTCGTATTCTTTAGCAAATGATTCGCTTTTTTAACTATGTCGTATTTATTAGCAAATAATTCGCCTTTTTAACTATGTCGTATTCTTTAGCAAATAATTCGCCTTTTTAACTATGTCGTATTCTTTAGCAAATAATTCGCTTTTTTAACTATGTCGTATTCTTTAGCAAATAATTCGCTTTTTTAACTATGTCGTATCCTTTAGCAAATAATTCGCTTTTTTAACTATGTCGTATTCTTTAGCAAATAATTCGCTTTTTTAACTATGTCGTATCCTTAAGCAAATAATTCACCTTGTTCACTATGTCGTATTCTTTAGCAAATAATTCGCTTTTTTAACTATGTCGTATCCTTTAGCAAATAATTCGCTTTTTTAACTATGTCGTATCCTTTAGCAAATAATTCGCTTTTTTAACTATGTCGTATTCTTTAGCAAATAATTCGCTTTTTTAACTATGTCGTATCCTTAAGCAAATAATTCACCTTGTTCACTATGTCGTATTCTTTAGCAAATAATTCGCTTTTTTAACTATGTCGTATCCTTTAGCAAATAATTCGCTTTTTTAACTATATCGTATCCTTAAGCAAATAATTCGCTTTTTTAACTATGTCGTATTCTTTAGCAAATAATTCGCTTTTTTAACTATGTCGTATCCTTAAGCAAATAATTCACCTTGTTCACTATGTCGTATTCTTTAGCAAATAATTCGCTTTTTTAACTATGTCGTATTCTTTAGCAAATAATTCGCTTTTTTAACTATGTCGTATCCTTAAGCAAATAATTCGCTTTTTTAACTATGTCGTATTCTTTAGCAAATAATTCGCTTTTTTAACTATGTCGTATCCTTAAGCAAATAATTCACCTTGTTCACTATGTCGTATTCTTTAGCAAATAATTCGCTTTTTTAACTATGTCGTATTCTTCAGCAAATAATTCGCTTTTTTAACTATGTCGTATTCTTTAGCAAATAATTCGGTTTTTCAACTATATCGTATTCTTTAGCAAATAATTCGCTTTTTTAACTATGTCGTATCCTTTAGCAAATAATTCGCTTTTTTAACTATGTCGTATTTTTTAGCAAATAATTCGCCTTTTTAACTATGTCGTATTCTTTAGCAAATAATTCGGTTTTTCAACTATATCGTATTCTTCAGCAAATAATTCGCTTTTTTAACTATGTCGTATTCTTTAGCAAATAATTCGGTTTTTCAACTATATCGTATTCTTCAGCAAATAATTCGCTTTTTTAACTATGTCGTATTCTTTAGCAAATAATTAGCCTTTTAAACTATGTCGTATTATTTAGCAAATAATTCGCCTTTTTAACTATGTCGTTTTCTTTAGCAAATAATTCGCTTTTTTAACTATCCCATATTCTTTAGCAAATAATTCGCCTTTTTAACTATGTCGTATTCTTTAGCAAATAATTCGCTTTTTTAACTATCCCATATTCTTTAGCAAATAATTCGCCTTTTTAACTATGTCGTATTCTTTAGCAAATAATTCGCCTGTTAAACTATACCATATTCTGTAGCAAATACTTTTATTTTTTTAAATTATGTTTTGGACGATGAATTAATTTATTACGTTGTCGTTTGTTCGTTTAATGTTGAATTGAATCACTTTATTATAATAGTTAAAGTTGTCTTAATCTCTATTCATACGATTATTTAATGCAAATTACTTTTTTAAAATCAGTCTGTTTATAAATGTGGATTTGTTAAATAATTCAAGCCAGAAACGACTTTCTATTCAACGGTTATAAATGATTCCAAATTAGTTTAGCTTTTTGATATGTGACGAAGTTATTCTTTCTTTCAAGAAATAATAAAATATTAAAATGGATAATTTAGATATTAAGGAACGAAATACATTATAATCAATTCAATTCCTTGGTTTAATTATTTTAAAAACACATTTAATCACGTTTTATTTTACATTCATCCATTATTATTTCAATAAACATTCGATTAATAGTAAACAATAAAATAGTACTGTCTAAGTCTCGTACAGGCGAGAAACACGCGAAATACTAAGCCACACGCAAAGTCATAACATAATTTTATTAATATAGTGATGATAATAATCAACATTTTATCAATATAGTGATGATAATAGACATAGTTTTATTTATATAGTGATTATAAAAATCATAATTTTATCAATATAGTGATGATGATAATCATACTCTGGTTAATATACTGATGATAATAATCATAATTTAATTTATATAGTGATGCTCAAAATATTAAATCGTTTATGTGCGTCTGTGTCCGTTCACTGCACAGTTCGTGGTCGTCTTCTCTCGTCGTGCTGTTCCTATGTCCTTGCTCAATTCATACACCGTTCGCCGTTTCAATTGCAGAATCTTACTGAGTGCTGCAACAGAAGAATAATCCCTGCAAATGAGATTAAAACTGCAGTTTAAAGCAAGCAATAACTTAAAAAAATTTTTTTTAGAGGTTCAATGACACTTGTTTTATTCTACTGAACAACAGGCTTGAAAATGAGAATTCTTTACTGACCAAATGAAAACACAAGTTCAATTGAACACAATCCGTTAGCTAAAAGCCCCATCTATCTCCAAGAGACCCACATACATGAACAGACCTTGAAATGCACAGAAAACCAATTAACCGCCCCTCTGACGGAATATATATATAATTATATATATATATATATATATATATATATATATACTCCACTAAGATTATACAAGAAAGATATTTGAGATAATCAGCTGCCAACCTATGGACATAAACAAACTTACCGACCATGGGCAGCTATTATCTGGGATTATCGTAATTTTTAAAACTTCTCAATTGGGTCATACTCACAACAGAGAACATCATATCTGAAGCAAATTACTTTGTTAGGGGCTTCATCTATCAGCATAAACCCCCGTTTAATGGGACATTACCTTTCTAAGAAAAAATAAAATTCTGGGTGGTCAAAACTCCAGATTGGTTCAATTTCTAGTGTGATTTCTCTTTCTTTAATTAAATATCTCTGAGTCACAGCACGCCTGTTATTCAAATAAATTGCAACCACTAAACATGCAAAATTAAAAACAATTTTTGTGTCATAGTTCACCTCTAACAAAGCAGGACGCCATTGTAGAGGTAATGGGCTAATGAGAATGAGGGAGTAAGTTTTGGGGGTTGTCCTAAGCTGTGAGCTGTGCAGCGAGATATCTGTTTACATAAGTTTGAAATGTGTGCATGTCAGTAGAGTCGTGGAAACAGGGAACAGGGAGGGAGTTCCAGGGGACGGCAGAACAAGGAAATAAGCTATTGGAGTAGAAGGCTCTCTAGAATCTAGGGACATCAGCAGTGAAAGGATGGGACTTAGCTGATTGTCGGGTTCGTCTAGTGTATTTACGTCGAGAGGGCACCAGGGCAGCCAGTTCATCGGAGCACAATCCATTGAAGTACTTGTACAACAAGCACAAAGATGCAACATTGCGGCGATAGGACTTGGGATGAAGCTTGGTGGATAGTGAGGGACCTATCAAGTTGGCAACTCTTTTTCGGGACCATGTCTAAGAGAGATAGACTAGTGGATGATGCACCAGCCCAGATGTGGCCACAATACTCCATGCATGGGTGGGAAGTAGTTTTGTAGAGATAAAAGAGAATGTCAGGTGTGAGAGTTACTAGTTCGTTAAAGGGAGCCCACCTTCTTTGCAGCAGACTTGGCAATGTCTTCAATATATTTCTTCCAATTCATGTTACCTGTGAATGTTAGGCCGATGAGTTTGAACGTTAGTCTGTCAGGTAAGGTGTTATATGCCATGGCAATCGGTGGTTGAATAGGGTTCTTGTAGTTATTAAAGGAAATAAGCTTTGTCTTTGTGGCATTAAATGTTAAAATTCATTTATGCCCCTATTCCACTACAGACTGGAGGTAACTTTCTAATGATTCAGTCATTGCATCGTATATGTGTACGTCCGTTTTGTACACATGACGAGAATACAGCGTGGTGTCGTCAGCAATATACCCATGTCAGACTCAATGTCATCAGGGAGGTCGTTTATAAAAATCAGAAATACTAGAGGTCCAAGGATGGATCCCTGGGGTACACCAGCATTTATGTAATGTTGCTTGGATAAACGGCCATCGAGGACAACTTGGATCTTTCTTTGCGTTAGGAATAATCTAATTATATTTAATATTCGTATAGTAATACCGTATGAGTGAATTTTTGTGAGAAGACCTTTATGCCAGACCCTGTCAAAGGCTTTGGATATATCAATCGCTACAACCCTACCTCTACCTTCTTTGTAGACTGTATGATATGTGCGTTCAGTAATGACCGTTAGGCTATCTGCAGTAGATCGTGCTTGCCTGAATCAATACTGACAGTCAGAAAGAAGTTTAGCATTAACTAAGTGCCGAACTATCGCTATATTAGTTAAGGATGGAAATATTTTAGCAAAGATCAGGAGTAGACTGATGGGGCGATAATTCTGAGGATCAGTTTTATCTCCAAAAACTCTTGAAGACTGATACCACAGATGTAATTTTTCAGCTATCAAGGAAGCAAGATTCAGCGAAGCATTAATTGTAGAGTTTGGAGAGTACAGGGGCCAGTTCAGCAGAGCATTGGTTAATTACTATTACTGGTATAAGTTCAGGCCCACACGCTTTAGAGGTGTAAAGTTTTTTATATGATGTCCCTGACCTGAGATAGTGTTATCAGCAAGGTTTCAAATGTGGCTTCTGTCTGCAATGAGAATTTAGGGAGGTTTGCTATGTCCAAAGTGAAGTTTGAGGTGAAACGCTGGCCATGTAGTTCAGCCTTATCAGTTGCCGTGAAAACGACATCGTTGTGGTTTGACAGCGGGGGAATTGTTGATGTCCATTGTTCACCACACTATTGTAGACTTTCCGGAAATAGTGAGAACTTAGTTTCTGTGTCTGAATACGTTTTCTCGTTATCTCTGTATACATTGTCTTTGCTTCACCTATCACTACATTACAATTATTTATTGACTCAATAAATGTTTGTCTATTCGCAGTTGACTTATGGCGACCGAATTGTCGCAATACATGTTGCCTCTTAGCAATAGAAGCTGCACGTTCCGAGGTGAATTATAGAGGAGAGTGGCGTTTACTGAAGACTTTTCGCATGAGGACATATGCTTCAATGCCTGCTTTGATGAATACAGTTAACTCATTTGCGCACTGATCAGCAGGGAGTGAGAAGGTTTCACTCTATGGGGCGTCGCTGATATGATCTGTGATGGATTCAAAATCAGCCTGCTCATAGTATCTCGTCGTTTTGAGCAACGGCTCATCAGATTTGGGATGAGTTTTTACGGTAATATCAATCATTATCACAAGGTTATCAGCGTTCCCGAGGGGGTTTTGGGCACTAGTCACACAAGCCTCTGGCAGTGAGGCCAAGAACAGGTCGAGGAGTGAGGCTTGCTGGTCCAAACGATCAGGTAGGCGGGTCGGGAAAGTAACAGTTAATGAGAGGGAGTGAGCTAAGGAGAAATAAAACGTAGAGTTACCAGCTGCGTCATTAAAACTGGAGAACTCCAGCCAGTCACGGTGGTGAGCATTACAACTCCCAAATAAATGAATTTGAGCATTCGAGACAATTGAGAGTGCTGTAGCTATGCTTTCAGAGACAGAGTTAAGGAGGGTACAGTCCTGGGCCAAAGGGGAACAGTATAAAGAAATATAGGTAACTAACACTGTGCTGCAGGTCAATCTAAAGCACATGTAGGCTTGGTCATTTGATTCTAGCCAATGTTCTCTAGTCAGGAGAATGGTGTTCCAAACATAAACTTCTAGCCCGTGCATATGTTTGTCAGAGTCTTTATGGTAGTGGGAGGTAATCAGTCACGACAGTGGTAAGAGGAGATTGAGGATTGAAGGTTTGTTTCACTTAGTTCTAGGGTATCCGAGGAGTTTGTCAGGGGAAAGGTTTCTACGTCGTTGATGTTGGTTCTAAGTCTCCAGATATTTGTGAATGCTAGCCTCAACGGCAGTGGTGAACAAGTTTTTCGGTTGGTGTCTGGTTTAGGTTTGATTTTTCTTTGTAATTTCATGTTATTTTTAGATAAGGTGGGGAGGGCAAAGTGGTTCCTTTTTTGGTGCCAATAAGCTCACACAACCGGCCATTAGTCGTGACTTGGTCCATGGGGATTGTGACCTCGGGAAAGCCCACTAGGTATAACTGTAGAGTCCTTTTCCATGCGCGACATGGTACGTACAGTTACCCACGATATTATCCACACTGTTGATAGAGCATCCTTTCCAAGCGCTACCTAAGTGTTAGGGCTCCTGTACTGACAGTCGGAAGCAGCAGCCAGACAAGCTGTACCCTCAACCTGTCGGAACAAAGGCGACCCAGACTAGTCATGTGAGACTAAGTGACGACAACACTTTTCCCAGGTTGTCCAGATAAAAAGAAAGAGAGACGACGTTCATTGCCCTAGTCAGGAAACAAGGCCAAGCATTGGGTGTCTTTGAGGCGTTCCAGCGTTAGTGTCAATGCGCTTGGCTAATAGACAGAGAAAGAGTACAAATGCCGACTGATAGGCAGAGCTCATCTACTCTTCTGCACAGATATACGAAATAGTATTTTCATTATATTTAACTACATGCAGCTGGTGGCTGTGGCGTCGTGAATAACCTTTTTTCCAAGTTCGAACTCAATTTGTTCGATAGAACTACTTTCAATTATGAATGTGGACAACCTGCACGTGGTCCCTCATGTAAGTACCTGATTCTACAACGAATCGATATATCAATGTTAACACCAGAATCAAACCGCTCAAAAATACGAATTTATGTTTCGGAGTTATTGAAATGACGATTGATAATTTGTATTAGAATATATACCTCACCTCTGAATGGGAAGTCTAATGTCTCACAATTCACAATCAATTAAAATCCATGAACTTTCATAACATACCTTGCTGTGTGTACTTTCATTTCGGTGATCTTGCTTGACCGAGGATACCGCCTGCAAACAAGTTTGTTCATACTCCGTGAATAATGGCCAAGACAAGGCAAACGGTTGAAGACAAACGGTGGTTTATTCGCTTTGTTGCTGTTCCAAACCACTGACCACTGTGTCGTTGAGGGAGACAGAGAACTGTTGATAATTTCTACTTAATCATATCTTATCCCGACAACTTAAAACCCCTAAGTTTACAAGCGTGTACTTCCAAGCGAACTGACGACCCCCCCTTATTCTCTCTCCCTGGGCAATGTGACTTCACATCCGTTTGTCGCCTACAGCAGGTCGTCTGACATCCGAATACCCTAAGCTTATACCGATGAAACACTATTTCCCGTCATCCCCGTCTAACAAAATTATACTCAACAAATATTTAACAGTATTATTTGGATTATTCGAACAACTGCTTTCATCTGAGATGTTATTCTCACAACGTTTCGGCCAAAGTAACCTCCGCAATTATCAGTTCTAAGTAGCACTCTTATAAAGGTTGAAGGTTCAATCCAGGGCGATACAAAGAATACAAATATAATTATTTAAGACTTCACACGGAACGATAGCAATCTACCCCGGTGGATTAAATAAAGGATCCGTTCGAAAGACGCACCTGAAGAAGGTCGGAGGTTACATCGGCCGAAACATTGTAAGAATAACACTCAAGATGAGACCAGTAGTCGGAATAATCCAAATAATCCAAACTCATTGTAACTAAATGCCGAGTTTGAGTGACAGTTAACATTTAAATGCTTTTTGTTTGAAATATGGCACATGTCAATAAAATGCCTATTTAATACAATAGTCAGCGAGAATGTGTTTAACTGTAACTTGTTTCATATCTGCAAGGACTTTTGGCAAGTGTGAGTAGGTATCAGTATGATGCTGCATCAACGCATCTGATGAATTGGTAATCAGTATCTTCGATATAAAAAAAATAAAGCATTTAAGGGTTAAGGGTCAATGGTGACTATAGAACAGAAGTCGCGAAACTGCGTTACTTCCGGACGATTATATTCCGCATCTTAGCCCGCGAGACTTTAAGGAAGAAAGATGTGTCCAGGGTGCTCTCCGCAATTCAGGGGACGGTGCACAATTTAAAAAGATGTGACGGTACAAGCTATCTATCTATCTATCTATCTATCTATCTATCTATCTATCTATCTATTAGTGTTTCTCTTTCTCACACGCGTACGAAAGTAACCTGCCCTTTTTATGGTTTCTATAAAAGTTCTTCTCTTTGTAATATACCTTTTTTAATTAACATCGGCGCCTCAGTGATTTTATCTACAAGCAGGCAAGAAACTGGTTCTCCGACGACGACACGGGTGTATACACACCGTTAAGCGAAAATACAACGCATAAAATATAATTAACAGTGTAGTTCAATACAAAGTTCCTTTTAAAAATAATTCTGAGTTTTAATTACACACATACAGACACGAATTCTGTATTATAGTAATCAGGAAAAGTATTTATTTTTCATCCGATTCAATGATTACGGAGGTCCTATTAACTTGCCTTCCCATGAGTAAAGTTAGACAACGTGTCAGGTTCTAATCTGTGGGAAATCCTGCACCCCAAAAAGGGTCACTCGAGATTTGGACAAAAAGAAAAAAATGCCTCAGTTCAAAATGATATCTCCTTTACTGACAGAGAGCAGAACAGCTGAAGTGTAGTATTAGAACATATACTACACTTTGGCCTTAGCCAAAAGGCTATATCAGTCATGAATAAAGGTTTAGCCTGGATTGTTGTTCATACCAGTCGATGATACGTCTTCCTTGTAAGAAATTAGTACAAATAACCCGTCTCTATCCCACAACATGTGTCTTGGTAAGGATTTCCCACGTGACTTGGTTGCTGTTGCGAGTATATATGATTCTGATCAGTCCTATGAGTTCCACCTTCCCAGGCTGTACTTTATTTTAAGAAGGAGTTAGTTTATTGTTAATTTCCTGAGGCTCCCTTACTGGGGAATGCCGATAGGCTGTACAGCCAGTTTTTGTAGACCAGAGTGCTCTTTTTCAAAACCAGGCCCAACTTTGGGACTAACGATCTCGGAGAGAAGATAAATATACATCCTCCTATAGAAGTTCACCATTGAGTGAAAAGTATAGTTTTTAATGGACATTTTGATATTAGCCTATGATGATAACTTGAACGTTCTTTAATTAAAATTTGTTTCGAATTTTTCAAAATGCTTAGAGTGCCGCAATAATATATTTGAGAAAATGGACAAATACGCCGGCGAATCTCAAGGATCTATTCTGGGTCTTACCATCTCTGTGATCTTCATCAATGATCTCCTAAGATCATTCATTGACATTTATACAGATACCACAACCATCTATAGCAACACTTCGTCGTGCAATGGAGATAAAGGTGGCTGTGTACTTTTAATAAGTCTTAAACTAAGATTCTCTCTTTTTACCATCAACGCTCGTATCCTCACTTTTCCTCAATTGAAATGAATGGTTACCTTCTAGATGACACCCCTACTTTAATAAGCTTCTAAAACTGACCTTCACTCCTGACTTAAAATGAAAGACTTACACTAAATATGTTGCAAAAGTCATTGGAAGAATAGTTGGATTATTCTACCGCTCCAGAAAGTATCTAACTTTTGACGCAATCTTATATCTGTATAGCAGTCACCTCGCTCTAAGATCGAGTACTGTTACCACATCTGGGAAGGTACCGCTCATACACCCTTTCATGCCTTCACAAAGTACGAAACCGACATCGAAATCAAGTGGAGCATGTTCTCTTCACTTTTCTACATCCTCTTTCTCAAAGATGAGAGGTTTCTAGCATTTCTCTACTCTATCGTTATGTTTATGGTAGATGCTCGACTAAATTCATATTTATGGTCACCTCCTGTAAAAAATATAAAAAACTCGTCACGCTACAACCACTTTAAATAAGTTTCCCTTTTTCTTCTGTGTACCCAAAACTAAACGGATCTTCCATAAGCAGAATTGCTTTCCAATAACTACTCATCTGAGGAACATGATATCACGTAGCTACTTTCCAGCTGACTATTACATGGCCGATCTAAAGTCCAATGTTAAACATTCTTCAGATTCTGCCAAGTTTCAAGAATCGTTTTCAGATCTTACGGTGTTGTCTCACCGTCCAGCTAACAAACTCATTAGCCCTAATCTTTGTGTGGCCTTTGGGCCCTGATAAACGTTAACCCGTTAATATATAAAAAATATTATTTACATCTTTCAAACTGTTGTCGTAATCTTTTTTTACTTTTTTACTATCGGGGTCACCACGTATCAAGGCCAAGAGCCACTTTAGGATAAGGATTAATGAGGCAAGGATGAATCAAACGGAAAGATTAGGAACACTATGAGAGTTCTAACATTGGTCAATGGTTTGAACTGAGTTTTCATTCTTTGGGGACAGTCCAAGACAAAAGTAAGTTGACATTGGATTAAAAGGCAATAACGATATATCCTGCAGCGAAGCAGTCCTGTGGTAATATGTTTCCATGGAGATTCCACCTGACACCAGGCACATAGAGAAACTATGGTAATTTTTTTTCCTTGTAGTAGAGAGACGAATTCTTGCTGTGAAGGTCTTATAAGTAGGAACAAAAGACGGAATCACACTCAAGCACCGTCCATATACATAACAATCGAGTAGAAAAAGACTATCAACATATTTTTTGTAAGAAAAGTGTTGTAGAGAAGATAAGAGATCACCCCTCAATACATTTCGAGGTCGATTTTGTACTTTGTCAAGGCAGGAACGACTGCTCTGTGCGGCAACTTCAGAAATGTGGAAGCAGTAGTCCATCTTCAAACATATCTCATTTTCATATTGGTAGCAGATTCTATCTGAACTCAGGTACGTTCTGGAGTAATAGAATGATCCAACCATATTTCTAGTAGCCTTATCAACAGACTGAATATGTATCTTCCATTTAAGTGAAAGTCAGATCTAATAGCTTATCAAAACAAAGGTCTTCTTTTTTATTGTTGTTATATTTGCAGCGTGTATGCCGCTGCACTTGCCAGAAATATGCAGGTGTATCTTTTTGTAGCTGGTAACATTCATGCATCTTCGAACTGAACACTTTACACATGTAATAAATCACGAAAGACCCGTTTGATAACTCTTATCAGTTAATTCTCCTTAATTACTTCACCTAGAATCGTACTCACACTACAGTAATATTTAGAAACGGGTATGTTAGAAAGCAATTATACACAGGAAGGTATATTTTGTAAAAAGCATTTTCCATTAGAAGATAAAGTTAGAAAATTAAGCTGACGTATCAAGAAATTATGTCACGACAGGAAGTCGAGGTGACAAAAAATTAAGTAAAATCTTTCTCCTGGCTGTTGGAAGTGGAATATTGCAGACGTCTTATTGGGGCTGTTCCACTCATCCTTACGAAGTATTGCCAGGAAGAGATTAATAGTATGCATTCAGTTAGGTGAACTTGCTATGTGATACAGAACTAATGGATTGGTGTAAAAATCAAAATAATTAAACAAAATAATCTTAAAAGCCATGAGCAAAAATGAATGTGTTGTTTTTATTAATGACTATAACGACACTGGGGGAGGAAGAGAAAAAAACTACTGTTGGTACTATTTGGTATCCATTCTATAACCATTATATTTCTTAGAACAATTCGTCCCTCTGATACGTAACAAGTGGGTTATCGTAGTGGTGATGGGGCAGCTGCCTCTCTCTTAGCATCTGCAATAATGTAACAAAATAAAAAAAAGTTCAACCAAAATCTTTGCACAATAGCACCATGTTCTTTTATGTTTTATTCTTTTACATATGACGTGCCCCCCACCCCCTGCCCGCTTCTCGGTAGGGCGACCGAAGATAAAGCTTCAAAATAATAAAACATCCAAACATGTTCAAGTCAGACATCTGTGTATCTAAAACTAAAAGGAACTATCATAAATCAATTTTTCTCCAAGAACTTCCCATCTATGAAATACGATATCGCGAGGCTGCTTCCTAGCTAACTGCAACAGGGTCGTTCTTAAGTCCAATATTAACAAATTCCTGTCAAGCTGCACATTTTAATAATCAAATTCTGTCCATTTACTCCATCGTTCTCAATTCTCTCAAGGGTGTTGTTCATCGCCAACTGATAATCTCATTAACCCTTATCCTCGTGTGGCCTTCGAGTTTTGATAAATAGTTACTAATTAGTGAAACAAATACCAAAGAGATAGATGTTTCTATTTTCTTTGCCACGTCTTATTTTGGACTTCCTCTCCGCGACGTCATATCCTGTCACGTATATCTAACCATGACTTAACTTATAATGGAATTTTTCATTCCATTGGTTAATTTAACCTTATGTGGAAAATACCGTCCTCAACACTATTTGACACACTCCGTCCACTATCGTTACACTTCGCCTTACATGATTCAAGCTGTTGTCTCTTCACGCTGTAGCTAATCATAGATGCTGTCATCTGACGTGTTACTCATCCTTAAAATCCGCTGTTCGTTTTGGAATTTACCGATATACTCATTTTACTATTGGGGTCACCACTTAGTAAGGTCAAAAGCCACTTAAGGATCAGCGTTAATAGGACGGGAATGGTTCTCAACCGAAAAAGGAGAAACACCATTGGAGTACTCGCATAGATCAATGTTATGAGCTGTGTTTGATTGCTGATGGGTCTGTTCGTGGAATAAATTTGTTGACATTAGATTTTAAGACAACAGCGTTTTAGCAGCAGGGAAGCAGTCCGCGATAATATATTCTAGACGGAAGGCCTTGCATGTAAGTGTGTCTATGGAAATTGAGCCTGACGCTATGCAAATGGAGGAATAAAGGAAATACTTTGTTGTGGTAGCTAGACGAGTTCTCGCTGTGAATGTCGTAGAAGCAGGAACCAAAGACTGGAGCTAGGTCGAAGGTTTTCCATGGAGATAACGATATAGAGAGAGACTAAACACATATCTTATGTGATGAAGAAGTTGTAGGGAAGAGAAGCGATCATCCCCACTAGTTTTCGAAGTCTATCTTTAACTCTGCCAATGCAGGAAATGTGCAGAGTGCAACAGCTCCCTAGATGGGGCAGCAGTATTTTATATTTATACATATCTGAATCTTATAAAACTAAAGGATTCCCTCTGGAATCATGACATTTCTGGAGCGGTTGAATCATCCAACTATTTTCCAGCGACGTTAGCAAAAGACTGGATACACGACTTACATTTTAGATCTGGGATGAAGTCAGTCCTCAGAGCTTATCAAAACATGGGGTATCTTCAAGAACACCATCTATGTCGACTGCGGCAAAACAGGAACCCAAGCACAAGTGTGTAAAATTTTCGACATTCTTCTTTTAATGTGTTCAGTATTCGTCTAATCAGGCACACGTCAATAAGATTATACTAGTTCATACCGGCTCATTAAGCGGTGCTAGTACAGTAACTGGGTATGTCAATTCTCATCTTTATCTAGCTTCTACAACTTTATAACTAGTACGAAGAAAATATTTACGAAATTTCGTGGAAAAAATACGTTACTTAGTGCTGCATGAACGAGTAACAACTACGATGCATGCATTTTCGTATTGTTTTTATTGACAAAAAATATTAGAAATCATAATTTTTTTGAAAGCATTGCCAATGTAATTTAGTTGGGAACACCACTTAATACGAGAGAAGAGTAAATATATCAAATGAGAATATAAGAGAATTCATTAATTTTCAATTTGATAGTCATTTCCTAACGTAGTGTACTGAATAAGGATGGTATGGTGGCTGCCATATATTTTTAATTTTCGGGGCATACCTCCTTTTCAAAAAGGAATCTCCACTCGATCTAGGATGCGTTCACCTAAAAGTCACAAAGAATTATGGGATGTATTTTATAGCAGTTTAGCAGAAATTAGCATATAAATTTATTTAGTTATTATTTATGGTAAATGTTTATTGATATTTCATACTTGTTTATTATTAAAATTATTATTATATATTTCAATATTATATATATATATATATATATATTTAAAATTAAATGATTATGTTTTTATTGCGTTTAATTTTTAGTAAAACATTAGCTGTAAAAATTAGTTTGTAATTAGTAAGATAAGTAAATTGTCTGAATTACGTTAAGTGTTACACCCCTTGGTGAGAAATATTTAAAAAAAAATATTTTTATTTAAATTTTTATATTGCTATTTAGTATTATTACTTTTTTATCAGGTAAGAAAGAATGTAATGTCGTTTTTGTCCAACATATTTATTTTATCTGAAACATTCACATTAGGGCATTTTTAATCTTTACAATCATTCTCCTCATTTTCCATAACTTCTGCCCAACGATCAACTAGCTTTCTGATGTCTTCTTCAAAAGATTTCTGTGATTTTTGAGAAAAATACAAATTTAGGTCATTTCTGAGTTATTCGTCATTTTCATAAATGTTATTGTTTAAGTGATGCTGCAACGACCGAAAATGATCGTAGTCGGATGGAGCAATGTCAGGTGAATAAGGCGGATAGGGAAAAACTTCCCAATTGAAACTCATGACCGTTTCCTGAGTAAATTTTGCTGTGTGAGGTTTCGCGTTATCATACTGAAGACTACATTCTTCCTAATGAGTAATGCCGGACATTTTTTTGATAGAGCAATTTTTAGATCATCCAGTTGCGAACAATATTTTACTGCTGTGATTGTTTTGATTAGGCTCTAGTAACTCATAATGAATCAGTCCTCCCATGCTTACCATAAAGAGAGCATAACCTTCTTTGGGTGTAGTCATTGTTTTGGAACAGGCTGTGGACTTTAATTTCGGTCTAACCAGTTTTCATCTCCAGTCACAATTATTTGCAAAAATGGTTCTCGATGATTCCCGGAAGGTAAAGATGTGAAAACAGCCAGTCTTTGATTTCATTGAGCGTCCGTCAAATCGTGGGGAACCCAGAGTCCAAGTTTTAAAACATTTCCTAACCCATGAAGGCATGAAATAATTGTGGTATGGGTTGTATTGAATTGTTGAGCTAATTCTCTGCTGGTTAACTTTAGATTGGCCTCCACAGTGTCTTTAATGGCGTCTTTATCAATTGATTTTGGCCTTCCCGAACGTCGCCAATCTGACAGGTTAAAGTCTCCAGAAGAGAATTTTGTTAACCACCGTTGACATTTTCGATCATTCAGAACATTTATCCAATAGACAGTTCCGATATTCCTTGTAGCTTCTGCAGCTGAGTTTCCTTTTTTGAATTCATAGAGCATGCAATGTCTCAGATGCTCCTCACTTATATACATTTTTTGACGACTGAGACCGTTAAACTTAATATTTTCCAACTAATTACTTTATCTGAAAGGCAAAGCAAGATATTAAGAGATCAATTCATAAAAAATCTAGAACTGTGTACAACTTAGGAGGTTGCAAAGTGATGAAGTAAAAATACGACATTACTTTCTTTCCAGCCTGATATTTTGTTATTACTTTATATATGTTGTTATTACTTTATATATGTTGTTATTACTTTATATATGTTGTTATTACTTTATATATTTTGTTATTACTTTATATATGTTGTTATTACTTTATATATGTTGTTATTACTTTATACATGTTGTTATTACTTTATATATGTTATTATTACTTTATATATGTTGTTATTGTTTGTGTTAGATATAATTTGTTATCGTATTTAGTGTACTGTAGTTAGAAATTATTTTTACAGCAAAATTAATTCGTTTAGAACTAATGCCGAATACCTTTTATATATACTTTTGTTGCGGATCATAAATAGGTCACTTAATCTAAAAATATGGATCTAATAGGTTTTAATGTTAATTTATTTAAATTTATAAATCATATATTACCAGTTAAACATTTTAAAAACTTATGTATGATTCGAACTCGGGTATTGGCATCGTAAGAACTACTACCTTAGGAATGTGTACTCTGCCTATGACTTTTGTGTTTACTAATAACACGTTTCTCTTTGCGTATGAACAAACACTTTATACATCAACACTTTTTAATAGAATATAAATTTAATTATCGTTTCCGACCTAAATATTAAAAATACACAAATGCGTTTAATCATCGATTTTAACGGTAACGAATCGAAGTAATCTCATAAAAATGCCTTCTTTCTTTCTTTTTTGTGTGAAGAGAAATGAAGAAATAATTATTATTGCTGTATTCTATTTGGGAAGCGTTCAAATTGCTTTTTTTATAAATTATACGTGAAAGGTTGGGCGAAATCTTAAACAGTAAATATTTAATCAATAGTAAAACCGGAAGCTGTGAAGGGTTTTGTAAAGAAACAATCTCGACTCGCCTAATCAAACAATTATCGACTAATGTCATTCTCTTTAAGCGAAACGAATCTCCATCTTGTTTGCTAAGTAATTGTGATTCGCACATTTTTATTTATATTTGCTTCTTCTTTCATTTTTAACATCATTATCGTTCTTGGATTTCATATTCTTCTTCATTTTTCTTCTTCAAGCTCATCATTATCTAAATCTTCTCCTCTTTCTTTTTCATATTCTATTTTCCCAGTCTTCGTTATTTTCTTTTTTTATTTTACTTCTTTCTCTACTTCCAGTTTAAAATTATTCTTATTATTCTTTCTTCTTCTTCTTCTTCTTCTTCTTCTTTTTCTTCTTTTTTCGTCTTTTTCTTCTTCTTTTTCTTCTTTTTCGTCTTTCATGTCAAGAAGAGAAGGAGGAAAACAGAAACACATTTAGAAGATGGTATCTTCTAAATCTTTTTTCTCTTTTTCTCTCCTATCTTCCTGTTCCACTTCTTCTTCTTCTTCTTCTTCTTCTTTCCTTCTTTTGTTTCTCCCTTTTTCTTTTTATTTTCTTCTTTTCCTTCTTCTTCTTTTTCTTCTTCTTCTTCTTATTATTATTCTTTTTCTTCTTTTTCTTCTTCCTTTTCTTCTTTTTCTTCTTCTATGCCAAAAAGAGAAGGAGAAAGACCGATAAAAAAAATTAGAAGATGGTATCTTCTAAATCTTTTTTCTCTTTTTCCTCCTCATTTCTTCTTCCACTTCTTCTTCTTCTTCTTCTTCTTCTTTTTCTTTACTTCTTGTGTTTCTCCCTTTTTCTTTTTTTCATTTTCTTCTACTTATAGGTCATCCTCATCTAAATCTTCTACTTCTTCGTCTTTTTTCTTTCTTTTTACTCTGCTTTCATCTCTTTATTTTTTATTCTAAATTCTCTTATAGCTTTTTACTTTTCCATTTAAAATTATTCTTAACATATTATTATTATTTCTTTTTCTTCTTCTTCGTCTTCTTATTCGTCTTCTTCTTCGTCTTTCTCCAAGTGATCATCACCTTTTACATTTTCTTTATTCTATTTTTCTTCTTTTTGTTATTTAAAAATATTCTTCTTTATTTTCTATTTCTTTTATTTTATGATATTCTTCTCATTGTATTTTCCCCTTTACTCCTATTTTTAAATATTCTTCTTATTATATTATGTTTTATCTTCTTCTTCTTCTTCTTTTTTTTCTTTTTCTTCTTTTTTTTTCTTTTTCTTCTTCTTTTTCTTCTTCTACTTCTTCTTTTTCTTCTTCTTTTCTGTGTCTTCTACTTCTTTTTTTTCTTCTTCTTCTTTTTCTTCTTCTTCTTTTCTTCGTCTTCTTCTTTTCTTTTTAATCTTTTTCTTCTTCTTCTTCTTATGTGTGTCTTATACTTCTTTTTTTTCTTCTTCTTCTTCTTCTTCTTCATTTCTTCTACTTCTTCTTCTTCTTCTTCTTCTTCTTCTTTTCTTCGTCTTCTTCGTCTTTTTCTTCTTCTTCTTTTTCTTCTTTATAATGCTAACATACATCTAGGCTCTAGTTGTCTTCAAACACACTCTTTCTATCTGGCGTATAACATCATGAAGCAGAACTTTAATTTAGCTTTCGAAGAGTTTGTCACATCAGCGCGAAGTCGCTGTCTCCACAGACACCCGCAAAAGATGTACCCCGTCGTTTTCGGCTCAAAGAAAGAAACGCCGCATACTCTGTCCGTGTTTCTGCTCCGTGGAATAACCTGCTAGTGAAGGTCGTGATTATGCCTACCTTATCCATTCTTTAAACAGCATTGGAAAAACACTCTATTTCCATAGCTATATATTTCTCCCAGTGCAGGGCTGTCGTCCGCATGCATTGCAACTACGCTCATCAGTAAATATGCCGCCCTACACATGTTTACATAAGCTCTGGTATCAAACAAGATACCATGAGAGAAGGAGAAAATTATAGACGGAAAATTAGTAAGAGATGGGTCAGATCGTTATGTAATTGTAATTTATGCTTAATTAGAACAATTAAAATTGATTTTCTAAAAATAACTACACACCAATATTAAAGTAAATTTTAGCATATATTTTGCGTTATTAGGGTAACTAATTAATTAATTAACTCAGCTTTAGTATAATAATAGATTTAGTACACTATTTTCGAGTTGTTTTGACCCATACTATTTAAGCATTATTTACCTACTTGAATGCATCGCATCGAAGGTGCTGATTCAAAATCTGCGGTTAGTTTAACTATACAATCGACCGTTTAACTATGATGCCGCGACACACATACATATAACTTTGCTGTATATATACAGTTATATGTAACAAACGAGTGACGCGTGGTTTAGCTTTTCACTAAAAGTATCATCTCGCATACCACTAGACTAGACATCAGAATAAATTATAAAGTTTGATCAGCGTTCGGATAATTGGTACACTACAATACTATATTGAAATACGGTTAATTTCAATACATTTTTTAACTACTGCGGTTTCCACATATCAAGGGCAAGAGCTACCCAAAGGAAAGGGTTAATAAGATGGGAATGATTGCCAACCGAAAGAATAGAATATTATGGGAGTTCTAACCTTGATCAATTGTATAGACTGCTTGTCATTTTTTATAAGACCGTCCATGACAAAAATCTGTCGACATTAGATTTAAAGAAAACCAAAAAATCAGCAGGAAAGCAGTCACCTGGTAAGGTTTATTATATTAAGGGAACCAATTTATCAGCAGGGACTGAGACTCGCACTGGGACCTTTCAGCAGAGAGCTTATATATTGAAGATCCTTTACGACTGAGAAGAGAAAGGCTGGTCCTTCAATATGTGGCAAGGTTGTCATCATGTCCACTAAACACTGCCTATGGTTGTGTGTTTCATACACACTATAATGCAGTTTAATAGAGAGAGAGAGAGAGAGAGAGAGAGAGAGTAAGAGAGAGAGAGAGAGAGGGAGATCAACACCATTAAGCCATTCAGTAACGTATCTATAAATTTACCCACACAATAGAATTTTACTATAGTCAAATTCACAATTTAATAATTTCTAAGGCTCTATCATAAATAACAAGCATCTGGTGTCCTTAATTTGGCAACAACTACAATACACACAACATACTCAATTTTAGTTCAGGATTAATTTTGAAACATTAAAAATAATCATGCCGATTATAAAGACATATACACAGATGGATCCAAAGAATCAAATAGAGTTAGATTTAGTGCAATCATAAATAATACAAAATTGCATAAGCGATAACCTAACAAACATCAGTATTCAGTGCCGAAGCTTCGGCTATGCACTTGGCTCTGAAAATAATAGAAAATAGTCGGCCGGTTAAATTCATCATCTTTCCTGACTCACTATCAGTACTAAAAACACAAATATGGATAATCCTCCAATCATTAAACTGTTAAACAATATCGCTTCCATCTATTACAAGAAACACTCAAATTAATTTATTCTGGGTACCGAGCCATATCGATATTCGCTATACGGACAGAGCGGATAGATCAGCTAAAGAATCCTTCAACATTATACGTGTTAATACAAAGATCATATGCACTGATTTTTAACTTTATTTAAATAAAATAAATATTGCAACAATCTTGGAATGAATGTCAAAGAAACAAATTACACCGGATGTTGCCAGACAGGTTTACAGAAAGGCAAGACAAATAGAGGTTGTACTTACCAACGTTCCGTAGATGACATACATATACGACTCATAATATTTACTAGATGGTGAAAATCCTTCAGTGCGTATCTCATAGAAATGATCATATACAGTTACACATGTACCAATAACTGTCACGATCTCCAACAAAGCTGGAGAAAATACCACAACTCAAATAACCTAAAATACCAATTAAAAACACTAACTCGAGCAATATCTGAAAACTAATTAAAAATATGGTACTGGTAAAGTTTTTGACCCTTTCTAAAGCCGATATTTTGTCGGCATCTCTTGGCTGTTTACGTAAAACGAAGCGCTTAACCAATGAGATCGCGAGACAGCAAGCAACAATTTTCAATTGAATAAATCGTAAAATTCGTCTGCGCTAACCTCAACAGAAAATGTACAAAGTGTTGGAAAAAATTTCTCGGAAACTCTAATCTTACACAAAATTTGTAAAAAATTGTTGTTTTTTATTTTACTCTAAACCTAACCTTCAACTTTAGCCCTACAAAATGTAAGAAACTGTTTTTTTTCTACCTTAACCCTAACTCTAACCATAACCTCACACTTACCTCATCGGTCTGGATCAAAAACTGTACCAGTACAAAAAAACAATACAATTTATCGAAACGAAAAAATGATAATAAACAAACCTGAACTTTCTCATAAAAAAATATAACAGTTGTTTCATTACATGTTCTTCCTAAAATATATATATATAATTTATTAACATTTTAGAGACAGTGACTGCTTTTTTTTCTTGATTGAAATGTTTCATTGTTTTTTTTCTGTCTGATAGCGTCGACTCGTTTTAATTTTGACGCCGGTTCGTTTTCATTCGTCCTCTTCCGGGTGTTTACTTAAACAGCCGGAAGATGCCGACGAAAAGTCGGTTTTATTATGGGTCACAAACTGTACCAGTACCAAGAAATTAGACTTTTCAATCAAACTTAACGGTCAAACTATATTAAAATAAATAAATATTCTATTACAGAATTCTTATCCAAAAATTAAATTTGGCCTGAAAAAAACTCAAAACAAACCAAATCAGTTTGCTACACTTTTTCAAACTGATGTACTATCATTAAATGCATAATTCCTGGGAGGGGTAGTGTAGTATCTGTTTGCTTTCAAAGTACTACCTACTCCTTTAGGAAGTCGTGTTGTATCTGTTTTGTTCTCATTAACATCGTCTCAGCCATTTCCTCCTCTTTTTGAAAGGCGGTAGGTGTAGTATGTGTTCATTCGTTATGGTACAATTTTTCTCAGACATTATATTCTCCTTTTTCGCGTGGAGTGGGGGTAAAGCAGTTTATGTTTTTTGTAATAATGACATCATCCCAGGCATTACTTCCAGGTAGTGTAATATCTATTTCGTTGTCATGAGAGCATCACCCCATGCATGACCTCTTCATTTCCGGCAAATACTATAGTATATGTTCGTTCGTAATGATACTATTCTCCAAGAGATTACCTTGTCCTTTTTTATATATTTGCTAGTATATATATATATAATGTATATATATATATATATATATATATATATATATATATATATATATATATATATATATATATATATATGTATATATATATATATATATATATATATAATGTTTCGTATCAAACGCAGAGCTCAAACCCATATCAACTATTGATGATCATTTATTGCGAAATAAATAAACAATCTCGTACACCAAAATTGTTGTGATTTCGAGTAATTTTCAATATAAAAACAAATTCCTTACTTTATAACCAATCAGATTAAGGGAATAATTGCATATGTTAAAATATAAACCTATTATTTTCTCCTTTTTACTTAGATGATACTTTGTTTTTTTAATTTATATATATATATATATATATATATATATATATATATATATATATATATATATATATATATGGGGTAAGGTACACGATAAGTCATGAAAATGAAATGCTGTGGTAGACAAAATGTTTGAAAAAAGAGACAAACGGAAAACAGGTTAGAATGCAGGAGAAAAACAAAAACTAGTGATTTGACCGGTTTCGTTTGTATTATCGAACGTCTTAAGACGTTCGATAATACGAACGAAACCGGTTACATTTCTTGTTTTTGTTTTCTCCTGCATTCTAACCTGTTTTTCGTTTGTCTCTTTTTTCAAAGATATATATATATATATATATATATATATATATATATATATATATAGAGAGAGAGAGAGAGAGAGAGAGACATATACATATAAAAGAGATTATACCAATATGAACTAAATTTATATAGATCAAAATGATTCCTGAATTTCAATTACAATTACAATACAGAAGCTGACTATATAGCCTTACATATAGATTATTCATATACATTCATTTCTCTAGACATAAAAGAGTTTTCCTCATTATAAACAATTATTCTGCTTCGTTCAAACCCCAGAATTACATTTATCGACCGCCAAGACAATCACGCGTAGTGCAATCACAAAATAGGTACATTATAAAAAAAAGGTTTCGTTTCTCAAATATGTCACAAGTATGGTAGACTTTGAATATGAAATTTGATTAGAGAAAGAAATTAATAAAAACATCTTGCGTTGAAAGACTTCAAATTTTCAATTATTACTAACCTATTAATGCGTCCACCGAATCGACTTTGTTCTTATATATATATATATATATATATATATATATATATATATATATATATATATATAAATATACACATTCCGAAACGAATAAAAAAAGAATTAAATTACTTGAAGCTATCTACATAAAAACACAACCACCTAAAATTAATAACATCACATATGAAACCAGTGGTAACATTTGAAAATGCTTAACGTAATGCGATTTTGTTGTGTGATGCCATCCAGCGTTGCTGAATTTAAATCGTTAAAGACTTCCTGGAACAATGCGAAAAACGTTCTTTCTCCGCTGTATTTAAAAAATTCTTTTCTTTCTCAAGCTTTTTAGTTCATTTGTTTTTACACCTTTCGACGAAGAATCGAAAACATTCGTGAAACCTATGGAACATTTATTAATTTTATTGACTTTAATACAAACACGACTATCGGAAACATTTTAAAAATAAAAAAGGTATAATTAAACAGACGAATTCTGTAATTTTTAATAATATTTGTATATATATATATATATATATATATATATGTATATATAATTTATTTGAAAACTATATATTACATGTTTCAGAAATGTACCGCGGTTTCATCCAGATGGGCTGACTTTTAACATTTTTACATGAAATATGAAACCGCGTTACTTTTCTGAAATATGTAACATATAGTTTTCAAATGAATTATATCAGCTCTCTGTCCTCTGCGATCGAGCACTTTATTCTTTTCATTTTAACCTGACACACCCACTATATATATATATATATATATATATATATATATATATATATATGTATATATATAATAATAATAATGTTTAATAAATAAATATGTTTATATCCATAGACACATATATGTTTCGCTTTTTATTTTTCGCTCGTCAGTACGGAATTCCGTGACGATGTTGCCCGGTCGAGCACCTACGGATCCAAGTATTATGAACCCTGGTTTCGTAATACTTTGGCTAACGCGACGATCACGCTTTGAAATGCGAGAGAAATACGTCTTGTATTCTTTCAATGTTAACACAAGTACTGCGATTGTAAAAAAGGTTCGATCTCCCACGGGATAGACGATGCAATGTGGCTAATTTATAAATCATCAATTTATTATATCTCGAAAGGCTCACTTTTATAGGAGTTGAGTAGTTATTATTAATACATTTGTTGTGTGATCTATTCCCTGCTTCTTTTGTTCCAGCTCGTTTGACTTGTTGGTCTAGTTATCTCGATCAATTCTCGGCTTTGATACCTCATTTTAATACAGCTTCCTATTCAAGTCGCCTGTTCTCAAGAACTGCAGGCTTGCTAAACTCTCTTCCTGCTGACTGCTTTACTCCTACATACAGCTTTTGTATTTTCAAGATTAAGGCCATATGCATATCCTGTCTTAGCGATAACCATATTTCGTTCTTGTTAGCTACTTAAATCAAGTGGCTTCATGCCTTGTCTGGAGCGACTTCCATGAAAAATCTCTCTCTCTTTCTCTCTCTCTCTCTATATATATATATGAGGTTAATACAACAAAAGATATAAGAGGCAACTAATATTTTTAATCAGTGAACATCCGCTAAGCCCATTTAGGACAATGTTAAGCTGACCTGATGTTTTCGGCGCTTGCATCTAACCAGGAAGTTATGGTTTGCACAACTCCTATCAGCTCATGAGAACCCTTAATTGGACATTATAATATTCAACACCGAGTGAGTTTTCTGAACTTTTTATATGATTTTGTTTTTTCTATCGTTTTATTAATTTGCATGCACCCTGAATACACTTTTAACTGTCATCTACTGCATTGATAGCAAACAAATTTCCCGCCTGGATAACTTTTTTGTTTTTGGACTACCATACACTACCTGGATTGTTTTTTAATCGACTTCTTTGGCATCTTTCTTGAAATTGTTTTAAACTTTATGACTTGGATGAACTGTATAAGTTTAACAAAAAAGTGTGTTTTGGGCCGATATATTTGATGTTTTATATACTTTTATGTATTTTATATATTTTTATATATTTCAAAGTTTAATTTTATAACCTGCAGTAATGTCATTGTGGTAATGGTCCTCTGGGGAGAAGATTTTCTTTGAAAACTCATGAGATAAGGATTTCAATTACTTTGCTTGAACTTTGAATTGTAATAAAATTTGATTCGAACCTTATTTTATTCTTTCATTTCATCTAATGCTATATATATATATATATATATATATATATATATATATATATATATATATATATATATATATATATATATACATGAATGTATGTGTGTGTGTTCCCTGGATTGTTTCCAGGGTTTCATCGAGCTGTTACATGTTTGTACTCGCATAAAAAGCGCCAAGAATTAAATAGAAGATTCGCTGATAATCGATTTTTACATTTGTTGCATACGCGATCAAATAAATCATTTCAAGTTTAGAATGAACAAACTAAAACAAATAGAAGAATACAAAGCAGAAAAACACAATAGAAGATAATAAGAGTAAATAAAATTTTTAAAAAGCCTCATAAATTAATGCTAAAAATGCAATTATCCGTTTGATATGAGCGAAATTGCGACTGGTTGGCTGAGGACATTATGACAGCGAGCATGACTAGCTTTTAATCAAAGTGGTCTTGAGGCGAGAGGAAAACCTCGACTGCTCACCGCTCATTCAGCAGCTTTCAATGCGAGGGAAGACGAGCAAGATCAGGTCACGTCTAACTAATTCCATTAAGGGAAATCGTGCCGGAAGTGTAATATTATTAAAACGAGACGGCCGGATCAATCTAATATAGTGATTCGCAAGGTGCGTCGCGCTTAAATACAAAGACCATCTGGATGCGCTAAATCGATATACTTAAAATACGTATTTAAAGAAACATTTTATATTTCTGAAATAAAAAGGACATAAAACATATAAAGGATACTCGTCAAGTGCGTCCATCCAATCTGCGCATTTTAGTGAAAAAATGTTATTGGCAGGCCAACGATAGAATGCTATTTAAACTTAAATGTAACAGATCAAAGAATGAATTCGATTTCAAATTTAAACGTGACAGGCTAACAAAATATGATATTTGAAACTTAAACATGACAGACCAATGCATAACTTATATTTTAAATTTAAACCTTACAGACCAACGAAAAATTACATTTTAAACTAAAACGTGACAGACCAACGATTAAATCCTATTTCAAATTTAGACGTGACAGACCAATGAACAAATTTAGATTCAAACTGAAATGTGAAAGACAATCGAAAAATATTATTTCAAACTTAAATGTGACCTATAAAGAAAAATGTTATTTCAGACTTAAATATGACAAAACAACAAAAAAATATATCCAACTAAAATGTGACAGACCAAGGAAAAAAGTATATTTCAAATTTAAATATGATAGGACAAGGAAAACTGTTATTTCAAATTGAAATGTGAAAGACAAACGAAAGAATTATATTTGAAACAGAAATTTGACAGACCAACCAAACCTTTAATTTCAAACTTAAATACGACAGACCCAGGGTACATATATTTATAACTTAAATGTGAGAGGGCATCAAAAGTATTATTTAAAACATAAACGTGACAGACCAATCAAAAGTCTACTTCTAACTTAAACGTGACAGACCAATGATACATTTTACTTCAAACTTTAATGCGATAGACCAAAGCAAAAATTCTACTTCAAACTAAAATATGACACACCACGGACAATGTTATTTCAAAATTAAACGGGACAGCACATCGGATGTATTTTCTTTCAATCTTAGACATACGAAACTGTTATTTCAAACAAGTGCACCAACACGAGGAAAATGCAATTCTAAATTTAAGAGTGACAGACTGACTTTAGCTTTACAGACAAACGAAAATGTCACTTCTAACTTGAACGTTACGAATAACGAAAATTTTTTTTCGAACTTTCTCTATGCTCCCCCTTACTGGTCAGCGATTTGAAACGAAGATAAAGTTGAATAAACCTCCTCTGCTATCCATAACATTTCTCTCGACTTAGTCCTTTTGAAAGTATAAATAAAGAGTCAGCAATCCGTCAGTTTGGAAGGATCAAATGCGTACAAGAGAACGCACTGCTACCCAGGTATGAATACAATTCGTGAACTGTACTGTTTCTGTAACGATTACAGATACTTCGTTTTCTGCATCTATGACACAAAGTTAAAGTGCAAGAAATAATTATATACAAGATAACTTGCCTCTATTGTCTTCCTGCTTCACCAGTCTTGTCCAAGAGGATAAAGCAACCCTTATATCATTTGATTAGACATGGCACAAGTCATCTAGATACAACGTCATGATATATCCCTACTAAAATCTCTCATTTCATGGGTGAGGTCCTCATTTTGTAACTTCATCTACTGTAAACGATTATTCCACGCCTCATTTTAATGCATGACGTCACAAAAGTATGACATCATCTAGTGTTTACATAATCAAACGAGCAAGTAAACAAAATTACAGTGTTAAAGTATATATATGTATACATACATGAAAAATAAAAAAAAGAAAACTAACAAATGTATATATATATATATGTATACATATTTTTTGATTTTATTCTATTAGTTGCGACAAAACAAGTTTTGTTTCATTGGTGCAAATAGCGACCAACTCATCGGGCTGGCGATGGAATTCGAATGGCATAAGTTTTAACTTCACTTTAACGGGAGATTGAAAATTGAAAATACATTGGAGGGGGAGGGGGACAGAGTTGGGGCTTTGTCTATAACGGTGACATATATATGTATACATATATTTATCTTTATAGCGTGTACAAAAAGAACATGCTTCTACCAAGCTATGAATACAATTGGTGAACTTTAATCTTTCTGTAACGATTATGGCAATTTGGTTTTCTACATAAGGTTACAACGCAACAGTAAAACACATATCGTAAAACTATTCTATTTTCCTTTTCAGCTTCTCGGACAATCATAGCTGGGTTAGCCGGCATTGTCCGAGAATGTATTTGCCTAAATACATTCTCGGGCAATGCCGACTAACCCAGCTCTGATTGTTCTGGGACATACAAACACTTTTAAGTTATTTAATGTTTACTTCATTCATTTTAGTAAAAGGTTTTTGTATTTGAGGTTGTTAACATTTTCAACTAATTAATAGATTCATTTTGTATATAAATCATTTGCAGATACATTTCTTTCGCATATGTATATTTTGTAAATGAACGGACTGTCGACGATAAAATATGGCATTTGATTTTGTTTATTGGGCTTAAAGATATTATATTGTTGGGTATAAACCCACTGTCTTAAAAAAAGCAATAAATTCAACTCTGGCGTCATGAAACAATTCCTTCATTGTGCACGGCTAGTCTATAAATAAAAAGTCACATTTATTTCCGTTTAAAACTTAGAAACAACAAACAATATATATGCTGCTTCAGTATCACCTTGATCGGTCTTGATAAAACATTAATGTGATGCTTATTAACTTTGGGGGCAGACTTAGTGGTTGTGGTCTCAGAAAAATGTGTCCCTTCATTAAACAGTAAAGCAAAATAACTCTATAGATAGTTTTCATGTAATTTCCTTGGCCACATTCAAATTAAAATGTTACAATGTTTTTTAATAGGTCATTACCAATGGTTTCATATTTGTGTCATCTATACACGAGAAAAAAAACAAAACACGCAGATACAGACACATACACACATATATATATATGTATATATATATATATGTACATATATATACATATATATATGTACATATATATATACATATATATATACATATATATATATATATGTACATATATATATATGTACATATATATACACACACACATATATATATATATATATATATATATATATATATATACTTGGCGTTTATAGATTTAAATCCCTGTTAATTGTCATGATAATTTGCGTTGGCCGAGGGGAAAGATAACTGACCACGAATTGATGTCTGTAGGTAAAAATAATTAATATTTACATACATATATATATATATATATATATATATATATATATATATATATAATATTCAACATTAATAATACAATGCAATCCCCCTGAACAATAATGAATTGAATATCGGGATGGAATCCCCGTTGACCTTGATGGAATCCCTATTGAACATCTCTGTTTTGGAGGATATCAGATCGCCACGAAAATCCACCGTCTGACATTTTATGTATGGATGTGAGCGCATGCACTCCAGAATTGGATAGATGCGATTCTGATCTCTCTATTCAATGAAAAAGAGCACTGTTTGCCTGTGTCAATTATCCAGTATAAACCTTCTGTAAGTGGTAAGTAAAGTCTTTTTACAGCACTCTTCTTAACCAGCTCATGAAACGGGTGTGTTCATCGCTGATCCACGTGTGCCAGAGCGGCTGTGGACCCGGTCCTGACACAATCGATATGATTTTTCATGCTTAAAAACTAAAAGAAAGCTTCGAATTAAAAGTAGTACTCGATAAAGTGTTTGTGGACCTGATAAAAACCTTCGAAACTGTAGATAGAGAGACGCTATGGCCAATCCTGGGTAAAAACTTATATCCACCATGATTCATCATAATGCTTAGACAACTTCACCAGGACTTGAAGGCACCTTTCTATTTGATAAATGCACTCCCGGAAACAATAGCTGACAGTAACAATGTAAAACAGGGCGTGATTCTCGCACCGACGTTGTTTTCGATATATTTTGCGATGACTCTCTCCTATTCTTTTCAAGACTGTAATATTGGGGTTCACGTACGTTTCCGACCCACAGGTAACAGCATAAACCTCGGTTGATTTGATGCAAAGTTCAAAAGTTTCCAAACTCTAATGCGAGAGCTCTTTTATGCTAATGATGTGAACATCGTTCTTCATACTAAGAAAGATGTACATGTGATCATAGACTTCTTCTCACGAACGTGCACCCCATTTTGACTCACTATCAATTTTGAAATAAAACTTAAAGTAATGCTTACCACTCCACCAAGACTCCAGTATTTTTAATCCAACATCTACGTCAAGTAGATTAAGTGGAATCGACGACTTTGTATATCTTTGCAGCACCCTCCTCGGACATGAATCTTTTTATTACGAAATATTCCCAAGAATCGAACAGACTAGCAAAGGTGCGTGTAGTAAGACAGCACCGATACTATCAAAACAAAGTGTAGTGTGTATGAATGTCTATAAATTGTCTATTCTCCAATATTCCCGTGAGACATTGACGCTGAAGACTTTTCACTAAACATGCATTATGAGGCCCTAAATATAAATTGTCTATTCTCCAATATTCCCGTGAAACATTGACGCTGAAGACTTCTCACTAAACATGCATCATGAGGCCCTAAATATAAATTGGCTATTCTCCAATATTCCCGTGAGACATTGACGCTGAAGACTTTTCACTAAACATGCATCATGAGGCCCTAAATATAAATTGGCTATTCTCCAATATTCCCGTGAGACATTGACGCTGAAGACTTTTCACTAAACATGCATCATGATGCCCTAAACATAAATTGGCTATTCTCCAATATTCCCGTGAGACATTGACGCTGAAGACTTTTCACTAAACATGCATCATGAGGCCCTAAATATAAATTGTCTATTCTCCAATATTCCCGTGAGACATTGACGCTGAAGACTTTTCACTAAACATGCATCATGAGGCCCTAAATATAAATTGTCTATTCTTTAATATTCCCGTGAGACATTGACGCTGAAGACTTTTCACTAAACATGCATCATGAGGCCCTAAATATAAATTGTCTATTCTCCAATATTCCCGTGAGACATTGACGCTGAAGACCTTTCACTAAACATGCATCATGAGGCCCTAAATATAAATTGTCTATTCTCCAATATTCCCGTGAGACATTGACGCTGAAGACTTTTCACTAAACATGCATCATGAGGCCCTAAATATAAATTGTCTATTCTCCAATATTCCCGTGAGACATTGACGCTGAAGACTTTTCACTAAACATGCATCATGAGGCCCTAAATATAAATTGTCTATTCTCCAATATTCCCGTGAGACATTGACGCTGAAGACTTTTCACTAAACATGCACCATGAGGCCCTAAATATAAATTGGCAATCGTTTACACAAAACACTACGATTTACAGCAAGTGGTAGATCGAGAATACAAGTAAGTGTTATATGTAATTAGATGCGCTGGGCAGGGCATTTGATTAAAATGGACGATGATTGGCTCCTTAAACAGCTATTATACGGGTAACTGCAGCATTGTAGACGTTCGAGATACAAACCAAAAAGACGCTTCATTAACGTAGTTTAGGACAATCTCAAAAAGCTTGGCATTACCATAGATAACTGGGAAGGGGTGGCTTTGGAACGATTGGTTTGGCGAAAGCGTCTCTATGACGGTTGAGGTAAATTTGAGGCAAAGCTTATAGACTACTTCATCCTGAAAAGTGCTTTGCCAAGCGGTCCAGACACACGTCAGACCTACATTTTGTGCAGTTAATGTGGCAGAGTGTCTGTCAAAGGCTGATCTACTGACACACATGAGCTCCTATCACAGAGAACAAGTACGCACATCTCAAATAAGGAGTAAAATATAGCTATATAGAATCAGAAGCCTGTGGGTTTGGATGTCATATCTACTGAAAGACTTGGCTGTCTTGATATCTAATGTCAACAAATACATGTCCCGATAAATAATCCAACTGTATGTATTCCATACATTATTTTCAATCCTCTCATAATATACAGAAGGAGAATAGGTTGCATTGATAGTAAAATCGTAAACAAAAATTTACCACAAAGATTGCGAAATTTCTTTGTACAATTCCGGCATTCTCTAGATGTACTGGCTCGCTAGTCTCGCGGTCGTACGTGACTTCATGTATTTACTTAAAACTTTACAATTTTACAAGTAGCGCAAAATGTATTTCAGTATAATGGCTAAATAAAGAACATCTCAGCTTGAAAAGACCATTTCGGATACAATGGAGGTTCACATACGCATTAACGTCGACTTTGAATTCATATGAATCAGCGCACTATTTTTGTTGTGCATGTACAGAAGGTGAAATGGCTTATTGATTATTTAAGCAAATAATTGCACAGACGGATTGACTTCAAAATTCCCGCTGAGTCCAAAGTAATTTTTCAGTCTTTTTAAAAAATGTTTTAGTTCATGTACTTTCAATTTATAAGATACTAGCTACCTATAATTTATAGGGGGATTTCCAATGCAGATATTTATCGGATATAAGTGGATTGATAGTAAAATAAGACGGATATAAAAGTGAAGGTGAAATGAGTTTTTCGGTTCCTTTACTTTTATCATTATTTGTACTCACAAGGCGTTCTCACACAGGTCATCATCAGTGATTGCTCACTGGCAATAATTGGTAGTGTTCCCTGAAGTATGAGTGACAGCAAGTCTACCCAGATTTCTAGTAATCTCCACCTTTTTCAGTAACCATTGAAAATGATTTTGCAGTATCGCAACAGCCGCTTACCATTGATTTATCGCTAATAACGCCCATTGGTCGACCATATTATTTTTTAAACTTCTATATAAGAATAAAAAGTAACACTTCTTTATACTACTACTACTACTACTACTACTACTACTACTACTACTACTACTACTACTACTACTACTACTAATAATAATAATAATCAGAAGTAACTAAATTGTAATATTGTCCCCATTTACTATCCTCCCCAGGAGGACAAAGTTAGACACAAGGTCAGTTTTTAATGTTGGAAAGATCCAGCTTCTCCCCAGCTTCTGGAATCGAACAAAAATTAAAATTACCTCAGTCTAGAAGGATTTCTCCTTTACTGACCAAAAACAGAAAAAAATTAAGTGTAGTATCAGAAGAGATGCTACACTTTGCTGTTAGCCAAGAGGCAAAGGCCAGTTTGTATTATTGTTAGTTATGCTAGAAAACGTTCTTAAAAGAATATGTCACAGTTTATGAATTTTGGAATGAAATCAAAGTTTAATGAATAATCGTAATTATTGTGACCCAACGGATCACAGGTTCGTCTACTAGACGATAAAACCAAAGACAGGAAAAACGATAGAGAAAATACTTTATCGTTGCGTGGAGATTAGAGAGGGACACAAATATATGAAGAGAGGAGAGTATAAAAATGTAAGCATATTTCATGTTTTAATGAAAAATAGTGATATATTTATTTTCGTTTGCTAAGTCTATCTCAGACAAGAGTAGATAATACACGTCGACCAGCACTTATTTAAGTTCTAACTCAGCTGCGTCAACACCTACGTTTTGCGGATCTTTAGACACAGCGTAGGCACAGAGCTATTAGCAAAGCAACTAGTCGGAATATATGCGATTCTCGTAGCACCGATCTATATTTGCACCGGTTCGTCGTCTGTGACATTGTGAGGTGTCATCCGGCTTTATTTTGAAATGCCTCGGAAAAGTCGACATCAGTGTGAGTTACAAACGTTCACAACTGCATCCAGAGAGATGAGCTCCGTCTCGAGGTTTCGGCTTTGATAGGTACATTTTTCAAAAGGTTAAGCTTTAGTTACCCGACTTGTTAATAGGTTGAGAGTTGGAATAGTGACGGGGGAGTAGGGGTGTTTTTTTAATGACACATTTATTTGAGTTGGAGAGAATTAGTGGCGAGCGAGAACGCACACCGAACGGACGGGTTCGTTCGCAGCCTAATATAATGAACCCACAGCATTAGCTGATAATATAATAAAGTATATACTTTTAAAGACAGAATGTATTTGTAAATTTTATGTTCAGCCATTTTCTCAACTCGCAGACTAAAGTCTCTTGGACACAGCCCAACGAAACGACCAGCCATTAGATTTAAACAATGATTTCTCGGACAAGCGCAGATATACGTGCTGACCAACTACTTATTTTTTTAAAAATATCATCTGCGTCAATACCAACGTTTTGCGAATCTTAAGACATACTGTAGACACAGAGCTATTAACAGAGCAACTAGTCTGAACGTATGCGATCCTCGTAGCACCGATATATATTTAGAAGACACCATTCCCTGATCCAATCTGGAAGTCAAATCTTTTAACCAAAATAAAACGTAACTTTGTTGAAGCCATTACACGAGAGTAACTCTACAGACTTTCCCGGGACCTAAGCTCTAATCAGAGAGAGATAGAGAGGGAGAGGGGGAGAGGGAGATAGAGAGAGAGGGAGGGGAGGGGGAGAGGGATATAGAACTAGCGAGAGAAGAACCAGATTTACTGGGTACTGTTGACGGAGGATTAGATGATAATGATCCGTTTAACAGCAAATACCACTATTAGTGCTAAGTCCAGGACTCGAACTCGGGCTATCATAAGATGATAGGTTGCCACTTTGTGCTGAGTCATACAGAATAGACCACTGAGTTACTCAAAGGTATCCTGGCAAAAAAGGCTGTTAGCGTCTATTTAATGCCGTAACACAATACTTATCGTAAACTATTAATTAATGATTCTTTTGTCTGAACACATATTCCTATTTACCTAAAAGTATTGTGGAGTTATGGGTACATACGTTTTTCTTTTTTTCTATTTTCGTCTTCACTTTTGGCAATAACAAGTAATGAATAGTCAAATTCCACACACAAAAAGCACCAAAAAAGACATTGTAAAAATTGGCTGATTCTGAAAATATTAAAAAATATGTCCGTTGTTTTTTTTCAATCTTTTTCTTTTCTTTCCATTAGTGTCGCCTATTCTTCGTTTAATTTTTCTTCTTCTTCTTCTTCTTCTTCTTCTTCTTCTTCTTCTTCTTCTTCTTCTTCTTCTTCTTCTTCTTCTTCTTCTTCTCTAACACCTTTTTCTGTCTTTCCATCCACTTATTTTACTTTTGTCTTAATAATTCAGTTCATTAAATTCGATTATATTATTGTTTTTATCTTTCCTTTCTTTCAGCCAGTGTAGGCCTATTTTTCTTCTATTTCTTTTTTTTGTTTTCTTCTTCCTTTTCTTCTTTCTCTTTCTTCTTCTTCTTCTTCTTTAGCAAGTTATTTCTTTCTTTTTCTTCCGGCAATTTATTTAATTTGGTCTGGATAATTTAATATAATAAATCTGATACTATTTGAACCCGGCAAAGCCGATTTCGGAGCCTGCGATTGTATCTGTTAGATCTCCCGTGAACTCTCCCAGTAACAGAGAAAATAGTTTATAAATTGCCTATTCATTTTTTAGGCGTGTTTTTCTGTCCCAGTTTACAGATTGGCGTAAGAATAAAATGTTTTTGCCACGTTCTTGTAACGTCGCTTTCACGTCGACACGATTTCGCATATTATTTGCCTTCAGGAACCCATAAAAACCTACAAAATGATATAGATACTATCGAAATACCACACACAGATTTTAAGATGAAAAATAAAAGAATATAAAAAATGAAAATCGCAAGCAATAGAGAAACCCTTTTCTAAAATAAAATGTTTGAATATCAACCGAAAGTCAGAACATAAAACATAAATATGACAACCTATCGCAGGGAAAACACAGTATTAACACGTATTTGTATCAGCCACACAATACTGACCAATATAAACCGGCTTAGGACTACCAATAAAACATATATTACTAAAATGCCCCAAAATATTCACATATACGCAGCAAATATCAAAAAGACTATTTGAAAATATAGATTTTTCCAAATACTAGGGTTTCTTAAAAAAATTAATTAATACAAACATATCTCTATATATAAAATTGTAACTTTGTATGTGTATGCGCCTGCTTGATATTTGTGTCTTATGGTCACCAAAACTGCTGGTCAGAATTGCTTGAAAATTGGAATGTGGATTACTGAGCCCTCAGTGTAGGGCATAGGCTATATAAGAAATATATCACTTCGACGCTGGGGTCCTTGGGCGGCACCCCCACACAAAAACTGTTTTCCCTGAGACACAAATGAAATTTACACAATAGGTAAATGACGAACAATGATGTATATTCCCAAACTTTCAGCAAATTGTTATAATATTAAGAGGTTTCATAAAAATGTGATTGATCTTGTTACCAACCAAACAATTGGAAACACTCTCTTCGAATAAAATGGCTCAAATAATATCTTAAAAAACATACCGAAATCAAACAAAATCACTCACACATAATGAATAGTCAAATTCCACGTTCTAAAAACACTTTCCCAAAAAATAAAATTGTAAAAATGTCGTATCCTTGTAAGAAAAACTGTTAAGTCTTGGATAACTTTATAATGGTTGTAAAGGTCGTTCACCTCCGGAAAATACAACGCATTGGCGACGCTGCATGAGAATTCTGCATAAGATAAAGTAACAATATAAAGAAAAGGAAGCGAAAGTCATTTTTATGATTATCGATTTCTTTCTATCTTGTCTTTTATTCAGCCAGTGAAAGCTTATTCTACTTTTTTCTGCTTTTCCTAAAACTTTCTTTCTTTCCTTTTAAAAATCGGTATTCATCCAATACGTTGCAGTAAAAATGTCGCTTGAATTACAATTTATTTGCCTTTGTACGAGGATAGAGTTAGACACAGTGCCGGTTTTTAAAATAAATCAAGCTCTCCAACGAATGACACTTTTCATTGAAAAACAAAGAACAATTGCTTCAGTCAAGAAAGATTTCTTCTTCACTGATCGAGGGCAGAACAGATGAAGGGTAGTATTAGAACAAATACTATACTTGGCTCTTAGCTAATGTTTTCTGCAAAGATTTTCAGATAATTCTTTGGAAGTCATACGTGCTCCCTACTGAACCATTCAAGCATTGTTTGAAACAGATCCTCTATCCCGAAAGATACCCCCTGGCCCGACCAATCAGAGCCTCTTGTATATCTCAGCATGCTTCCCGTATCTAGTCATTGCTTTTGTCGGCCATAGGAAATGTTATCGTATATACGATAATAGATGATAGTGTTTCTGCGTATCCATGCAGCTGTCATGATGCAATTAAAACTGAGAATTAGTTTGATTTGATAAAATCAATGAAAATAAATTGCAGAAACTTTCAAATTTATAATTACATGACATGCATATTTTAGCCACTAATTATCTATCAATCATCTGGATCTAACAAAAACGGGTCTAGTTTTGTATTTATTCTTCTATGTATTACATATATATATACAGGGTGGGCAAAAATAAGGGTCCTATTTTTAAAAATTGATAACGTTTTTATTTATTGATTTTTTAAAATTTTTTTAAGAATAAGTAAAGGACCCCTTCCGAAGCAAGCATGAGCCGTATTAGCCCTAAGGAACGTACCCTCATTTAGAAAACATTATTTTTGCTTAAAAAAGTCAAAACAGTGTAAAAAACAATACTTTAGTTTTTGTAAGTTTTAAGAAGTGTTTTTCGGCTAAAATTTGTTTTGTTTATTTCAAAAAATCTCGGAAGGGTCAGTCTACACACACATAAAGTTTGGTGAGTTTAACTTTTATTTTGTGGAAGTTATTCAAATTCAAGTTATTCAAATTTAAAGATAGGACCCTTATTTTGGCCCACCCTGTATATATATATATATATATATATATATATATATATATATATATATATATATATATATATATATATATAAGGTTAATACAACAGAAGATATAAGAGGCAACTAATATCTTTAATTAGTGAACATCCGGATAAAACTGAAGCTCAATATACTGGATAGAGCATTAATAGCAATAGATGCAGTGAAAGAATAAAATAAGGTGCGAATCAAATTTTATTAGAATTCAATGTTCAGGCAACGTACTTTAAAGTCCTTAACTCATGAGTTTTCAAAGAAAATTCTACTCCTTTGCGGACCATTACCGCAATGACATTACTGCAGGTAATAAAATTAAACTTTGGAAATATATAAAGAATATACATAAAAATACATAAAAGTATATAAAACATCAAATATATCGGCCCCAAACATACTTTTTTGTTAAACCTATACAGTTCATCCAAGTCATCAAGTTTAAAACACATTCAGGAAAGTTATCAAAGAGGTTGATTGAAAAATAATCAAGGTGGTGAATGGTAGTCCAAAAACGAAAAAGTTAACCAGGCGGCAAATTTGTTTGCTATCGATGCAGTAAATGACAGTGAAAAATGTATCCAAGGTGTATGCAAATTCAAAGTACTTTGCCTGAACATTGAATTCTAATAAAATTTGATTCGCACCTTATTTAATTCTTTAACTTTATCTAGTGCTATATATATATATATATATATATATATATATATATATATGTTGACATTGGCAATTTTACTACAAGCAGAAAGCATCGGTGTATGAAAACTATAAGAAATATTTTTTAAAACCAATTCAATGCTAAAATATTATTTTTTTAATAAATGAAAATAATATAAATAAAATATTTCAGCCAGTACAGGCACTTGTCAATAAATTACAGACATAGTTTTTTCTTTTTATCTTTCTTTTCCACATTTTCTATACATATTTTTTAATTTGAATTTCATTTAACTTGCTACTTGTCGCTTTCATGTTATCTGTATTAAATGTAAATGTAAAAATACCAAAAAACAAAAACAAGGGACGTAATTCATAAACACGTTCTCGGTCTGACTAATCAAGAAATGTAAAGGTAAACAACATATTTATACAGTCGTAGTGGATTAGAGTTTATAGGGTCAGGGATATTTTTTAAAATATTGAAATTTTCATTGAAATGTACAACCACTACTGTTCTCCATATATCATGTATGGAAGATGGTTTAAGAAATATGATCATATGATGACTAGAGAAGACATAGAAAGCGAAAAGTAAGTCAACTGAAATCTGAAATTGCGTGTGTGGGGGTGGCAAAAAAAATCGCAAGATTTACCAGAAAAAAAACGTTAGCCGCTAGACACAAATTTTACTAATTAGACCCCAAAGAAAATCTCCGCATGTAGCGGGTTTTATTTACTCCTCCCCAGGAGTTAGGCACAAGGCCAGTTTTATCTTACTCCCACAAGTAAGATGTGACCCAAGATCGAGTCGAGAAAGTGGGGTTTGAAAAGCCAGCGCTCGAGAGGTGAGCACTCTGGCCATTTAAAAATTGCCTGGGCAGCCCCGTCGGCATTCCCCGGTAGGGGCGCCTCAGACAGTAAGCAATAAACTTACTCCTCCCCAAAGAGGAGAGGCATAGCCTGGGAGGGTGGACCTCCTAGAACTGCACAGGACAGGCGTGCAGTATCCATCGGAACAGATACTACACTTTGATCTTAGCCAAAAGGCCAAGCATGTAGCGGGTACACCGCTGAATAAGCAACACTGTTTATACAGGAAGGTGATTGCATCAGGAGTTCGTTACTTTCTAGAGGGACAGAATGATTTAATTACATTTTTTTAGCCACCTTAACAACAGATTTGATGTTAATCTTTCATTCATTGTCATTGTTAAATATTCTAATGTAACGGGTAACCGTTTAGCTTATTTACGCCAATATTTATTTTTAACTTGCTTGTTTTGTTTAAATTTCTTTACTATTTAGAACTCGTTCAGCGATCGACGTAGGTAGGTACATAGGTAGCTAGTTCTAACCTATTAGCATTTTTGACATGCTGCATGTTATTTGGAATAATAACCATCTAAAATGGCTGATAGGTGTTTTATGACTGCAGAGAACTAATACAATCACTAGTAACTCGGGAAGAGCTAAGAGTTATTCCTCTTGAACTGTAGTATTAAAAGATATTAATCTATCACTTTCATTGCCCCCCCCCAACATATTCCATCTATATACCGTCTGGATGTTTGCCCAGGTCGACATTAAACCTAGATATGACAGGCATTATACCGAATTCCTCTTGCAGACTGTTCAAGGGATGCGGAAACACGAAAAAAACGATGGTAGATCTACTGCGATAGCAGCGGTGACTGCGAATAGGTGTTTGGTCAAAAAGGCCTCTAAAATTAGATTTACGTGATTTGATGATGATGATGATGATGACGATGACGATGACGATGACGATGACGATGACGATGACGATGACGATGATGATAATGATGATGATGATCATGATGATGATGATGATGATGCAAGTATTAAATCTCCTCGCATCCTTCGCTGCTTTAGTGAGGAAGGATTTATGCTTGGATAGTATACGAAAAAATGGGCCGTACCAGAGTTTTGTAAAGGGGCGGAAAGCGTCTTGTGTCAAGCTTAGAAAGAATATCAGTATGGAATAGAAACCCCACCTAGCTTTGTTCTGCCATCTCGATAGAGTGACGTGTTTGTTTGAAGGAGTTGTCAACAACTGTACAGAATCACTTTTGCATTAGAGACAATGTCGAGTGGCATATCGAGAAATGGATGAATGAACAAATTGATATCTTATCATGTGTTCGTATTTTATTGAGTTGCGAATCCAAGATGTCTGAAAAAATGATATCGTATTGTGTGTTCATATTATCTGATCAAGTACAATACATTTGACAACCACTTGAAATTAAACACTTTTTTTGCAATCAGGCTCCGGTGTCTACGGTCTCTCTTCATAAGAGGTTGACAGGAGACCCCGATCTCAGGATACTTCGCCTTACAAGTAAACCCTGGCCGAATATTAAAAATAACATAGTATTCCAAGCCATAAAAAGATCCACATACTGGCTGATACGAAGGATTATTCATCTTCTACTTGTGATGTTACTTCAGGTAACAGCACTACGCTGAATCCGCCACCAGAACAAGTTAATTCTGGCCCTGGAATCTGGCAAAACTTAGAAAATACCACAATAAATATAAACTTTAACATCATTAATTGGTCAATTGGGGACAAAAAATAATATTCTTCACTGCTTTACTAACTTCAGGTTGGAGAAGTGGAGAACCTTACATGAATAATCGGATATTTATTTATCTCATCAGGAAATCATGTGCTAGCAACAGGAAGGGACATCTTACTTTCTGAGAGCTAATAAAAAACGACCCGGTTACACTTAGTGTTGTATTATCTCTAGGCGGTACAGCCGGCTTTCTCCAAAGGAAAAAGGTAACAGGGAATATAAAATAAACAAGCGGTCCCCAGCCACATGTATATCTCGGTCATGGGAAGATGGCATACAGCGCTTAGTTTTTCCAAATAGTCACTCATCTGGTGCCGACCACGCTCCACGTCTGTAATCTAGCGAGAACCAATGTGTCAACGGGATTATGCCTGACAAGTAACTAAACTAACATGCAAACAAAGTGAAACACCTTATTAGTCTGAGGCGTATGGTTCAACATTTTACACAGTTAAAATTTTAAAAGACACATGGAAACACACAAGCTGTAGACTGGTTCAAAATCGGATCGATCTATAATAATCAGGAGATGATGACGATGGTTGTGTGCAAGATCAATGCTTGATGACCCATACTTTTAAGAAGATAAGTGGTCGCTGTCACACAGAAGTAAAAAAAAATGTGAGCCACCTGATATCCAGTTGTGAGTTTCTGCTGGGGAAGGCTACTATACAATGCGACATAATGGAGTGTGTAAATAGTAAATATTGCCATTGAATCATCTGTAAAAAAATAATATCACGTGTAGCAACAACTACTGGAAGAATATACCAGAAAAAAACTGTTGGAAGTAAGCCATAAACCATTTAATATAACCATGTAATCCCTACAGCTACATACATAGAAAAAAAGGGCTGTTAAACCTGCCATAATAATATGAGACAAGTAGACGAATGTAGCAACCTTAGTTGAACTTAGTATCACTAATGATGCTGGCTCAAACAGACCTGAGATGCAGAAGCTAAATATATACAAAGGTTTGTTGTACGACATAAAATGAAACTGGAATCTGAGGAAGATCCCCATCATTTCAGTAATCATAAAATAACATTTTTAAGCCGAACAACAATGGGGTTTTGAATGAAAAAAAAATTATGAATTTATTTTAAGACCTGGGAGTTTCGACATGAAAACCTCCTTCACAAAAGTATAGACATTTTATTCTTTATTTTTCTTGCGAAGATATGGGTAAGTTTCGATAGAATCAACGGTTAAAGTGCAAATGTCAGTGTGTGTAACGTGGCAGCATGTTGGTGTATGCTACAATCTGTGATGCTAGCTTTCTGCTAACCTTACCGGGTGGGTACCCGGATTTGGTCTTCTTATTCTGTATGATTCGAGTTTTGAACGATGGCACTAGACGCTGGTCTAGCTTTAAGAAGTTTGAATAACACAACTGACACATATTGGATTCTTTTGAACGGCAGAAAGAAAGAAAAGAGAGAGAGAGAGAGAAAGAAAATTGTTTATTAGGCGAAGATATTCACTACCATGTGGGCCGGCGTCGCCCGCTGAGCAAGAGACCGGTCCACACGTGCTTCTCCCTTGGTTGTCGCAGCAGAAGAGGAGGAAAACAGCCCAGAACGGAAGTGACATCACTTCTGATTCCCTTGCTTCTGCCATCTTCTCTGAAGGGTGCTCTCTCACGATCTTTTTAAGCGTTTCCTCTATTTGCCCCCCCACCATTATCTAACATTATGAAACAATGAAAATATTATTTGCAAATATTGTTGGTATTTGAATAAAAATTAAGAAATTGTTTTTCACAAGAACAATATCTCTTTTACAAGAAGAGTTAAGCAGAGAATAAATGACTGCACTTTTGAGAAAGACGTTTTCACGTCAAAAGTCTCAGGTTTTTAAAAGAAAGAAATAATTTATTAAAAAACTCATTATGGTTTGACCTTCAAAAGAGATCTAATTTTTGCGCCTCAGAATTTAAATTGCGAACGTTCCTCCTGGAACTGCACCAGTTTGTACTTTCGCGTCTAAATGACTTCACCTGCGGGTTCTCGGATGACTTTTGAAGCTCTCTCTTTTTCTTCAGTTTTTGTTCACTCGTTTTTGTCACCTGAAGATGATTCGACGAAGAATCGAAAGTGCTAGTGATACACAATGAATATATTTTGATTTGGACAAAATAAAGATTATTAGAACAATTGCACAAATAACAAAAGTTATAATCAATCAGTAATTTTGTTATGTTTTATAATGTTTGCTTAAATTAAAGAATGCTGCCTAAATATAACAATTTATATATATATATATGATATATTCATATAACAATTTATATATATATATATATATATATATATATATATATATATATATGATATATTCTACTGACGACTACATCATAGATATACCAGATAATATATACTTTCTTATACTAAAGCTGAGAGAATCAACATTTACTTTCTAAAGGTCCTTATATTCTTTAATAACAAATTATGTGCTAAACTATTACTTAGTTATAGGATTAAGGTATATTTGCTAACATTATCTATTATAATTGCTCTAATTAGCTGTAATTTGTAATTAATTCACTAAGTGACCCATCTTTTATGAAGTTTCTGTCTATCACTCTCACCCTCTTTCATTATATCGTATTTGAGAAACTATTCAATATATGTTTGTATTAACCGAGTCTCTGCCTTTCTTATTGTATTGTTTTAATTTCATCTCATACATAAATGTTTACCCCTTGAATATTAGGCAGATGGATCTGTTTAAGCACGAATTCATAAAAAAAACATTCTGACAACTCACAAGGTTATTTAAGTAATGCGATTTTCATATAATGTTGCAACGCACCGCACGTCTATCACACAAAGGATAGTTTCATCTCTCTCTTTCTTCTATCGGTATCTCTTTAAAGTCACAAACACACAATATTTTAACAAACCTTTACATACCCGTATTCAATGCGTGTATACACCCTTATAAATCCGTGTCATCGTCGAACACAAGTTCTAAATCGTTTGTTGACAAAACCACTCGGACGCCGATGTTGATTTATAAAAACGTTTATTTAAGAAAGAGAACAGTCAAACAAAACTTTCGTAGTCGTGGGAGAGAGAGAGAGAGAGAGAGAGAGAGAGAGAGAAAGACAGACAGACAGACAGACATACAGAGAGACAGACAGACGGAAAGACGGATAGCTTGTCTCGCTACACTCAGCCACACTGTGTGAGACACGTCTCTACTACTTTTCTTCTTGAAATCTTGCTAGCTGAAAGATTCGCACACGTGAGAGAGAGAGAGAGAGAGAGAGAGAGAAAGAGAGAGGAAGAACATACAAACATACAGATAGACAAATAGCTCGTCTCTCGCTACATTTAGTTACATGCCCCCCCCCCTACTCATTGGGGTCGGCTTCAAATCTCGCCAGCGAAAGAGACAGAATATCTTTAACCCGAAAGTTACGTGGGTTGGCGACCTTCGTCTGGACTCACCTCTGACCTTTAAGTGTCACTCAGACTTTTCACTTCAAACACTTCTCTCGTTATGCAACAAATCGAACTGATTATGTTTAAATAAATACTGCAATAATTATGAGCAGTGTTAATAGTCTTAACCCCAAATCATTTGATCTGGGGGCCTTCCTATTTTAGCGGTCGTTTCTTGTATCCCGTGCTGTTTTCTTAAGCACTGATTTATACCCACCAATAATTTTGAAGTTTTCCCAAACATTAGTCTTCTAAACGTCCATGGATAAAATTTGGCTGAGTTTCTGCGTTTGTAAAGGAAGATTATTCGTTTAATAATGTTAAAACCTGCGCACCCTTCGTACTCGCTTCGCTGTAATTTGTAAATATTTTTAAATGTACGCATTCTTTCGTGAAGTGAAAGGTCAGCACTCGTCATAAGCTAGAGAAGCTTCCCCCATCTACTTATTATTAGGGAGAGAATTATATGGGCTCTTGCTTAACTTTATTCTAATAAGGCAAACTATACTACCAGTATCACTACATCGCTCTTTTTTTTTAACATAGTTCACCCCAAACAAGGCAGGCCGTCACTGTAGACGCAAGGAGCTACTGAGAAAAAAGAAAAGAGAAGAAGGTCGGGGGGGGGGGGGTCAACCTAAATTGGGATCTGCGCAGCGAGATGTCTGTTTACATTAGTTTTAAATTTCTGCATGTTAGTACTGTCGGGAAAAGAGGGGGAAGGGGCCAGCAGTACGAGGAAAGAAGCTATTTGAGTAGAAGGCTCTCCGGCATCTGGGGACCTCCACAGTGAATGAATGGGATTTAGTTGATTGTCGAGTTGGGCTAGTGAATTTACGTCGAGGGGACACCAGAGTAGCCAATTCATCGGAGCATAATCCATTGGAGTATTTGTAAAACAAGCACAAGGATGCTACATTGCGGCGATAGGGCAGGACTGGAGTTTGGTTGACAGTGAGGGACCTATTAGGTTGGCGACTCTTTTTGGAACCTTGTCAAGGAGGGAGAGACTAGTAGATGATGCACCAGCCCAGATGTGACAACAATACTCCATGCATGAAACGTCAATGTGTTATGCTCTTAGTAAGTATTGCACTTGTTCTAGTGATTGTTTAATTTTTGGGATTTCTTTGCTCTTTCTTTCCATATCTATCTATTTATCTATCTATCTATCTATCTATCTATCTATCTATCTATCTATCTATCTATCTATCGTAGTTCTTTCTCTGGGAAATATCGATCTATCTCGCTCAACACTCTAACCAGTGTCATCTTCTTGAATTATTTGTCTCGCTCGCTTGATCATGCGTTATTCGTCATCTGACGTTTCATTCTGTTGTACCAATAAATTAGTACCGGGAGGAATCGTAGAGATTTATTCATTATTCCATATTATCTCTGAGCCCTTATTTGATCTACATGAGCTAATACACTGTTCCCATTTTCTCTATTTATTATAGCTAATACATTCTGAGTTTGATTTTGGGTCCTTTGGTTACCCCATTTTTCACTAGTGGAATAGTATATACCACGCTCTGCTATATGTTATCACTACTTTTTCTGTACACATTCAGTGTTGTACTTATTCGCGACAAATCGATACACCTTCAAGAGTTTGTTTTCTGCAAGTGAACAATTCGCCGTATTTGTTCAGTCCGTTTAACAACAAAATAAAAACATCCAGTGAGGTATTGATAAAATAAAATAAAAACTCGTCTTATATTGTATCAGTCAGTTATTTCCTTAGACAGGTTTACTGTTTAGTGATTAATGCACCGGCTAATCAGAGATATTGGCATAGGAACAAAGCAATTTGTTGGACTATTTCTTGCAGCCGACACGCAATCTGTTTTCCTTGCATAACCAGTTGGCTTAATACATCATATGAGCAAGACGTATATCGTTGGCTTTCTCAACTTGCTAAAAACATGATAATTCTAACAAGGCGCATCGAAAGACTTCTACAGAGAAAGGGTGTGACTTTGCTACCGGTCGTTTTTTACGTTCAGGGGGGTAAAAGTGCAGTAATTTTATTAGACTGTATTACGTGGACATACTTATAAAACAATCGCATGGATGCACCACTGCAGAGAGGCGACAGTGGGTGGTGCTTGGCAGACGGTGCGGGACCTATTAGTTTAGAAATACGTTTTTGCACTCTGTCCCAGAGGGGGTATTGTGGTTGGTGCACCAGCCCAGATATGGGAACTATACTTCATGCACTGGTGAATGGTAGCTTTATAGAAATATAGCTTTTTGGCACGTGTGAGAAATAATCTAGTCCGGTAGAGGGAGCTACCTTCTTTGCAGCAAACATAGCGGCATCTTCTATTTACTTATTTACCTTCATATATATATATCGATATCTGCATTGTTCTTTTATAGCTGCAATGTTTGTGGCAAGCACAGCCGCCATCTTAAATATCCCACTTGATCAAGCAGTCATTCCTAACCGAACCATGAACAGCAGTGACAATAACATCTTTCGAGTTGAGTGTTTGAAAAGAAGAAATGCGATAAAATATACAAAACTACAAGTCGCTACACCATTAATAAAAAAGAGGTAGATACGCGTATGCCAACTGATGAAGATGAATATTTCTAGGAAAAGATATATTTAACCTTTTTGTGAATTATTTTGTCACGGCTTATATCTGGCGAAGGCGAAGAGTTTACGTTGAAAGAAAATAGAAATAAATCCATATAAAATTCTTAAACAAATCTGTTTTATTAAATTTTATTTCAGGAAAAGTGAAAAAATCTCAAGTGTTTAGAAGCTTTGAGATTTAGATTCGTTGAAAAAGAAGTTGAAGACGAATTCTTGGATACGATGAATAATATAACAAAAACAAAATAAATGATTCCAAACATAAAGAAAATGTTATTGGAGAATGGAAACCATAATGTTTGCAGCTATTTATTTAGTCAGCAAAAGAATCCCATCATGCTGTGCGCATTATTACATTACCGCATAATCTCGTATATTATAATAAAAGGGTGCGGCAGAAATACCTCCCACATTTGATAGGTTGACAAAAGGAAGAGGAAACAAGATTTATAAATAAACTAATGTTACTCATACTTATAATGAGTTACAGTTTTAGTTCATTTTGTTTCCAAAGATTATACCCTCTAAATAATAACATACATTCGCAATATACTGTTGGCAACGGTTTCCGAAGTTTTTCATCCATTAAAGAGTCATTCTAATGATCGGTGGAACCTCTTTTTGTCGTATTCGATCAGCGGCGGGCATTTCGCCTTTTACTGAAAGTAGAATTTATATGGAATACAAATTCACATGCCGTCCACAGTCAACATGCACATCCCGGTTAGGGGAGATGATATACACCGCCTAGTATTTTTCATTGGTCACCCATCTTGTACTGACCAATGTAGAAAAAAACAATAAATAAGTGTCATTACAGAAACATTTTTGAAGGATAGAGTCGCAATAGTACTTGCAATCTTACCAGTAGCGTTCATTCAGTTTTTAGCAATGATTAATTTGTATGGATGGAAATTCAGATCATTATGTAGAATACTTCTGGCTGTTAGATCAAACAACCCAAATGTAGAAGGATGTTTGCGAGCTAAATGTGTAGACTTATTATTTACCACAAGATGTGACATAAGGTCGGAAAGTGGGATTTGGTGGACCAACACACTTAAGGTAGTGCACTCTGGTCCCGCCAAAAATGCCTGGGGAGGCCCCTCGGTATTCCCGCGTCGATACACTTCAGGCAGTTAGAAATAAACTAACTCAACCCGAAACGGAGGAGGCAAGGCATGGAATGGTGGATTTCCTAGGACAACCTAGAACCATGTCTCAGCTCGATAGAAGAAAGGCAACCATCAGTGATTATTGCGAACCTCCGTCTGACTGATGGTTGAGAACGGATCGTCGACATGGTAAAAATGACGTCTCTGACTTTCACAGTAAGACTGTGCTAGAAAGACATGTGTACTGAGTAAGAAAACGTCCCACGTTGTCTGGAGTCCAACCGCTTCGAGGTCTTCCAGATTGCTTTCTTTCAAGTGCTGAACTTGTGATTCTAAAATTCGCAACACATATGCAATATACAGCAGTATTGATTTTCTATCCGGAACAACATCATTCTAACCAAACATGTAGGGGCAATGAGCTCAAAAAGCTCTCCGTGTTGCAATTACAGATTAAGCATTACTAAAAAAAGTTTAATATTTTACAAACAAAGCTTTTTCGCAAGGGATTACCATTCGTTGAACACATTACCGCGGGACCGCTTCCCCGAAAATTACAACATGATCGTCTTCAAAGACAATGTAAACAGATTCATGTCTAGAAACGTCCTAACATATTTGCAGTTGGTCCTGAAAATCAGTCCATCTCATTAGCTTTTATCCACGAGTAGAATCTGGCCTAGATAAGCGTTGACCACTTTTTTTTGTAAAAAGAGTGATGAAAGAACCTCTAAAAATATGTCTGGCAGCTTTTGACGACAAACACCTAAGGAGCAGAATCTAGCTGGCCTTTTTAGCTACGTCGTTTTTGCAACGACGAAACTCCCAGTGTAAAGAAATGAACGAATCGAATTTAGTGCATTCATTTCAAATACTATGTACGTTACACAGGTTTGAATAGTAATTATGATGATTGCAATTTAATACAGTAGTTTTTATACAGGTCATAACAAAATAAAGTAGTGCCAATAATCAAATATGCCCCATTTACTTACATCCCCCCCCACAAGAGCAAAGTTAGATACAAATATCGTTTTATGTGGGTGATACTAGGCTGCTCAAAAATGGAATTCTAAATTAGACAAAAATAAAAATTGCCCTAGTCAATAAGGATTCTTCCTTTTTTAAACCGTGGACAGGTACGACACTTTGGATTTTGTATTTGCAAAGATATAAACTATATTTGAAAAAATAAGGTCGAAGACCATCAAGAGTGTGGGGAGTGAGAATGTTGGTGCTCATACTTTGTCTATCCTACTTTTAGCCAGACTCATTAACAGGCACCCCAATACCACATTTACTCTCGGTTAAATCCTACTTAAAATATTCCCAATTGTTGAACTGTTATTTATTAATAATAGAGTTTATGTATCTGTCTGAAGCCGAAACTCCATCAGAGTATAATAACTATTTACTAAGTCCGCCAGCTTCATTATATACTATGAAAAAAACCGTCTTAAACACTATGCGCATTTCTCAATTTACATAATAAATTGCATTTGAACTTCTGATAAATTAGTATTCGCAAATATACACTCCTGATGGTTTTCTTCAGATTTCCATATGTATTTACGCAATTTTGATCGCTAATAATCTTACTTATAAATTATAATTATTGAATCAAATTGTTTAATTAAAATAATAATTGATTTAAAAATGAATTGCGTCCGTATTGATTTGACGGAGGGAGGTCGTTTCAATGAACTAACGTTCGCTGTTCAAGCGAACATTAGTCCATTGAAACGACCTCCCTCCGTCAAATCAATACGGACGCAAGACGATCGCGTAATTTCAAATGTAACCTAAACGCTGGCATTTAACCGTGTTAATTTAAAACGTTCTGAGTTTGTTTATTTTCTTAATCTAATTAGCCATTATGTTTTAAAACACACATTTATTGAAACAAATTGTTTAATTAAAATAATAATTGATTTAAGAATTACTATTTAAAAACACGCACACACACACACTATAACGAATTCAGTTCAGGTAAACTTTTTCTTTCCGAGAATTAAAAAACTATTCGTGCTTAATGTATTTGATTTATTAATACTTTCATATCCAATATTATCATTTTGTTCACGACCTCAACTGAATTTATGATTCAATGTTTTATTTATTAAAAAAAGCACAGCATGAAAATACTTAACACCTTAGTAACCTCAAATCCTAGAAAAACATGTAACTGTACTAACAAATCAAACTGCCTCCTAAACCAAAAGTGCCTATCAACCCAAGTGGTCTATGAGGCATCTATCTCCTTAACCGAACACCCATCCCAGACTAACTATTATATTGGTCTGGCAGGTAACAACTTCAAGGAAAGATTCTACAACCATAAACTCTCCTTACAACAACCCTGACCATCCTGGCCAAACTGGACTTTCACTACACTACCACAAAATAAAAACAAAAAAAGAAACTCCCATAATAAAGTGGAAAATCTTTAAAAAATCTAGCACCTGCAAATCAATGAACTCACCATGTAGATTATGTTTAAATGAAAAACTGGAAATTATCCGTTTTAAAGACAGAAATAAACTCCTAAATAGAAAACAAGAGACGTCTATCAACTGTAAACATAGTAGACTCTACCTCCTTAGCAACCAACATACCCCACCTTAACCCACACCAACCCCCCACATATTTAAAAATGAAAAAAAGTTTTAAAATTAATGATTACATTACCCCCCCCCATTATACACTACTTCAAAACACATTACAACCCCTACCCACCCACCCAAATTTACCACCCAACCCCACCCCCAACAAGTCCCGATGAATCTATAAATATATAACCCCCCCACTAAACCATCAATAACATCAAATCTCTAAGTATTACCTATAATTCTCAGCCTCAATTGCCTCTCAGTCATACTACCAATTCTACCAAAATCATCTCCCACCTAAACCCATAACTGTGATAACTATTAACTCTGATATCACTTAGATTAATCTAATCTCAATTACTTAATCCTTCGATTACTATTTTGAACACTTAATTATTGACTGGTACTTAGTCTTTATTATTGGTAGTAGAACTATAAAAGCCTACCATCACTTGTAGACTTATTTCGCCCAATGACTTCACAAGTAACAGGATCATAATAATTACTATTATTATTATTATTATTATTATTATTATTATTATTATTGATACTATTGTCACGGCGTCTATCGTAGGTACGATTTGCATTATTATTATTAGTGTTATTATAATTGTTTTTATTAATACTAAAGATAGTAACACCATTAAACTTCTTTTATATAATAATTTCACTAGTATTAATTTTAGTATAATATAATTACAATTAAAAAATATTATCACAACAAAATTCACTACTGTTACTGAGCTCATTATACAAGCCATACATAATTATATTAAAATAGAATGCAAAAGTAGCAATTAATACCCTAAATTAAAATTATCAAACATTTTTATCTACACGATAATCACCTATTACAACAGAAATGACAGTTATAACTTTATAATTCTATTCTCATTATTAAATTAAACCCACCCTGCCCTCCGCCCCGGTTGGAATTGAGGTCACGATGACCCAGACACTAGAGATCACCCCACTCAACTTTCTGAAATATCACTTATTGGGGTCTCCTCCCTCCCCCTTTCCTGTCCTCGTTATAGGCTGAGCCCCATCTTCGTCCCCCTCTCTCTTATGCACTTTCAATTTAAGGTTGGGGTTGAATTTAAAATCTTAGGCATTTGGATTCCATTGACGCTTGAAAAGTTGGCGTTCATTATGGACGCTAATGAAACAGCATATATTTTGTCGCAATAATGGAATAATAAAATCACCAACAATATATATATATATATATATATATATATATATATATATATATATATATATATATATATATATATATATATAGGTGAGCGAAAATATATGATTTAGCATATACCTACTGTTCTTTGTGTATACTAACCTCTTCCAATTGAAAGCTCGATGATTGTAAACATGTAACAAAAAAATATTTAGTTATATACCAAATGGTCAAAATTTTATTGATCTTACGAATCACTTTTTCCAAAAAATAACTTTGGATACAATTACGGTTCCGTTCCGTACACCAGAAGACCAATCAACATTTGTATATCAATATCGGATTTTTCTTCTCTGAACTTATCAAGAAACCAAAAAAGTGGGAAAAAATATACATTGCGATACGACAAAACCAAAGTCTGAAAATCAAACTCTTTACATCGAATACACCTCCATCTAGAAAATCTCAGAAATCACGACATAAGGAAGGCAGCCATACTGTTATCCAAAGCGAAGCTAAGAGAACTACGCACAACATTGAACAAAACCTGTTATTAGATACTTACGGATAATTACAGTTTTCTTCATAAAAATACTTTAATAAACTTGCAGATGAAACTCATTAAATAATTTATGTAATTTAAATTGTGGAGAGTTAATTCAAAACACAGGAGTACGAAGATACAAGACACCACTTATAACTAGATCATATATTTTTAATTAATATTTATATTGAATTTTATATTTACCACATAAGCTCAACAAAACAAAATCACCTGTTTTATCCCCCTTTGTTTAAATTTTAAAAAATGGACTATCAATCCTATCTTTACGTAACTATATAAGGATATAATTAATAATTCTATAATAAATGTGATCTGTTTACCTTATCCTAGTTAATTTACGCATTATTTTAGTCCATATAAGGGGCACAGAAATATGTCGGTTCGTTTATATAACGTCTAGACATACTTGCCCGGTTTTTATTCTTCATATCCTTGTTAAAATCTTATTTCTAAGCATGAAGTAGACTATCTCTGAACACTACCGAAGGCTAACAATAAATGTTTGTTTGAGAGTGAGCGGTGTCTTGAATTTTTAGGTGTTGCATGGTCAAAATACAAGTGGGGAGTGGGCAATTTGGTGGAGTTCTATTACAAAATATAAAAACAAGGGCAGGACTCATTTACTCTAATAGAAAAAGACTTACCGGAACTGATGTCCGCCGGGACCCGGAACCGCGTACATCCTACTTTTATCCCAGCCTGAATGTCAGGAAAATATTTAATAGCAGAAGAATGGTAGTATTCTTTACATTTTTGCAAAATAGTTTGATTAAAACTCGGTAGATATATCCAAAAATTATATTTTCTCACAACAGTTACAGAAATAAAAAGTAATTTTTACTATGTTTGGATCTTTTTTTATAAATAATCCACGATGCAATATTGAGCGTCTGCGCCAGTCTATAAACTTCTAACCAGAAGTTAACAGTAATATACACAAATTAATTTAACACCGTTTTTGTTTGGAATTTTGGACTTCGTGTTATTCCAGATTTCCAAAATAAATATCATATTTCAGATTTGTTGTAATAATGAATTTCTAATAACTTCTGGATTTCTAGTAAAACCAGATTAGTATTAAAATAAAAATAAAATAAAATATCGGGTTTGTAGCAAATACCGGATTTCTAGTAATCTCCAATTTAGATCAGATATATAAATTGGATATAAAAATTGGAGTTCTAGTAATAGCAGTTATAGAAAAAAAACAATATCATATTTCTGGTAATATTGATTCTCTAAAATAATATCGGGGTTTCAACAAATACAGGATTTCTTGTAATCCCACATTTCTCTAACATTACCATATGTATGATATATATTTAAATATATCTGGTAATAGCGGATCTCTGGTAATTTCAAATGTATATTTCATTAACTTTTTATGTGCATATGTACACAGACACAGCCGAAGAAAATAGGCACTTCAAAAAATAATTCTACATGTTAAAAGTTTGAATGCTTCTTTCTAATTCCTCCCCCGACTGCTAGAACTCGGAGCTGTACAAAGCAACAGCTAAAGTTTAAATATCGACAATTTATACTAATTGACATTTCTTTTGTATTTCTGATATCAATATATCAACCCGTCATGAGTTGATGTTAATTATCTAAAAGAATGAACAATATTATACTTTCTATTTATAAAAAGAAGCAATTAAAAAAATAATTAGCGAACAAAAACATGAGATAAAACAAATGTTAACGAACAATAACCTGAGAAAGAATGCTAACAAACAAGCCAAAACGTGAGAACGAAACAAGGTCCAGGACATGTTTCGTTTATATTTGATGGAATTTACGAGATAAGAACCAAGTGTTTCCTCGTATCGCTATCTGCATTCGAGAATAATATTAATATTGTTTTTTTAGGTTTTTGTTCGTTTTCATTGTTGTTAAAATGATTTTTATCATTGTTTTATTCGAAGGTTTTCGTTACTCAATCAATATATTTTACATAAAAATTCATTGGTTTTGTAAAAAATATTTTTTAATATTGTTAAAATCTAAAGTAAATCTTTCTTTTTGTAAATACAAGTTTGAATATTGTAAAAAAATATTTGTTACAAAATATAAGCATGATTCGAGTTATCTCCCTTGCATCATTTACATAGTCTCTGCCAAATCCCATCTATTCACTTTGGCGGTTCCCATATGCCGAAAAGCTTTCTACTCCAAAATCTTCTTTTCTCGTACTGCTGGACTCTGGAACTCTCTTCCTGCTCCCTGTTTTCCTGACAGTACTGACATGCAGAAATGTAAAACTAATGTAAACAGACATCTCGCTGCACAACTTCCAATTTAGGTTGACCTTCTCAAACTTTCACTCTTTTTCTCAGTAGCCCCTTGCGTCTACAGTGGCGTCCTGCCTTGTTCTGGGGTGAACTTAAAAAAAAAAAACTCATTAAAGAGAGCATATAGTTGACCTTGGGTTTACTTTCGACAGCCTCGTAACCAACGCTTCTCTAATTTTGTCCTTTAGTCCTCACATTCCATGAGCGATGTTTCTGACAAAGATACACTGCTGTTTTCTGGCTCGGAATCTATCCATCTAACACTTATCATTGACTAGATTTTGACATTGAAGTGGTATTTTTTTCATCTCAGTACATCAAGTGGCTTGATGCATTGTCCGAAGTGATTTCCATAAGAAACCCAATGAACGCCAAAATATCTATAATGTATCACCCTTTAATATGACACGGGCCTCAATAGCATTAGACTTGCAAACCTTCAATATGAGTCATATTCTAGTTAAAACTGAAGGTGAATTTAATAATCCTTAAATCGCTGAAAACCTCGGGATTCCACTTTTTACTGTTTATGAAGTGATTCTCCAATTCGCCAGAGAGGGAAAATAAGAAACATCTTCTCGCTAAGGTCGATCAGGACCCTTTGATAATAATCATTGTGATTAGTGATACTAAAGATGTCTATATAATTTTGTCATTCCTGTATACGTTCCTAACGTTAGAATTTCTAGAATTACTTCGATCAATGCAAAATAATCAATAGAAGTATATCGATCCGAGATCAAATATTATTCACTAAAAAATCCAAATTCTCAATATGGATTAATCGATTGCATAAAATGTACAAGTGTGCAAACATGATGCACTTATGTGCAGCGCATTTCCTTTTCCTTCTTTGATTTTATTTATTGTAACTTTTTTTTATCCATAGTGGAATAATCTTGCTTAAATCGCATTGAAAACGTGAGAAAAAAAGCGCTTTATCACCAAGTGGATCTTGATCTCTCGCGCAAGTTTTTTTCTAAATATATTTGTACGATGCGATTGCAGGCAAGAAGCTGATGATTATTAATTAGTAAATCAAGATAAGCTTTTACTGTACTTGTCATGGTGCGGATATTCTAGTATAAAATCATGCGCGAAATGGCAAATATTCACGAACTGTATGTGCTTTGAAGTAGGTTGGGATTAGTAAGACATAAATAGGAAGAAATAAAATGGATGAAAACGATTCTATGAACATGAACAATGATAAATTATTTATTATAAAATTTACAACTGAAAATAATTATTTAAAACATTAAGAGGTAAGCTAAGCTTATGTTGGTAAGCATTTCTCCATTTCGAATTCCCCTGTTCTGTTTATCATCGTCTACTCCAATTCATAGACAGAAAACTCACGCTTCCAAATGATTTTGGGGGCTAGGGAAATAATTTTAAAGTACACAGTTATTTCGCTTCAAATAAAAAAAATATTCGATTTCTCTTTAAATATAAACATATTTAAAAGTATTATAAGATGGTATGTAAGCACCGAACAGTATGATTTGAAGTAAGATGCGTGAGTTATTGACTTTCTTAATGAATTTACAAAGATCCAACCCGGTCACATCGTCGCAGTGTTGTATCACAGTGTTTGTTTTACAAGTACTTCTACGGAATATACTTCGATGAACATAATTCACTTGCACTCCCCCAACAAAAATATAACCAACCCACCCGACTAGCAGCAAAACACACCCCTTTCAATGTAGGATACCCTATAAACTGGATAATTTTCTACATTAAAAGCTTCTTTCCTCAGAACCGCTTGCGTTTAGAATACTCACTTTCACTACGGTTTCCCAGAGCGTACTAACATGCAGAAATGTAAACGTAATGTGAACAACAATCTTAGTGTCCAACTTCCTACCCAGATTGACGCTTATAAATGTGGCCCATATAACAGTACATAATTGGGATTCACTTAAAACTGAATATTATAAAATGTAATTCACTCCCGATCAACATCGGATTTTTGTTTTAATATTATTATACATTTCTTAATACAACATTATTACTCCATTCTAAATGACTTTCAGAATCCCGCTTTCTTGATAACTAAAATATTGTCTCTGTGGTTCCAGTTATAAATATGGCCCATATAACAGTACATAATTGGGATTCACTTAAAACTGAATATTATAAAATGTAATTCACTCCCGATCAACATCGGATTTTTGTTTTAATATTATTATACATTTCTTAATACAACATTATTACTCCATTCTAAATGACTTTCAGAATCCCGCTTTCTTGATAACTAAAATATTGTCTCTGTGGTTCCAGTTATAAATATGGCCCATATAACAGTACATAATTGGGATTCACTTAAAACTGAATATTATAAAATGTAATTCACTCCCGATCAACATCGGATTTTTGTTTTAATATTATTATACATTTCTTAATACAACATTATTACTCCATTCTAAATGACTTTCAGAATCCCGCTTTCTTGATAACTAAAATATTGTCTCTGTGGTTCCAGTTATAAATATGGCCCATATAACAGTACATAATTGGGATTCACTTAAAACTGAATATTATAAAATGTAATTCACTCCCGATCAACATCGGATTTTTGTTTTAATATTATTATACATTTCTTAATACAACATTATTACTCCATTCTAAATGACTTTCAGAATCCCGCTTTCTTGATAACTAAAATATTGTCTCTGTGGTTCCAGTTATAAATATGGCCCATATAACAGTACATAATTGGGATTCACTTAAAACCGAATATTATAAAATGTAATTCACTCCCGATCAACATCGGATTTTTGTATTAATATTATTATACAGTTCTTAATACAAAATTAATACTCCATTCTAAATGACTTTCAGAATCCCGCTTTCTTGATAACTAAAATATTGTCTCTGTGGTTCCAGTTATAAATATGGCCCATATAACAGTACATAATTGGGATTCACTTAAAACTGAATATTATAAAATGTAATTCACTCCCGATCTACATCGGATTTTTGTATTAATATTATTATACAGTTCTTTATACGAAATTAATACTCTATTAAGAATCCCGCTCTCTTGATAACTAAAATATTGTCTCTGTGGTACCAGTTATTAAGAACACTGTCGAAAGAACTGACTCGCAAAATTATTCCCCCCCCCCCTAGATATTGAAAAAACTCCCTTTTATAATAGCTTCCCTCCTCGGGCCACTTACCCATCTCAATCCCTTCCTGCTCCCTGTTTCTCCCAATCATACAACAATTCAGGGATTTGAATACAATGTGAACAAACATTTGCCCCAATAACTCTGCCCCTATATAATAGTAGTCTTTTACGCTTCGGTGGCGATATGAGTAAAAAGAAAAAAAGAAAAGGGCGCTGGTGAAGTGGTTAACGGCGCGGACTGACGACCTGGGTGTGTCAAGTTCAAATTCAGCCTGTTCCATAGCACCACTTTCACTTATAAACTTTGGAAAGCTTCATGTTGTCTCTTCTGTAATTCTAAGAAGGATTCGTGAACAATTTGGTCAAAAAAGTCATGACATGCTGAGCCATACGATTTTACTTTACTTTAATTAATCTGATGTATTTATATTGTGCTTAAAGAGTGTCGAAACACACTGATGTATACAAATACAATAATATATCTTTATTGTCAGTCATGGGGAACGAGTGTGGTAAGTGATCAAGACGAAGCACGCACAAGAATTGACGAAGTTGTTTTCTAGAAGTCGATCAGCAGTCCACGCTTGATCGCAAGTTTGTTTTTTTATATAATAATTAGGGGCACATGCACATCTACCTCTAAACATCCATTTTGGGGTTTAGCCTTCTCTGGCAATGTAGCTACGGCTCTAGGGCGATTATTTAGCGACGGAATATTCTCGTATGCAGCTAATCTTTTCTGGATAACATTTGCAAGTGGTTTTAAATCGGTCAACAATTATTTTATTCCTGAAGAGTTTTGTTTTCCATGTCAATCAACCATTATTTGGTTCTTCTAGCCAGGTGAGTCTCTGTGTCAAGTATGTTTTGATTCCTGCCAAGTGGCATTTCTGGTAAATATATTCAACAAATGTAAAATGAAATGTTACATTATTAGATGCATGAAGTATTGGAAACTCTTCAAAGTAGAGGGACTGAGATTACAAATAAACACGCCAGGAAGGATGGTATATTTGAAATAGTTTGAGTTCAACCTTAAAATAGAGCATTTTATGAAAATATGTATGAACAGGCACAAATTAAAATAGCTTAGGAAGTATATTTTGTCCCCCTAAAAGTATAATTCATTCGTAGCAGATATGATCTATTGTTTTTACTAATGACTCACAACTTATCAAGGCAAAAAATACTTGATAATCGATAATGAGATAAATAGATTAACGATTGAGTGGCAATGAATACTATAAGAGGATTGAAATACTCACGTATCATCCACTCTAAATAATAGTCAACTCAGAAAAAAGCAATTATTCTCCTTTTGTCAGAAACATGGTTGATTGAATGTGAAGACCAAAAGACATGATATAGGGAAACGCGAGTTACGAGTCCCCCGAAAGTAAATTCAAAGATCACGTTCTACTTGCTACGGATAACCGTTAGCCTCCATGGAACTTATCCGCTTTTAAACAGCTCTTGTTTTAGTCATGGTAGGCATTTGTACACACTCACCTAGGATGGAAAACTGAATATTGAATAAGAAGTCGATTAAAAAAAAAATATCTTATTTGCTAGCAGCTTTCTACCTTGATCACTAAAATAAAATGTGATGCCAAAATTGCACAGTATTCGGGAGATATGCCCCCTTTGTCAAGTGTTTCAATTTCTCAGGCTTCTCTGTGCCACGTGCAAATATTTGTTAACTGAAAAATTCCTGTCCTCATGAATCGGAGAAAATTCTGTATAGGATCGCAGAAAACAAAAAGTAAAAGACAAAATACAGAATAAATGATGATTATATAAATTAATTTGTCATCAACAATGTTTACCCTAGTGTGAACATACTGGACACCAAATTAGACATGTGATTAATACGTGATATTTTAGTGAACGTTGAATGAGAGTATAATGTTACATAAATAATTGAGTAAACAATGGAAGAAGTTCCCTTATATTTTGAAATATTTCGATCACAGTTCTCATCTTAGATGGTATTCCAACAGCTTTTCCGAAAATGTAACCTCTGACCTTCTTGAGGTGACTCTTGACGGACTCGGAAATCTTTCTGTCCAGCTCGGGAATCTGCACGTAATTCCGAACTTGTTATATAATCCATGAAAGTAACTTTCTCACGTTCTATAATCCATGAAAGTAACTTTCTCACGTTATATAATCCATGAAAGTAACTTTCTCACGTTCCGTCAGTAATTGGATTCTCAGTATCGCCCGCACTGAGGATTACACCATAAACCCACAGAAACTGTTACTTAGAACTGAATATTATTTAGCATGTATCCGTAATATATATATATATATATATATATATATATATATATATATATATATATATATATATATGTGTGTGTGTGTGTGTGTGTCAATAGAAAGCCCTTACAATGCAAGATAGATTTTTTTTACTGTTATCTTATATATTTCGGAGAAACACTCCATTTTCAAAGATATATATATTTTTTTAAATAAACAAACTTAAGTTTGTTTATTTAAAAAAAAAAAATATCTTTGAAAATGGAGTGTCTCTCCGAAATATATAAGATAACAGTAAAAAAAAATCTATCTTGCATTGTAAGGGCTTTCTATTGACACTTATTACCTATCATCAATGCTTAAAAAAAAAAGAAGAAAATATATAAATAAAAAAAAAAAAAGAACGAAAATAATTTGAATTTATATATATATATATATATATATATATATATATATATAATAAAAATCCAGGTAAAACATCCACAGGGTAGTAATCCAAATAATTTTTACCGGGTTTATAAAAAGTGCTCAATATCGAATAGAGCTTTTATATATAATTATTTTTATTTACACGGACATGTACAAAATCTGCAACACTGGCATGTCGATGTTATTGATCAACAGCAATTACAAACTGAGATCTCATCAGACAGAGTTAGAATCCGATCTTAACCCTGGATCATATTTGGGAAGAATGAAATGAAGAAAGAAAGAAAAAGAAAAAGAAAAGAAGGTACTACTCCAGGGTTTGCGCCTAATTTCCGTGACTGCTCGGCAGCAGCGATCCGACAGCTCACGGAAGCGTCCGAAACCTGCCGAGTCGAAAACGAGGCTGTAAACAAAACTGGACAAAAAAATGTCTGTCGCGCAACCCTAACCGGTGACTCGGAGGCCAAGTGCATACGGTGGAAATAGACGAGTCTCTATTCAACCGCCGGGGGAAAAACAAAAACAATGCTGGCCGTGTTTTCTCCAGCCGCTCTGGGTCTTCGGGGGGGGGGGGGGGGATACGACCCCGCAGAGAAGGAGGGGTTCCTTGGTAACAGTGCCTAAGAGGAATGCCGAAACCCTAACTCTTCCAATAATCAAGCAGTACCTGGTACCATGGTAGTATCCGATTGCTGGAGGGCATATAACAGTCTTTCGCTCAGTCTAACCAAACAAGCGACAACAAAAGTAGTAGTAAACCCTTGAACATCTACGAGAAAATATACGTAATTCCCCCCCCCCCCCCCAAAAAAAAAAATGTATAAAAAAAAGAACTTGCCTAATTGTAAAATTGACTTCTTTGCTTTACGTAACACGAAACACATTAAAAAAAAACATGAAAATGTTTCATTTTGCCCACGAAAACAATAAAAAAAAAGAAGTTTATTTATAGTTCTTCAGCTATGGGCTTGTTAATTTGTTTCATTTTTTTTTTAATAAAAATATATGCATTTTTTTCTTTCCGTATATTCATCGTCTTATATTGTCGTCTGCCAACCTTCCATTTATTTGCACGATTTTTCGGTTTTGTTTATACAGCCTCGTTTTCGTTTCGACAGCCTCGTTTTCGACTCGGCAGGTCTCGGACGCTACCGTGACCTGTCGGCTCGATGCGGCACAGCAGTCACGGATATTAGGCGCAAACCCTGGAGTAGTACCGAGTAGAAATTTCAATTTAGGGAGTCACGTGGTTGGGATCTTTAAGAATCAAAATATTAAAGTCCAAAACCAAAATACAAAAATAAATAAAAAATAGATAAAAAATAATTACAAATATATTAATATAAAATATATAAAATAAAAAAGAAAAGAAAAGGTAGAATTAAAAAGGATAGATAGATAGATAGATAGATAGATAGATATAAATAAATGAAGAAGTCATTTGCGGTCGAGACGGAGAGTGGGGAGGGAGGTACATACAACTGAATGTGTCAAAAAACTCGAAAAGTTCAAATCAGCAGCAGCGCGTTTATACGCGTACGTGCGTGCATACGTGTGTGTGTTGAAGGGGAGGGGGGTGTCGTTAACACATTTGGCCGATAATGCAGTTTCAATCTCTAATCGTTTCACTCTTTCTTAAACTTATCAAGTTCCTTAATCAATTAATAAATCAAACAAAATAACTATTAGATTAATTTAGTTTACACAGCTAGTTGGAATAATAATGATGATAATAATTATAATTATAATAATAATTGAAATGATAGTAATAATAATCATAATAATAATAATAATAGTAATAATAATAATAATAATATCGGTAATAATTTAGAAATGCTGAGTACTACTATTAGCAAGCATTAATAATAATAATAATAATAGTAATAATAATAATAATAATAATAATAATAACAATAATGGTAATCAATAATAATCAATAATAATTAATAATAATAAAAATTATGATGATAATAGTAAGTGTGAAAACATTGATATTGATAATAAAATAATATTAATAATAATAATCTCGATAATAGTGCAGAAATGGCAAATAATCATATTTAGACATATTTAGAAATATTGATAATAATAGTAATTATAATAATCAATAATAATAATTCACAATAGTAAGCAATAGTTGGATAAAAATAATTAGGGAAGATTAGAAGATAAAAAAAATACCGAAGGCAGCAATTAATACTAGTCATAGTAGTTGCAAATATGATAGCTGAAATAAATAATCATATAATAGAGAAATTATTTGTTGTAATAATATTAATACTATTTTTAATAGTAAAAATATTAATGATAGCTATAATAATGATAACAATGGTAACCACAATAATCATAATAATTATAATAATAGTAATGATAATTAGAATAATTGTAGTATTAATAATGGTAATATTAGTAATAATAATATTAACTTATATAACTAATAATAATAGTAGAGGTTGTTATAGTAATAATTGATATAATAGTGGCCATAAGTATTAGTTATAGTAAAAAAATTTTTTTTTGAAATAAATAAAAAAAAAAAAAAAAAAAAAAAATAATGACAATGATACTAATAATAATAAAATATACATATATACATGCATACACATGCATATATACACATACACATATTGTACACACAAACAACACACACACACAGAAACATACACAAATATACATATATATATATATATATATAAGCGTATACATACATATATATACATATATATATATATATACACATTCCTATGCTACTGGTGATAATGGCTTCAATGGCAATAGTTAGTAATGAACTCTAATTAAATGAATTTAGTATAGTACAGAATATGGTATAAAAAGATAGTTACGTTGTTAAATTACCATTAGTGGATAGGTAAAGCTTTTTTTATGAAGTAATATTAGCTTGAGGGGTTATATATGAATTACTAATAAGGTGTGATCTATTGTGCCTACAGTTAATTGAGGTTTCTTGTAATCAGGTGTTTATTATATAGTGCTCAATAACAGGTAGCGCTGTATTATGTTATGCTTTCCTATATCTATACGACCATTATTGGCTACATATGTTCATACATGTTTCAGCTGTGATCCCTTTCGAAATCCATCTTCTTCGGGGTATCTTACAAACCGAAACTCGAATATTTCGGTTCGTAAGACTGCCTGAAAAAGCTGGATTTCGAAACAGATCGCATCTGAAACATGTATCCACATATGTAGATACTAATTGTTGTATAAATAAAAGGATTTACAAACACACACACATCCTCCTTCTCTCTCTTTATATATATATATATATATATATATATATATATATATATATATATATATATAAATGAAGTAATAGAGATAAAAATGTGCGGATGACAAATCTATTTCATATTCGATTTTTCATTTTTTTTATCGAGTACATCTTGCATTGAACTATCGAAGATGAAATAGATTTGTCATTCGCACATTTTAATCTCTATTCCTTTATTTATATTTATAATTGCTCTATCTCATATATTGAGCTTAAATCATTTCACCATAGGTTAATTTCTCTTACCGTATACTTTTAGTCTCATATTTTATATATATATATATATATATATATATATATATATATATATATATATATATATATATATATATATATATATATTGTACTAAGTATATAATTACGAATTCTTTATGACTGTTACCCGGTTATGGCTGACCGAATAAGGGCAATATACCACGGTTGATAAAATAAAGGGTTTAGTTCGTAGATTCGCTAGGTTTACAAAAATATTTCCGAGTTTTACAAGACGCACCTGAAGAAGTTCGAGACTAACATCGACCAAAATGTAGTGAGAATAACATTTAAGATGAGAACAGTAGTCCGAATAATACAAATTATCAAACCTAATCTAAAAAAATCCGAAACATAACGGAACTTGTCCAATTGTTTTCTCAATCATTTCGGTTACACTATACTCTCATAAATATGTCTCCAAAAGATCTCGAGAGAAAAGCATATCCATTATGATAATAATCTAAATAATACAAACTAGTTAACTATGTTAAAGTAGTGACGAACGGCGTTATTCACACAAAACATATGACGTACGTCCCCATTTATGTATTTTATTGTCTAAACAAATATATATACAACATAGTTCTTCACACTCCTGAATCTATAAAACAAAAACAAAAACAATTCGAGCCACACGGACTGAAATTCGCATTTATTATTATTAATATAATGGGTTTTTCAAATTCTAACTCCACAAAATCCAGCAATCAGATTAATATGGCTATCAAGATCAGACATAGGATTTATCAGTAAAAAATATATTAGACAGAATAATACAAGGTAGAAATTTGAACACTCCCTTTGGATATCTCCAAACCAAGTAACTAAATGGTTAAAAAATATTAAGGATAAAATCACACCATATTCCTCACTTTTCATATTGACGAATTAATATCACCTATTCTACTAATGAACCCTCTTCTTATGGAAAACAATTACAAACATAGTCACTACTGAAATCGACCTAATACTACTGGCAAAAAGATCCATCATTTGTTTCGATAACAGTTATTGCACTAGGAGTAACACACCAAACCGCTTAAAATCTTAATGGGTTTAATAGAATATGCCGAGTGACTTATTTAGTCAACCTATTCCTATTGAAAATGTAAGGACATTGCCCATCACTGGAAGGAGGCCTGCACAAAGATGATGCCCGAAAAAAACAAGAAAACATTACATGAACTTTCATCCGCAATTTGTTGCGCATTTATGGTGTTCGATAAGAGCTCGTGTTCCTGTTTCCCAAACTTATTTTACATTTGACTAAGAAGAAGCGCAAAGAAAAATTAGGCGTTTTAAGAGTATTGCGTGACTTCGACCCTCACGATTTAATCTCTAGTCTATCCCCCCAACAGAACCAGTTGGTCGTCTCTCTGTAGTCGAAGTTGTGATGTGCCAGCCGAAGTTCCTCTCTCGCCATAGATCTCAAATTATGTACAACACCTAAAGGTCAATGCCCCATGTTCTGTGATATTGTATTCTTTCATTATCTCATGGTATTGTAGAGTTTCACATAAGCTTCCCTATCGTCTATCGGTGGAGAGGAGGTATATGAAGACATAGTTTCGAGATGAACGTAACACTGTCAATAAGGAAAATATATCCCGCCCTCCTCGGTACGTGTCAATTCGGATTCTACCCATAATGCAACTTCCTGTATAAGTAGCTCTTGTATTTATCTCAACTTCTAATGGAATTTTCCATTCTCTTACTTAATTTTTCACTATCTGGAAAATTTCTAATTCTAACCTTATTTTTACATACACGCATGTAAATGTTACTGCAATATCCGCCACCCATCAGGGATTTTGTTTCTATTAGTTTGGACCTGAGACCTGGAGAAACCGCGTTGCGTACACCTCTACTAGTTTTGCCTTTCGCCAAATAACTTAATGACTTTTTTTAAACGGACCCTTCCTCTCTTCACACATGATCTCATTCAACCAATCAAAGCTTTGCACCGATAAGTCTTACTTTCTATTCTAACATCGGCGTTAAATGGAATTTCTATGTACGAAAAATCAAATCAGATTTGAATCACCTTTCTTTAAAGAGAAGACAATAAAAATCACTCGGTCGGTCTGTCAGGCTTCCGTTTCAAATTACATTTTCATAACTTTGTTTTGATAAGCTCTTAGGAGTGACTTTCACTTCAGATCTTAAATGGAAGACGTATATCCAGTTTAAATTGGAAGGACAGACTTCACTCCCCAACTCCAATCCATTTTTATTATCTTTCACTTAAAAATCTACTTCCAAGTAGAGACCTACCTGCTTGTTTTGGGCACTGACAAACCTGAAAAAAATTGAGAGGTCTACGATTAGCAAAGATTGGGGGGGGGGGGGTTACTAACCTACAATTTATCTCATTTTATTTGGTTTCTTTATTTTCTTATTTTTAAGTGTTTTTAGTTTCCCTATTCGTCATTATTCATGCATCTGTAAATGTTCTTCTTCTAAACCAAATAATCAAACGCTCTGGAGTTCCTAAGTAGTCAAGCCCATAGAGCAAATGCGGTATTATGGTAAAAGTGTTTTTCCTAAGAGAATATTATAGACTATCATGGCCACGCCCATCCTCGAAATATATTGGCTTGTACTTAATTGGTTATAAACATTGTTATGTACATTTTATAGCGAACAAATATAGTCGTTGGAAAAATGGTTAGATTATTTTACTAATTCAAAAAGTACCAGACTCCAGTGGCAATCGTTAACCTATATAAGAATTAGATATATTTAAAGATTGAATACTGCTTCTCCATCTCTTTCGTTCCTTGAGGACATAAACATCGACTTACAAAAATGATTAAATGATAATCTCTTCACTTCCCTGCAGAAGAAACGGTGTTAGTCTTTCTCTACTCTATCATATATAATGTGCTTTAGTTTGCTCTAGTTTGTGCACCCCCACTATAATACATTATCAGCAGGAACTTGACTTTTTACCACAAGTAACATGCCTTTCCTTTCTTCATCCTTGTGTATAAGGCAGAACTTCCATAGACAGTGATTTGTTGCAGGGGATTCCCGTCTGTGGAAGACATTGCCGCGGAGCTGCTTTCCTACATATACCAACATAGTCATCTTCGAATCTAATGTTAACAAGTACTTATAAAAAAAACCCATAAATAATCCAACTTATGGATGAATAAAAAATCTCGTGTCCACACGCCAAGAATTAACAGTAGAGACTCGGAAACTTGATCGCAGAGATGATATAAAAATTAATGAAATAAAAATAGAGAAAATAAAGAAAATAATATATATATATATATATATATATATATATATATTAATCCAGATAAAGTAAACATCCACACGATATTTATATCGTGTGGATATTTATATCGAAAGCATTTCAACCGGGTTTATAAAAAGTGGTCAATATAAATAGAACTTGTATATACATGATTATTTTTATTCATACAAACATGTACAAAATATGCGACGCTGGCATGTCGATATTATCGATCTACAGCTGTTAAGAACAGGTAGAATTATAATCCGACTCTTACTTCAGATCATATTTGAGATTCGTCCCAAATATGATCTGAGGTAAGGATAAGATTTGTATTCTGCCCGATAAAATCTAAATTTTTATCAGCTGTAGATCGATAAGATTGACATGCAAATTTTGCAGATTTTGTACATGTCTATATAAATAGAAATAATCATATATATATATATATATATATATATATATATATATATATATGTATATACAGGATGGGCAAAAATAAGGGTCCTATTTTTAAAAATTCATAACTTTTTTATTTATTGATTTTTTTTTTTTTTTTTAGAATAAGTAAAGGACCCCTTCCGAAGCAAGCATGAGCCGTATTAGCCCTAAGGAACGTACCCTCATTTAGAAAACATTATTTTTGCTTAAAAAACTCAAAACAGTGTAAAAAACAATACTTTAGTTTTTGTAAGTTTTAAGAAGTGTTTTTCGGCTAAAATTTGTTTTGTTTATTTCAAAAAATCTCGGAAGGGTCAGTCTACACACACATACAGTTTTGTGAGTTTAACTTTTATTTTGTGGAAGTTATTCAAATTCAAGTTATTCAAATTTAAAGAAAGGACCCTTATTTTGGCCCACCCTGTATATATTAATAGTTTAATGTACTAAACTAAAACAATTCAAGTGTTATCCTGGCTTAAATTTATTCTTATAGATTTTAAAAATAAAATACAAATCATATATTATAAAATGTCCAAGATATAATTCAAAGCTGCAGTTAAAGTTAAGCTCAATGATCCGCAGTTTTTATCAATCAGAGCTTTCTTTCCTATATTAATAATGTTTAATGTAAAGTTCAAAATATCAATTATGATTATAGGAATAAATAGTAAATGATTCCCGTTTCCGTATACGGACGTTTCTAAAAAACATTTTTATTAAAGAATGTTAATGATTTTTTTCATCAGTATATTTACGAAATTAATCAATTTTCAAACACAGATCATATTATTTTGAGATACTAAGGGTCTCGATAGAAAAAATAAATGTCAGCAGATGATATCGAATAAATCAGCGGATTTTTCTTCCAAAAAATATAGATGAAATATGTCGCTCAAATGAACCTGTATTACTTCCCAATTATTTAATAAATCAGTTTTTAATCATTTTCTGATTTCTGTCAACCTATATGTTAATCAAAACAACTCTTAAATTACAACACAATCCGATAGTTGAGCGATCATATAATATCTCCGATCCTTACTTATCTATTTTAAACAATCTTTTTAAAAAGAGTTAATAAAAAACAATGGCGAGTTTAGCTATTAAAATTAAATACCGATTCAGAGAATTCCCTATAAGTATTTTGTCCATGCATTTATATATTACATTGTTAAATAGTATAATCCCAGAAACCTGCCAACTCAGCTTGCGATAATCATTGTTTTGGAAAAATACATAAGAGGAACGATAAGCCCTTCCTAGATTTAGTGAGTAACAATAGCGATAATTTTTGTATTTAATCACTCAATTCTGTAACGCCTATCTCTATGTCTATTCAAACTTATTTAGATTGTTCTCTACCAGCAAATAAATTGAGGCATGCAAACACAATTGCTTTTTCCCCTTAGGTAAATTCATAATCGATCATTATTCCATAACAAATCTTAATAAGTTTTATTATGTTTCCTTTTTATTTATAATATATATAATGATGATTATTATATATTTTTCATTAACTTATTTGTCACCATTCACTTGCATTGGCATGAAGTCAGAGGCAGACATGACAACTCAACTTCCAAATATCACCAACATATGATATACATTATTCATCATAACAATACTATGCTTTTTTCTCTCAATCCCAAACCAGCATTACCACCCAAAACAAGGCATATTACCACTGAGACGTAAGGAACTACTACTATTAGGGGCCACATTTATAGGGGCCATCCTAAATAGGGAGTTGTGCAGTAAGATGTTTGTTCCCATTAAATTTAAATGTCTGCATGATGGTACAGTCGGGGAAACAAGCAGCAGGGAGGGATCCCCAAAGGCAAGCCCTACTAGAAAAGAAGTTACTTGAGTAGAACATTTCCAAGACTGGAAACCTCTACTGTGAAAGGGGGGATATTGCTGATAGTTGGGTTTTTATTTACTCCTCTCCAGGAGTTAGGCACAAGGCCAGTTTTATCTTACTCCCACAAGGTTATATGTGACCCATAGGCGGGTCGAGAAAGTGGGGTTTGAAAAGCCAGCGCCCGAGAAAGTGAGCACTCTGGCCATTAAAAATTGCCTGGGTAGCCCCGTCGGCATTCCCCGGTAGGGGCGCCCCAGGCAGTAAGCAATAAACTTACTCCTCCCCAAAGAGGGGAGGCGAAGCCTGGGAGGGTGAACCTCCTAGAACTGCACAGGACAGACCCATAGACCGGCGTAAATCAAGCCCCGAAGGCCAAGACAATACAAGTCTATGGGGTGCAGTATCCATCGGAACAGATACTACACTTTGATCTCGACCAGTTGAGTTAGTCGGGCCAGTCTGGTTATGTACTATAAGGTTTACAAGCGCAGTTAGTTAGTCGAAACACATTCTGTGAAAGTACTTGTAAAACAGACAGAGGGATGCAACATTGCGGCGATGGTACAGACACTGCTGGGCGTATTGGGTTAGATACTCTATCTTGCACTCTGTCAAAGATGAACAAGCTAGTGGTTTGTGCATCAGCCAATATATGTCACTAATCCTCGCACTTGTATATGTATAAATATTGTACCGTTTTTATTAATGGGTCACCACTTATCAAGGGCTAAATGCTACTCGAGGATAAGGGGGAATGAGTTTTTAAGGTCGACGGTGAGACTACACCGTTATCCTTCGTAACGATTGTTGTAATTTGGCAGAATTTGATTACTTAGAGGACAGCCCAACAAGAATTTGTTTACATTGGACTTGTACTTGAAAACAAGTATGTTGTAGTAAGCTGGAAAGCAGCTCCCAAATATTGTTTAAGGAAAGAAACTATGTTCATTGAAGCTCTATTCAGTTTTAGGTAAAGAGAGGGAGAAAGGGAATTATTGACAATGGTTATAGCTAGACGAGTTTTTGTTGTGAATGTTTTACAAGGGAAGGACCATATATTGGAGATCAGTCGAGCACCTACCATATAAATGATGATAGAGCAGAGTGAGACAGGCGACATCTCTTTTGTGAGAAGGCGGCTGAAGGGAAGTGAAGAGGACATCCTCCAGTAAGTTTTGAAGTCGTTTTTGTACTCTGTCAATGCAGGAAAGGATGCTCTGAGACGCACCTTCCAGATGTGGCAACATTACTCGATCTTTTGACGTAGTTGACTCTTATACAGATAAAAGGATTATGTGTGTGTTAAAATAATGTGTGAACAACGGATTTTCGACGTAAGGTTAGAGTAAATAAGAAAAGGGAATTTTCCATTACAAGTCAAATTAGAGAGTACAGCAACGTGTTCGGAATGTTGCGTTACAGAGAGGAAGTCTCCAGTGACAGGTAGCGGATAAGCTTATAAAATTGTTCTCCTATTTCAGAGCCGCGAATGAGAGCGGTCATGTTTGGGACAGCTGATCCCTTCCTCTATGGGAGGTATGTTGGTGGAAAATACATGGGGTATTATGTATGTATAATGCATACTGTGACAGAAAAGGAAGCACCCGAAAGAATTGTTAAACCCAAACGATTGTATTCTGTCAGTGTTTAAAACATTTATAACAGCTGTAACTAAAAATAAAAATAAAAGGATAAATGTACTGTTACGTGTCATCTATACAACAATGCTGCAGCTACTCACGTGATGCGTTGCGGTTTGCATGGTCTCTTTGAGAGAAGAATCTGTCCACCGTTGTGCTACACATATACACACATATTTATAATGTTGTACGCTCTTCTATTAATTTCTAACACCATATATATCTTGCGTTAACATTACTCATCCGGAAAATAGCTGTTCGTTTCTAAGTTAATAAGCGTTTTTTATATCTCTCGAATATATCTCTTGAAGAAAACTAAGCCAACAATCAGTTATACAATTCACGTAGCATTCGTTCATAAAGTGCACCTATCATATTGGATAAAAAGTAACCCTAATGTAAATCCAATTTTGTTAGTAATTTTCCTTCTTTATAACAAATATAATCCGGGGAAATAGATCTAGTTTATTTTCCGAATGTTTAACTCATTTTAGAAATTTTCTTCTAGTGTTGCATTTTAACCGTGTGCCATACATGGATGGACGTTCATAATCATACATTTGTTAGCTACTTGGTCCAGTATGCGCCCTTTCTGCAATATTTCAAGATGTTTTCAAATGAGTTATTTCATACCTCGAAAAAGTCAAGACAAAACTGTTGAAGATAGAGGATATATGTTCGTCTTTATCTTCGTTCTGAATCACTTCCCAGTAAGTTGGGGTTAAATAGAACGCAAAAGTATAAGATAAAACACGTTAGCAAGAATTAGTATTTTGATGGAGTCAAAGTCAATCATAGAGCATTAGTAAAGGTATTATCATTATTTCTTTTTCGCTCCCTCATTTTCAAATCTAAGTTTGAAATACTCGCCTCGTCTAACCAGCGAGTTTTCGTTATGAACTTTTTACAAGGGAAGGACCATATATTAGAGATCAGTCGAGCACCTACCATTAAAATAACGATAGAGCAGAGCGAGACAAGCAGCATCTCTTTTGTGAGAAGGCGGCTGAAGGGAAGTGAATATAAGTCATTCTTTCGTACATAAGCGTGGAGAATCCGGTCATTATCCTGGTTTCCAACCGTTGAACACAAGCTCCAGGTGAACGAAATCTTTTTGAAGATAGGGACTTATTTATAGTATGGGCCGTACTAGGTTCATCTATAAGAGAAAGCGCCTGTTGTTAGGCCTAGAACTGCTCTCCAGATCGAATAGAGAAACCGCCTGGCTTTGCCCGCCGTACTGATACAGTTTATTTAAAAGAGTTGTCTACTTACCTGATTAACTTACCTGGCTTATTTTTCAGAATGCTTACTTCATTTAAGGAATTTTCTTTTAGTTGAAATGATTAAAGTACACAAACTATAACATTCAACAAGTTAGCAAGAATTAGTATTTTTATGATATTTGCGTCAATTACGACACATTAGTAGGGGCATTATTATTGTTTTTTATCGGACCCTCGTTATCTCGGGTGATGGGGGTCGATGATGTCTTTTCGGCCGGTCGGTAGTTTGAAACCGTGATATAAATGATACGATCACAGTTTAACTTCGACTGTATATTTTATTTTACTTACTGTGATTTGATTACGTAAGAAAATGTATCTTTCATTTCAAGTTAAAGTTGGGAATACAATAACGTGTTTGGAGTGTTGCATCACAAACAAGAAGTTCTCAGTGATAAGTAGCGGATAAGCTGATCAAATATTTCTCCTGTAGTTGAACCACGAAAGAGAGCGATCGCGATTAGGACAGCTGGTACGTTCTCCTATGGGAGATGGGTTGAATGGAAAAGCAACGGGGTATTATGTATGCATAATATATACTCTAAAAGAAAAAAAAACAAATGCCCCGAAAGAATTGCTAAACCCAAATGATTGTATGCTGTCGGTAATAATAACTTTCATGGCCTCTTCCTTTTAATAAGTCGCCATTGTCGTTTAAAGAAAATTGGGTCTTGCTAAAACTAAATATGCGACCCTTTCAAGCGTACACTATCAGCAAAGCTAAAGAGAGAAACGCTCAGATAAATTTTCTTTTCTAAGTAAAAAACGCGATGGAAAAGGAGCTCCTTGTTAAACAATCACTGACACCTTAATTACAATAAAATCTTCCAACCTTTACTTTCTTAATTGAGATTGAAATTTGAGACACCATTTGCAGATTTATCAATTGTTGTTTTGCTCTGTTGGTGTTGAGCGGCACAGTGCTCTTTTCTTAATTGGGAATACCGGATCTGTTGATATCTGAAACCGAATGTCTACACACACTCTGGATGTACTGCTAAAACATCAATTCAGAGGTTTCTTCGCCAAGCCCGCATTTCGGTATACAATGTTCATCGCTTGTTTGAGACTAGCGAGCCAATACTTCATGACCGTGTCATGGTCACTGCATAGGCGACTAAAAGTCCTTTGATTTTTCCGTGAAGATCCTTCACGGCTTGGTGGTTGAGACGCCCCTTGTCACCGTAGACTCTCCGGATACGTTCGTGTTGGATGGGATCTCCACGTGTCGACCGTCTGACCGCCGCCTTGTGGCAATCGACTTTAGCTTGGTTTTACGTATACCCTATATGGTTTGCTAATCGGCTTGATCATTGCCGGTATGACCAAAGTGACCCAAGCACGAAGTAAGATGTATTAGGATCCCAATATATTGAGATCAGACAGGATTTTAAGGATGCTACATTCGTCAACGTCTGTTGAGAGTTTGGATTGGTTGACATTTTGCAACTCGACTTCAGAGCCCACATTCCAGTGTTGTCAGGTACTTCGAAGATTCTCTGACCACAATGCAATGGATTTGTTGTTGCTATTAAGCGAGCCAGACTTCTGCATAGAACTAATATAGATCGTTCCTCAGAATTGTCTGATCTGTATAAAGTCCTCATCGTTGTCTGACCTGTATGAAGTCCTCATCGTTGTCTGATCTGTATGAAGTTCATCGTTGTCTGATCTGTATGAAGTCGTCATCGTTGCTCTTACCTATACATTAGCAAACAAGATTGCAAGTTTTCAATCGCGACACCGAGAACAAGGGAAGGTTTGGTTCAGAACAAACACAACGCTGCCCCTGTCACACCATTAATTCGCGGTTCTATGCCTTACACGTGTTTGCTTGCCACATGCAAAGACTGATAAGACCGAAAGACGAGGGATCCCGATGCCGAATCCTCCTGGATTTTCTCCAATGTCCTGTTCTGTTGTGACCTAAATATCGCTTGGTGCTAAACTTTTTCGTAATGGGTGGCCTTTCCATGAATCAATTTTCTAGACGGCATAGTTATGAGTCATACCCACCATAAGGTTTAGTATTATTATATCTTGATGTTAATCTTTCGTAAAGTGACGTAAAAGTGGTGCAAACACTGTTCTCTTCAGGGAATTAATTTTCCCGTCAAGGGACTGTATACTTTCTTTTACCAAATATAATTGCATATCATCGTGTATCTTTCGACGTCTTTGATTTTAACCTCAAAAGATGATTCTATCGTATATCCCCTGCTAAATCCGAGTTACGTTTTCGGTAAACTATGCAAAAGCTGAAATGTTTTTGTGGAAACATATTTTTAAATATAAACATACAATTCATAATTTAAAATGTAGGTGTCAGAAAGTCGCATGATTGTAGCTTTCACAACCTTGTATCATACTTTGTTGCTGGTTATTATCTTTGTACGGCCTTGTTTACGATCCATAAACACTGACCAGTTGCCTTCCTGAAATCACAGTTCCTTATTTATAATTTCAGACTCTAAATCGACACAAAACAAAAAAAGACATTTTTTTTCAAGCTGATTTTCGTTTCAAATTACTGACCACTCGAGATAAAGAGAGTTAAAGGGAGAGTGGTCAATAATCACTGTTCATTCATATTTTGGCAGTCCATTTCCGAACGCGCTGGCTGTTTCCTCAGACGGCCCTTGTTGTTATCACCTCTCTGTCTGTCTTTCGGTCTGTCGGTTTGTCTGTCTGTCTGTCTGTCTGTCTGTCTGTCGGTCTGTCTGTCTATCTATCTGTCTGTCTGTCACTGTCTCTGTCTCTGTCTCTGTCTCTGTCTCTGGGCCATGTGACCTACCATCCGCTAGATAATATATTTCCACAGCCTAGAGAACTACATCCCAATGTATACGAATCCACCTATGCAAATCATTCGCCTGCCGGCTTCCTGTTATTCTTGAATAACTCGTTAACCCAGCTGTAAGGTAGTTGATCTACCCGTCCCATATTTAACATCATAAGATACTTCTCAGATAATGACCATTCTATACAAGACTACGGCGCTCGAAGCAATGAAAATGATTTCCAATGTAATTACGTCTACAGATATTGATCTCACAATAGAAAACGGTTTTAATTGTGGCCTTGGAGTCTTCGAATTGTGATCGTTATCATCAACTACTTTTGGCTTTTGTGTATGGGAAAGTAATTAGTTCAATGTCGATGAAGACATCTGTCTACAAAACGTAAAACAAGAGAATCCTTCGCTGAACAAGCCTCATTCGAGTACATGAAAACATTTTCGGTTTTATTATATTGATCTATATACGATGCTGATTCGATAAATACGGTATTTTTCTTCTTTTTCAGAATGTATAGCTTGTAATTGTTTATTGCAAACATCTATTTTAAGATGGAACGCATACTTGGGTGAAAGGCTGTCACAATATGTTAATTTAACATACCAGGAGTGGTGGGAGATTTATGAAGACCTCAAGTGAAGAGATGCGGAGGGTGGGAATCTTGGAGAGGCTTGCTGCCACAAAAATCAAAGAGCAAACCAACTGTTGTTATCGACGAGAAATCAATGGTAATCGACTGTTGCGATAAAACAACCTGATTTCCAAAGGTTATCGAAAGCTGGTAGTGCTGGATGTCAGGGCAGATTCTTGTCACTCAGACTCCAGGAAAATTATTTGTTACTACGAGTGAGCAATCATTGATAATGACTTGTGTGAAAACGCCTTGTGAGTAAATAATATGATCTTCAAAATAAAACACTGTAATGATATAATAATACACTACGCAATAAGTATTGGGTTTAGCTTTTAAAACAACAACTTTTAAGCAAAATGGGACTTTATTCATCAACATAGTCCTATTCTAAGTTGATACACATATTCCAACACTTATCTAACCATTGCATGCATTCTTTGTAGAACGATTTCTCTGTGGCATCAAATTGAAGTTTTAGTTTCAATATCACTTCTTTATTGCAGCCGAATCTCTTACTATGGAGCATTCATTCAAGGTTTTCAAAACGCTAGTAGTTGCACGAGGCAAGATCTGGAGAATAAAATTGGTGCATAAGCTATTGGAAATACAATTCATGTAGTTTTTCGATCGTTGCCATCGACTTGTAACACGCTGCATTGTCTTGGTGTTTTTCTAGATAAACTTTCGGATTTTGGGTCACCTACGCATAGTAGCCTACGTGTAAAAATAAAAATGGAATAAAGGATAAGCGAATCAACAACAAACAAAATAAACTCAAAAACACATATTGAATAGTTCTACCCAAATATTTCGATTGTTAAAATACAATCATCATGAATCGGTAACAGAACTTTAATATATATATATATATATATATATATATATATATTGATGTTTACCGTACGTTGTATTTTGCATCAACATAACTTAATTACTCCGTATCACGTGATAATCTCCTATTGTCTTAGGGATAGAGTGAAAGCGTGCGGAGTCTGGGTTGACTCTGTGAACCGGGTTCGTGTCCTCTGACAGTATGAAATTATCGCTGCCCTACACTTATTAGAGCATAAGCTTGAAACGTCGTCGTATGTAGGTAAACATCATTTATATTCATTTATGAATATTTTTATGAAGCCCCTTTAAGAGATTAAAGTTGATCACTATTTGGAGATATTTGATAACGAACAGTTACTTAAGCTATAAAGAAAGGCTCCAATTCAGTTCGTTTAACCTTTTTAGATTGTCTGGTGTTTACGGACTGCTTAATTGGGCATACATATAACTTAATTTTTCCCGTATGACGTGAAAATGTCCTATAACTTTCGGGATCGTGCGAAGTCGCGGTTGACTATGTGAACCGGGTTCGCACTCTCTGACCGTATGGAATAATCACTTCTCTACACTATGACAGCATAAGCTTGAAATGACGTCGTATGTAGGTAAAAATAATTGAAATGACATGGGTTTCGCTCCATGTCGAGGATATGAAACTAATCCTTATGTTTGTATCATTACTCCTCTTAGGAAACAAAATAAAATAAAGAACTCAATACGTTTCGTTGTTAAAAAAAAGAAAAGCTGCTTTATTGTAATATAGACATGTGTCGCTTCTTTGGACATATAGAAAGAAAGAGAGAAAGAAAGAGAGAGAGCGAGAGGGGGGGAGAAAAAAGAAAAAAGTGATAAAGAAATAGAAAGAAAGAGAGAGAGAGAGAGGGGGAGAAAAAAGAAAAAAGTGATAAAGAAATAGAAAGAAAGAGAGAGAGAGAGAGAGAGGGGGGGAGAAAAAAGAAAAAAGTGATAAAGAAATAGAAAGTAAGAGAGAGAGAGATGGGGGGGGGAAGAAAAAAGTGATAAAGGAATAGAAAGAAAGAGAGAGAGAGAGAGGGGGAGAAAAAAGAAAAAATGTGATAAAGAAATAGAAAGAAAGAGAGAGAGAGAGAGAGAGAGAGAGAGAAGAAAAAAAGAAAAAAGTGATAAAGGAATAGAAAGAAAGAGAGAGAGAGAAGAAAAAAAGAAAAAGTGATAAAGAAATAGAAAGAAAGAGAGAGAGAGAGAGAGAGAGAGAGAGAGAGAGAAGAAAAAAAGAAAAAAGTGATAAAGAAATAGAAAGATAGAGAGAGGGAGAGAGAGAGGGGGAGAAAAAAGAAAAAAGTGATAAAGAAATAGAAAGAAAAAGATAGAGAGAAGAAAAAAAGAAAAAAGTGATAAAGAAATAGAAAGAAAGAGAGAGAGGGGGGGGGAAGAAAAAAGTGATAAAGAAATAGAAAGAAAGAGAGAGAGAGAAGAAAAAAAGAAAAAAGTGATAAAGAAATAGAAAGAAAGAGAGAGAGAGAGAAGAAAAAAGAAAAAAGTGATAAAGAAATAGAAAGAAAGAGAGAGAGAGAGAGGAAAAAAGAAAAAAGTGATAAAGGAATAGAAAGAAAGAGAGAGAAGAAAACAAGAAAAAAGTGATAAAGAAATAGAAAGAAAGAGAGAGAGAGAGAAGAAAAAAAGAAAAAAGTGATAAAGAAATAGAAAGAAAGAGAGAGAGAGAGAGAGAGAGAGAGAAGAAAAAAGTGATAAAGAAATAGAAAGAAAAAGAGAGAGAGAGAAGAAAAAAAAAGAAAAAGTGATAAAGAAATAGAAAGAAAAAGAGAGAGAAGAAAAAAAGAAAAAGTGATAAAGAAATAGAAAGAAAGCGAGAGAGAGAAGAAAAAAAGAAAAAAGTGATAAAGAAATAGAAAGAAAGAGAGAGAGAGAGAGAAGAAAAAAAGAAAAAAGTGACAAAGGGAGAGAATAAAAAAAAGAATGTTTTATTTTTGTCAAATAGCACTAACACATTTTGGCTACCCAGTCGCCTTTTTTTCCATAATTACTTCACTTTTACACTTCTATTCAGACGGATTATACTTTAATTCTTAGTTATCCTGATCTTTGATCCGTTTACAGACAATTTATCATCATGTCTCTACGCACATCTCACCAACTAATTTATACTAGCAAGCACACCACCTAAATATATTACACACACCCTCAAATTAAAAAAAATAATCACGCACGAATGAACTCTCCCAGTTATAAATAACACCATGTACTTCTGTGAAGAGAAGTTAGTATTCCAGCAGACAGCCCTGACAGTCAGACAAAACAGTCAGACCAAACAGTCAGACCAAACAGTCTCGTTTGTAAACCTCTAATTTGTATACGTCTTGTACTATTGCTCTTTGTTAATACATTTGGTTACTTATTTTCACCCTCTGTGTATTTATTTCGTTACCCTAACAAGGTCACAACAAATTTAAAAAAACGTATATACTGTCATGCAAGTAGACAAAATTCTGTCCTTGACAGAAAAAAAAAAACAGGAACAGAATTAAAATGTTCCAGTGAACTTATATACCGCACACTATGATAGCTTTGGGGGCATTCGTACCTACTGTGTGTCTCTCGTTGTCATAAAAAAGCATCTTCCCTGAATACAAGACACCAAGGTTTCAATCTCGAAAAAGTGAAGAAAATATTTATTCCATTTTTTTATACATATTTGTCAATATTAAAAATTATCACGGACTGGTGGGGCTACTATAATAATGCATTATAAACCCATACAACATTGCACATAAACATCCCTCGGAACAAAAAATGATGTCGTAATAATCAGTAGCACACGACGCACCATTTTCACTAGGGTTCATTTTATTATACGGTACATCGCATTCGTCACATCAATCTCACTACTCATTTTATTATACGGTACATCGCATTCGTCACATCAATCTCACTACTCATTTTATTATACGGTACATCGCATTCGTCACATCAATCTCACTACTCATTTTATTATACGGTACATCGCATTCGTCACATCAATCTCACTACTCATTTTATTATACGGTACATCGCATTCGTCACATCAATCTCACTACTCATTTTATTATACGGTACATCGCATTCGTCACATCAATCTCACTACTCATTTTATTATACGGTACATCGCATTCGTCACATCAATCTCACTACTCATTTTATTATACGGTACATCGCATTCGTCACATCAATCTCGCTACTCAATTTAATATACGGTACATCGCATTCGTCACATCGATCTCACTACTCATTTTATTATACGGTACATCGCATTCGTCACATCAATCTTACTACACATTTTATTATACGGTACATCCCATTCGTCACATCAATCTCACTACACATTTTATTATACGGTACATCGCATTTGTCACATCAATCTCACTACAGATTTTATTATACGGTACATCGCATTCGTCACATCAATCTCACTACTCATTTTATTATACGGTACATCGCATTCGTCACATCAATCTCAGTACACATTTCGTTTTTCAAAATTAGGAGGATTCGAGCGGTCACAAATAGCACACACTCCTGTGACTCTTCACTGACATTTTCATGTTCTCACTTTTGTGTTTTCTCACATAAGCGTAGATAGCCAAGAATCAGTAAGATCTTGGGATGGGACGGATGTTATTGGTCTTATCTTTGGTCCACATTTTTGTGATGTTTTCTCCTTTAACAAAATGTATTTGTCTAGAATACTGGCAACCGCATTCTAAATAATTTCTTGCGCTGGTTTATCTTTGGCGGGAAGCATAACATATTTTACTGCTGTACAATACATGTTACAACCCCGTTTAATGGATCAAATGAATCAAGGCGAAAATACAGGTTGATAGAGGATTATTATAGTAGTCCCTAATGCACAAAGAAGCCCCACTTGAAGATAACTGCGTGTCTCTATGAGGAACCAAAAATAGCAATAAGCAACATCTTTCTGTCCAAAAGCGTGTGAGCGTGTTTCTGTAATATACCTAATAAGTGATAACACCACGCTCTATTTTCGGCATGAGGGCAAATCGAATGCACGCACAAGCACATCAATGGCTTGATCTTAGGAAAATAATCTCAAGTCTCTCGTATTGTTAAAAGTACAAAGATGTGTCTAGGTAGCATTGAAGGTGACAACAGTAGATTGCCACCTTTAATGCTACCTAGACAAAGCTATTTACATTTAACAATTATTAAAACGTTCCCAACTACGGATTGTAATGGCCGATAGCACCCTATTAGAAGGGAAACCTTTAAACTCCTCGGCCTGATATTCTTAGGTAACATGAACTGGAAAAATTACAGAGAAGATGCTGTCAATCTTCTGCAAAGAAGACATGATCCCTCCACCGTGCTAGAACAGTTCTCACACTAACCAGTATCTTATATCGCTATAAAACCACAATTCGCTAATGCATATAGTATTGCTGTTACATATAGGCTGGTACACCACCCACAAACCTTTCCCTCTTGAACAGGTTACAAAAAGAATGTCTAACTTAATAGGTCCCGGACTGGCTGTCAATCTCAATCCCTTTTTGCATTGTCGCTGTATTGCCTATCTGTGCTTGTTTAGCCAGTACTTCCACGGGGCGTGTTCTGATGAATTTTCTGCAACTGTACTACGTCAACATAAAAAGCCCTTGTCTTTTCTAAGAGCTTTTTTTCCTCGCACCGCTAGCCGTTGGACTTCCATCCTTGCTCCCTGTTTCCCTGACCGCACCAACATGCAGAAATATAAATGTAATGTGAAAACAAATTTGCTACCAAACTTCCACACACAGATTGTCTTCCTATAAATCTGGCCACAATCATAGTATCCACTTATTGTGGTAATATGCCTTGTTTGAGGCGTACAAACCAAGTGAACATTCTTTTCCTTTTCTGTCTATCTTTCATATTTTGTTTCCTTCTTCCATAACGATGCGCCTTTTTTATTTTTATGTTTTTTAGAAAAAGTTATGCAACTATCTTATTTCTTTTGTATTTTTAAAGAGAATTATTTCAAACCTTTCACTCATCGCAAATATTCTTACTTTTGTAGTTTAAAAAAAAAATTATTTCAAACCTTTCACTCATCGCAAATATTCTTACTTTTGTAGTTAAAAAAAAAAATTATTTCAAACCTCTCACTCATCGCAAATATTCTTACTTTTGTAGTTAAAAAAAGAAAAATTATTTCAAACCTCTCACTCATCGCAAATATTCTTACTTTTTTAGTTTAAAAAAAAAAAAATTCAAACCTCTCACTCATCGCAAATATTCTTACTTTTGTAGTTAAAAAAAAATTATTTCAAACCTCTCACTCATCGCAAATATTCTTACTTTTGTAGTTAAAAAAAAAATTCTATCTTAGTTGTAAGAAATAGTTTCAGATTATCAGTCACTCGGCGTCCATTACTCCTTGGCCCTTTGACTTGCAGCAAAATGTTAAATCTGTTCTCATACGACATTAATTTGTTCTGTTCTAGGTCGCTGGAGGAGACATTCTTCTAAACTAATACAATTTTTATGTTTTTCTTAATCAAAAGTGCTCTTTTTGGGGAACTGGATTTTCCCCACATTAAAAACTGATTTTATGTATAATTTTGCCCTCGTGAGCAGGCAAACAAGTATGGACACTCGGCGTATTCTTCGTTTCCTTTCTCAGATAGATATATTATTCATATTCACTTGCTTCTTCATGAGGGCAGTGTTAGACAAAATATCTCTTTTTAGCAGGGGTCATTTCTAGCTCCACACAAAGATAAAAATTGCCTCAGTATAAAATGACCTTTCCTTCACTGACTGAGGAGAGAAAAGATAAAGCGTGATATCAAAAACCATGCTACATATTGCCATTAGTAAAAAAGACCAAGGACATTATCAGTTAAACAATGAACAATATCATAGGAGGATTGAAAATAGTGAATAGTAGGAACACAATTTGATTACTTATGATGACAGTTTATGAAATATATTCGTTGTCATTGGATTTGCAGACACACATATTGTATCCCACAGGAAAGCAATCCCGTTATAACGAGTTTCACAGCGGATCACACTAACAGTTACTTTTGATAGTAAAAAAATAAGTTTAACAAATTATATATGCCGTCGGTGGATTTTCTTGAACCACTTTTAAGGACAAAGGAATTCGATAACCTGGTTTATGGTTGAAGAATACCTGTGAAACTCGGCGCTGATAACTAGTGTTTATAACGGAAACTGCGATGAGTAAGATGAGTTTAATCCTACCCTCAAAGCAGTAGAATATCCGAATATGTTTCTTTGATTGGTTCGTATGTTGCGTCCTTTTATGATTTAGAAATGAAGTCATGCTATTCTCCAGGAAATGTTACCAATTCATCACTTCTAATCATCTTATATTATCTCTCCGATTTGCGTTCACTGACCTTCCTTAATTTCCTTACACACACACAGGCGCATATGTATTTGAATTTGCGGAAAACTTGAATACCTTCAAGACACTGCCCGTGAGCGTCTTCGGTCTCTCTGTACAGGGGTTAGTCAGGACAACCTGGCATGAGGATACTTTAGCATACAAGTAAACCCTGACCAACTATTCAAAATAACATAGTATTCGAAGTCCAAATAAGATCCGTTCGGTGTGACTACACTCGCTCATACAAGTAATAGTGCATTTTCTCCAAGTGTTGTTGCCTCTAGTCACAGCACTAAGCTTAATACTCCACCAGACCAGATGAATTCTTGTCCGGGATTCCGGTAAAACCAAAAGACACCAAAAATGTATACTATAAAATAGTTAACTGGGCAATTTGGGAGAGGAACACCAATGTTCTTCACTATTTTATTAACTTAACTTTTGAGAAATAAGAGAAAACTATAATAGAGCACTCGAATATCTATGTATCTCATATAGAGATCAAGTGTTAGCCCCAGGAAAAGGGACCCCTTGATTAATGAGAACTTACAGTGAGGTAAAATGAAAAAAAATAATGCCTACTAAACAGTGTCTAAGGTGTCTCTGTACAGAGGTTTGTCAGGGCAATTTGACATGAGGATACTTCCCTCTACAAGTAAACCCTGACCAAATATTCAAAATAACATTGTATTCGAAGCCCAAGTAAGACTTCCTCGGTATGGCGACCCCACACTGGCTTACACGAGAAATAGTCCACCTTCTGCAAGTGATGTTTCCTCTAGTTTCATAACTAAGCTTGATACTCCACCAGACTAGATGAATTCTTGTACTGGAATCCGGTAAGACCAAGAGACCACAATAAATATATACTATAGCATATTTAACTGGTCAATGGAGGAGAGGAAAATGAATGTGCTTCACTTCTTTACTAACTGAAAATGTGAAAGATAAAGGAGACACTTAATAGAACACTCGGATATCTATATATCTCATGTCAAGCATTAGCCCGAGTAATGGGGCCCCTTGACTTCTGAGAACTTACACTGAATTAAAATGAAAAAAAGAAGAGATACATACACATATATAATAGTATGAACATATATGTATGACAAGTAGGTTAGACAGATTCGTCCGTATTTTATTCATGTAGAAATTCATGAGGCTAAATGCGCGGATTTATTCTTGGCGAGTATATCTTTTCTAAATACTGTTTACCTTAGCTAACTAACCAATCGGATTCGTATATTAATATGTTTATATACTAGTATGTGCAAGATTCATTTCTAAACTAATTAGTTGATCATTATGAATTTTTAAACACAACATCTAGGCGTGAAAGATTTAAATGTGGGCTATATTTAGTCGTATTTTATTGAAAGACTTAAAAGTGAGTGGAAGCCTTTCGTGAACATTCAGATACCTCCGATATTTATGAAATTTTACCAATAGATATAAGACATAAATTAATATATATTTCATAAATGTAAGTTTCCTTAGGTAAGGTTCTTTAAAGAGCATACTATAGGCATACCCACCAAGTTGATATCAACATGTACACAGACGAACACTCGCACACAGACTCGGTCGCATCAATTCACATCAACAAAGAACACACTAATTAAACTTAGATAGAAATACACACTTAACCCATTCTCTTGAGAGACTGTATCTTCCTAGATGAGAAGGGGTATGGGATGGACATCTCAGATATTAACAATAAGTAAGGGTAACTATTGTGAGCACTGCCGAATAACTAATGAGCTCCCGGAACCCAAGTCTTATGATAGTATATCCACACAAAGAGACAAGAGCTACTAAAACCCTCCATCACACAACTGTCCAAACATTTTGGACCAGGGCCTGCTCACTCGTGAAACAGAAACACCAACCAAGCATGGCACAGTAATAGTCCAAAAGTTCCGCCAGAAAAACACCAATACATTCAATAATTGAAAACGGGAAGAATCGAGCAACCAACAACGTGCCAATTATGTTCTACAAGAACTATGACACGAATCCTAATAAGATTTCTCGGTTGGAGTTCCTGGAATAATTTATGGATGTCTGACATCTGGTGATATGTCCCACTTAAACAAAAACGATACAGTGAGAAAATTAGAAAAAAGATAAAAGCGAAAGCAGGCACACACACATATGCAAACTCTCACAAACACACGAATTCATAAAAATACACATTGATACATAATATAGTATAATATAGTATTATGTAGTATAATATAGTATAATATAGTATAATATAAAATCGAATAGGATGAATTTTAGTTGCTAACACTTCGCTTTCATTGCTGATTAAATTTCACCCTGAAAAGGAATTTTAACACATCAAATTTATTTCAGCTGACATTCGATATTATATCATGAAGTGATTTGAATTATTAGTTTGTGAGTATATTGTAAATAGTCAAAACTGAATTGTATTGAGAACTATTTTTTGATAAACATCGCAACAGTAGTTCATGAATCAAATTTGAAAGTTAGTTTTATATATTAAAAATGCTTCATGTCGTAATCCTTTTTAAAGTTTTTTGTTTCATGTTAACAGCACTGAAAGAAATACTCTTTTTAGTTATAAAAAACGTGTTGTGAAACAATTGGATACATTCTTGAAGACATTCACAAACTTATAATCCGATGATAATATAATTATACTAAAGCTGAGTTTACTATTGCATATAACAAGCTGGAAATTCTCACATTTGGGTGTCATCATTTTATTTCTTGCAGATACACAAACACATGCATTACAAGACACACACACATATGTAAGCACAGATAAAAACGCGCAAACTCACGTACAAACACAGTTGCGCACAAAATGGATATGCATATACGTGGACAGACAGAGACGAACACACACAATCGCATATTATTATGCATGTCTTTACATTTATTCCACACCAATGACTCTCAAATGGCCTTGCTTCCTCCGTCGACAATTTTACTGCAATGTTATCCTTGTGTTTCAGTCAGCTTGAAAAATTAACGCCAGGTATTGCGAAAAGCAATCGTTATTCGCTCAATCTAACGTAAAATTGGGAAATGTAATCAGCCATTGTTATGAAATCTCAAAATGGATATTATTCTAAAATCGCTTCTTCTTCCGCCCGGATTATTGCAATTCAATAGAGCAAGATAGTAAACACATACGCGGATATTGATAGAGAAAAAGAGCGAGACAGAAAGAAATAGATAGAATGAGAGAGGGAGAAAGAGAGAGTGCAACAGAGATATTTAGATAGATAGACAGATAAAAAAAACACATTTAAACACAATAAAGTACCCGTTGCTTATATTTTTATCACTTAAGGCTTATGTTGATATTTTTTGTGCAAGTTTGCAATTGATAGTGGTAGAAACTCCATTAGTAAGTAAGCTTCAGCGATATTTATGAAACAAAGTAGTGATCTTCATAAATACACTTAAACATGTTGATGTTACTATGGGTTCCTATATAACATCTATTTGTGAATACTTATATAAATATGTGTGCAAATAATAGAAAAAATACATACGCGAACAATGAGAGAGAAATATATAGAGAGAGGACCAGAGAGAGGGAGAGAGAGAGGGGGGTGGGGGGAAACAGATGTTTGGATAGATAAACGGCGATGAAACATCTAAACACAAAAACGTAACTGATTGTGTATGTATGTATGTATGTATGTATGTATGTATATTTTGATTTCTGCTTATTTTTGTTATATAGAATGTAATGGCGTGAACAATTTCAATCATGTTTAAAAGATTATATTTATTGTAAAGACGTTACTTCCTCTAGTGTTGCAATCTCTAACTCTAATGCTAACCCTAAGTAAATATATGTGTAACTGTAGAGACATGTTAGATACCAACGCAGATTACTATTCTGAAGCGTGTACATTTACGTAACAAAACCATGGTCTAGGTTACATAATCCAATATATTTGATATCTGATTTTAAATAAAAATTATAGAATATTTTTGTATAAATTGCGTTAGTTTAAATTAAGCGTATCCTTTTTCGTCCAGGATATTACATTATCTTTGATTAAAATAGATTTATAAAATATCCGAGTCACAAAATGACATTGATACATCGTCATATCTAGGTGAAAGTGGTTTGGGAAAGTGAGTAATTGTTAGAGGGAGGAGAGAAAGTATAAAACATAAGGAAAGATATGGATTGCATGAATAGTAAATTAACGTTTTGTCGTAGTCTCCTTACAACGTGCTCGTAACAATAGAAACGTTGGACAGTAAAAATAAATTAGCTAATAAATAAGCACCCATTTTACAAGTTTAAGAAAAAATTGCCGTTGTTAAATATTAGTAAGAAAGCTTCATTGTCAACGGACAATGCCTTGTTTTTTGTAGGCGATGCCAGAATCGGATATTCATCCAATACAGCTAATCGTCCTGATCTGTTTTCATCTTCAAGGGTGACATTTATATTTCTTACTTATTTATAACACCTTCTACGCATTCTATAATTACAGGCATTTTTTTTCATCTTCAAGGGTGACATTTATATTTCTTACTTATTTATAACACCTTCTACGCATTCTATAATTACAGGCATCGGTTTTAATCTTCAAGGGTGACATTTATATTTCTTACTTATTTATAACACCTTCTACGCATTCTATAATTACAGGCATCGGTTTTCATCTTCAAGGGTGACATTTATATTTCTTACTTATTTATAACACCTTCTACGCATTCTATAATTACAGGCATCGGTTTTCATCTTCAAGGGTGACATTTATATTTCTTACTTATTTATAACACCTTCTACGCATTCTATAATTACAGGCATCGGTTTTCATCTTCAAGGGTGACATTTATATTTCTTACTTATTTATAACACCTTCTACGCATTCTATAATTACAGGCATCGGTTTTCATCTTCAAGGGTGACATTTATATTTCTTACTTATTTATAACACCTTCTACGCATTCTATAATTACAGGCATCGGTTTTCATCTTCAAGGGTGACATTTATATTTCTTACTTATTTATAACACTTTCTACGCATTCTATAATTACAGGCATCGGTTTTCATCTTCAAGGGTGACATTTATATTTCTTACTTATTTATAACACTTTCTACGCATTCTATAATTACAGGCATCGGTTTTCATCTTCAAGGGTGACATTTATATTTCTTACTAATTTATAACACCTTCTACGAATTCTATAATTACAGGCATCGGTTTTCATCTTCAAGGGTGACATTTATATTTCTTACTTATTTATAACACCTTCTACGCATTCTATAATTACAGGCATTTTTTTTCATCTTCAAGGGTGACATTTATATTTCTTACTTATTTATAACACCTTCTACGCATTCTATAATTACAGGCATTTTTTTCATCTTCAAGGGTGACATTTATATTTCTTACTTATTTATAACACCTTCTACGCATTCTATAATTACAGGCATCGGTTTTCATCTTCAAGGGTGACATTTATATTTCTTACTTATTTATAACACTTTCTACGCATTCTATAATTACAGGCATCGGTTTTCATCTTCAAGGGTGACATTTATATTTCTTACTTATTTATAACACTTTCTACGCATTCTATAATTACAGGCATCGGTTTTCATCTTCAAGGGTGACATTTATATTTCTTACTAATTTATAACACCTTCTACGAATTCTATAATTACAGGCATCGGTTTTCATCTTCAAGGGTGACATTTATATTTCTTACTTATTTATAACACCTTCTACGCATTCTATAATTACAGGCATTTTTTTTCATCTTCAAGGGTGACATTTATATTTCTTACTTATTTATAACACCTTCTACGCATTCTATAATTACAGGCATTTTTTTCATCTTCAAGGGTGACATTTATATTTCTTACTTATTTATAATACCTTCTACGCATTCTATAATTACAGGCATCGGTTTTCATCTTCAAGGGTGACATTTATATTTCTTACTTATTTATAACACCTTCTACGCATTCTATAATTACAGGCATTTTTTTTCATCTTCAAGGGTGACATTTATATTTCTTACTTATTTATAACACCTTCTACGCATTCTATAATTACAGGCATCGGTTTTCATCTTCAAGGGTGACATTTATATTTCTTACTTATTTATAAACCTTCTACGCATTCTATAATTACAGGCATCGGTTTTCATCTTCAAGGGTGACATTTATATTTCTTACTTATTTATAACACCTTCTACGCATTCTATAATTACAGGCATCGGTTTTCATCTTCAAGGGTGACATTTATATTTCTTACTTATTTATAACACTTTCTACGCATTCTATAATTACAGGCATCGGTTTTCATCTTCAAGGGTGACATTTATATTTCTTACTTATTTATAACACCTTCTACGCATTCTATAATTACAGGCATCGGTTTTCATCTTCAAGGGTGACATTTATATTTCTTACTTATTTATAACACCTTCTACGCATTCTATAATTACAAGCATTTTTCCATACACTTAATGAATATTTTGAACCACTTCAGCTATAGTTACGCTTTGTAAACTCATAAATCATTACGTGTCTTTGGATAAAGAACTTTACACAGTGGAATCTTAATAATGCTTTCTTATAAATAAACATTTTATAAATGTATCAAAATGCATATACACGTATAAATATTATTTCGTTCCGTGTGATATTCTAATTGACTATCAAATTTTAAAGAAATCAAATTCGGACGATCTTACTTTACTCCTCTGATTAATTTTACTTGACAATTACATTAATTACACCCGCTTTTATTTTATTCTAAAATATGCAACATTTAATCATTTATTTATTAATTTATTTGTTTCTTTCTTTATTTTTACATTTTTTTCTATGTGTGCTTTACATTTATACTGAGCTTACTTCCGGTGTATCGATACACCTACTGTGCATTTTAGCGAACAAACATAATTTTATACTGCATAATTGTTTTAATTGGTACAACATTGAGCTCATTATCAAACTCAACTAGATAGCCTGATTTGTTTTAATCTTCAAGGGCAACATTTTAATTTCTGAATTTTTAAAACCATCTTCTTCGCGTTCTCCCATTCAGGTATTCTTCTCTAGAAACAGTCACTATTCGTAATTGCTTCGTCTGCAGGCTTACCCTTTAAATCACATAAATACTTATCGGACTCAATTAATTTTCCTGTAAAATAAAACTGGATAAGTGTAAATGTGTTCAAATACAAATATATTTAAATTTTTTTATACATATACATTGTGCACTACAATGTCATATTTTTTACACTAAAAGTGTAGACGTTATTTGTCATAATAATTAAATTGTTTGTTAATAGATCGGGAGACAGGGTTCAATCTTCGGTCGAGTCATATCAAAGACTAAAGAAATGGTACTTGATGCCCCCCTTGCTAAATACTTAACATCATAAGGTGAGGATCAAGAGTAAGTAGACTACCCCTAGGAAAGGAGTAGCACCTTCGTCTACACCTCGGTCTAGTAACTAATAAAAGGGAGCCTTCGTGTCGCCTTCAACTATGGTCGACTGCTTTATTTTACTTTTATAACCTCTTGTTTAACAGTTGTCAGATGCAATCTGATTTTAATGACATTACTGTTTTTGTAGGGATTCCCAAATGTAGTGACCAGGTTCAACGTCGGTGATCAAAGGACCCCCTGTGTGTCGCCCTGTGAGTTTACCTCCGGATAGCTTAATTTCACTCAGTGAAGTGAGCGATAATAGGGCCGACTCTCCCATACATATGATATGAAAATATTACTTACTATTAAATATTCCGCGAGTAGATCCACTAGTATATAAACGTCCTTCTAAGGAACAAGGAGGTCAAACGTATGTGTAATACGGATTATATGTGGAGTAATTTCCTTAACGAATCGTTGCCTCTAGGTTGATCGTCATTGAAGGCGCAAGAGATTAACGGCAACGTTTATATGTCCTCTACGTGTAGAAATATTTGAACGGAGGTGTGGCAACTTGAAGAACCCGAAATAAGAATTGCTAGACTGTGCGAATTAACAGAAACGGATATGACACCACATATCTCAAACTACCATTCTCTCTCTCTTTCTCTTTCTCTCTCTCTCTCTCTCTCTCTCTCTCTCTCTCTCTCTCTCTCTCTCTATATATATATATATATATATATATATATATATATATATATATTTATATATATATATATATATAAATATATATTTATGTATAGTGAGAGAGGGAGAAAGAGAGAGAGAGAAGAAATATCTAGTTGGATTTATTTTATTTACAACGCGTTGCCTCCGTGTTGATCATCATCGAAACCGGAAGATATAAACGCCTTTGTTTATTCGTGTGGCATTATTTGGACGTGGATGTTCCAAAATGATGTAGAAATCGAAATTTCCACGTGAAGCTAAACTGAGTAAGTAAATCGGTAAACACTTAGAAAGTTAGGAGTCAAAATTTAACTGACGTGTTCAGAATATGGCGTAATGGGCAGGAAGTCAAGCATGACACGTAGCAAAGAAGATAGTGAAAATATTTTCTGAGCTTAGGGGTTTGACCGAATACAATCCTCTTTCTCAGAGCTCTATCTCCACCCTCCCCAGGAGCGGAAAGGGAAAACTTGATACTATGTAATGTGTAATACGATTGCATTTGGGAAAATAAAACAAATCTACACAAAGAACATAAAAGCCTCAGAAGATCATGGTGTGGCTTATCATTGCTTTTACGATTACAGCTAGCAAACTAAATAGAATAGAATAAACCCATCATAACAACAAAGAAAGAGACTTTTGAATAAATTGAAATACAGCAATTCTGCTTAATTTGTATTGAATGAATCTGGACCAAATTCAATGCAAATCTGAAATATTTTCATTTTATAAATTAGAGTTTATTCACATATAATTATCCCCTTTCAAAATCCTTTAAAATAATCTAAATAAAACTTAAATTTGTGAAAATATTTATTAATTGATGTATAATATCTATTGTTTAAATTTCCCTCAAATTTGAGGTATTTGAATTTTCACGAAGGATTTCAGCCTCTATTTGCTAAAATGTAGTAATAAGTAGTACCACTACATAAGCACACAAGAATTGTCCACATCGCCACGTGGCGCAGCGGATAAAGCGCTAAGTGAATCAGTTCTAAGTGGCATTCTTCTGGTGGTTGAAGATACAATACTTAGTACATGCTATACTAGGTATATAATTATTAATTACTTAAGACTTCTATTTATTTGACGGGAACAATCTACAGCTTGAAGAAGGTCATCGATTATATCGGCCGACACGTTGTAAGAATAACTTCTAAGATGGGAACGGTAGTCCCAACAATCCAGATAATGTATATTATCGTTTTGTAAGGCAATAGAAGCTACTTTACAAAATTTATCTTACAAAACTATTGTTAACTATGTATTATATGTGGTGTGAGCATGTTGCTTTTTTTGCTTTAAAAATTACAATTACCAAGTTACAAAGTTTAAAAAATAAACCCATCATAACAACAAAGAAGACAAAGAGCGAGAACGACTGCTACTAAACATAGAAAGAGGAAGAGAGACGCCACAACTGATTGAGCTTACTATTACTGCGTGTCAAGAAAACACAGCTGTTAGCTGTAATGCATGTTTGCAAATTTGTTGTGACCGAGAAAATTGTAACACAATTTGACAGAGCAAATTCTGTTATACACAGCTTACTAGTGTCGTATAAGAACACACGTGCTAAGTTGCAATCGATTATATTATGTATCTCAAATGTCTATTTCTTTCTAGTCACCTTGCTAAATCGATCAATTTTCTATACATTATCGTATATCGGGTGACCCTGATCCTGTAGTCACACTCTGTCAATCGCCCCTAACCTTCTATACTTACATGCCAATCGGTCACAGTGTAGAACTGAATGACCTGTTCGATTATAGCCGAAAGAGCAGAGTAAATACAATATCACAATCGATCCGCTAATGAGTGAAATTGATTTTGTATTATATGTATTATTCTACTACTGTTCTCATTTGAGTGTTATTCTCACGATGTTTCGGCCGATGTCACCTCCGCCCATCTTAAAGTGTGTTTTGTCGAACTCGGAAATGTTTATATTGAACTCAGGAATTTGTACCGAATTTTGAACGGAACCCTGGGAGTAGCTTTCTCTCGTTACATTAGCTTAGACTTGGAAGCCATTTTAAGTAATTCCTAATTATATTCTTAGTATCGCCTGCACTGAGAATTGAACCGTAAACCTTTAGAATACTATCACTGAGAACTGAATATTACTTAGACTTTTGATACGTTGCGTCACGTGTTGTTGCTTTTTCTCGTTAATAGAATACACAGAAAACAAATATAAGAATATACAAAAAAGTAAAAGCTAATGAAGAGGATACTATCTCTCTTGTTCGAGTGTCTATTAATGTCATTTTTTAACATGTGCCTATATAAGGAAGTAGCCAAGATTTGTTTTCTTAGTTTTCTTTGAAAAAAAATAAGTAAGTGAATTGAAGCGAACGATTTTGCAGTTAACGGTTTTCGTTTTTTATTTTAGTTTAGTCTGATAGAGATAATAATCCACTGAAGAAGCCTTTCAAAAGATATGTTGAATTTATTATATATCAAGACAAAATGTAAGAAAAATTGTATTAATAAAGATGTTTTTAAAACAAATTTGGTACTTTTAAAATTATATATATATATATATATATATATATATACTAAGCCCCTTTAAGAAATTAAAGTTGAACACTCTAGGGATGTTAAAAATAAACTGTCGAAAAGCTCTAATGCAAAGTTCTGAATACGTTCGTATAACATACTCGACTAGTCTTCTATCTGTGCCCACTTCTAGGTACATATAGATCTTAATTTCCCTTGATTACGTGACAGTTTCTGTTGGCCGAGTGGATATGGCGACTGCTTGCAGATTCTAGGCTGACACTGCGCCCATCTGAAATTATTACTGTTATACCGCTAATATGTACTAGTCAACACATCTTCTAGCCCACTTTCTCACTCTAATATTTAATAGCATGATCAGTTTTAAACAAATGTAATTGGAGTTGAAACATATGATGAACATGAACTAATTGAGTTAGTCTGATACGCATTTACAATATATGGATTATGAACTAACTAATCCTTCAACACCATTATATTAAGGAAGTATAGCTTTCATTGAATGGGATATACATTGTAGTGTAATCTAATGAACTAAAATATCCCTTTCCGTTCATTCAGTTTGATCAGCAGGACTTACATTTCAAGCTGATTGGTTCGAATTGATTTCATAGCTTACATCATATGTTATAAAGTTGTAAATACTCATTTATTGTTTACTTCGGCTTCATTGCTAGAGCGTCCCGTTTGTAGAAACATATAACCACGGAACTGTTTTCCTTCAGATTACAAGATCATCTTCAAATCCAATTTCAACATGCTAGATATTGGGCACATATACCCACTAGTATATACATCGGTTAATTGATAATAATCGGAAATGAAAGGTCAGTGGCGGTCAACTTAATGAATTTGAAGTGAGGATTGCTGGACTGTGGGGATTAATAGAAACAGTTATGGTGTCGCATGGCTGAAAGAGAGAACAAGAGAAGGGGGGAGGATAACAGTCCGTTTAGGAGCACAGAATGCGTGCGTGATTGACTGACAAATGTAGTTTAAACATTGATTATCGATCTCCCTCTCACTCTCTGTATGCCCCCCTTTCGGACTGGTCATTGATTTGAAACGAAGATCAAGTCGAGTAAACCTCATCTGTCTACTTTTGTCTCGGCTTTATTTTTTTGAAAGTATAAATAAGGAGTTTTTATTTCAGTATGGGGAGCCCTCAGTCTGGCAGGATCACAGAAAGACGCGTACAAGAAGAAATTCCAGCTACAATGGTAGTAATATCATTTGTAAACTTGACTATTTCTGTAACGATTATGTTATATTTTTTAATGTATGGCGCAAGGTTGAAACACAGCATTACTATTTAATGCCAGAGAATTAAACTCCCTTGTTGTATGGGTCTTCATTGCTTGTATCGCCCATTTTTTTCGGTGTCGACTCTTTAGTCTCTACAAGTGAAGTATCTGAGGAGGAAAACACCCTTTCCTGCCTTGACAGAGTACATAATCTGGCGAAGTGATCGTTTCTTTTTCATGAAACTCCTTTCGCACAGAAAAGACGTTGGTAGTCTCTCTCTGCTCTATCGTTATAACATAAACTTGAAACATAACAAACCGATTCCTGTCATAAACCGTCTTCACACGTATTAGCACTTGGTACACTTCATTAATCATTCTCAATTTTCTTATAAGGTTCTTCCTTACTCAACTGACAATTACTCCATATTATTAACTCTAATACTCGAGTGGCTTTTTGCTTTGATAACTGACGATCCGTTTTTAGAAAAAAAATTGTTTACGGATGTTTGTAAACTCAATAAGACCAGAAATGCTTCACTCTTTCTAAAAATGTTTCATTTTTAGATTTCGAAAAGTTCTCCATTCGCGTAGACTATTTAATTTTGTTTTTGATGTTACTCTGCACTTCAACGATTTTCAGCAAAGTTTATATATTTTATTATTCAATTTGATAGTTAGCATAGTTTTTATGTAATGGGGAAGCCTTTCTCCCAAATGACACACATGGAATTTAAAATCCTTTCTGCAATCCAACCATATTTTGTAAAAATAAACCCAAGTCTGTGCCTAACTTTTCCCCAATGTTTCAATCATGAACTGTCTTTGTTTTATAACCATTCAACGATATCTGGCCACACTATGGTGATCATATCAGTAGGAAATGTGATTCTCAATAACTTCACACTCACCTGATTTTAACTTCCCGGATTTGATTTGTGGACTTATCTCGAAAATAATGCGTATTATAACAATCACAATATTATTCCATAACTTGAAGAGGGTCATCACAGTCAAAATCATAGCGCTGCCGAGAGACGATTATGTCAGAAGTATTAACAGTTTTTCACGTTGTATCGAGGTATGCTTTTCATTGAACGGCGATGAAACAAAGACTGTTAGACATTCATGTCTGAAATTTGGCGGACAAGTCAGCCATAGACATAACTTTATTTTTACAGAATAGGATGGATTGCAGGAAGGAATTGTGCATTTTATTAACGATTGCATGGGTGGAACATTTCTGAGGAGACGATCAGCCTGTAGTATGAGTCGAAGATACAGAGCAATTTATAACTATTATATCGAATCGCATCGTTGGGTCATTAAGAAATATTACATTTGTTTTAGACTTACGACCACCAGTATTTGAGAGATTTATCGATTTTTAATTTTTAATTCCTTCACATTTGTTCACTCCAAACAAGGCATATTGCGACTGATAAGTAATAGGCTAATGTGATTACAGGCCAGATTTATAGGGAGCATCGTAAGTGGGGAGTTCTGCAGCGAGATATTTGTTCACATTACATTTACATTTATGAATATTTTAATATTGGTACAGTCGAGGAAACGGCACGGGCAGGGAATTCCAAAGGCAACCAGTATGAGAAACGAAGCTATTAGAGTAAATAGTTGTCCGGTACCCAGGGGATCTCTGCAGTGAAAGGTAAGATTTTGCTGCTAATCGGGTGTGTCGAAGACATTTACGTTGATACAGTACAAGGATTTAGAGGGCTTTCGAAAAAGTGGTTAATCTTAGGATCCTTACGCAAAACTGGAATATCTTTGTGTTTAACGTCTATATAAAGACGTTTACGAATTATACAAAAAGATAGCATTTTGATCCGTTTAATGATTTTCTACAAATACGAGCCAATATTGTAAATATGTCCTTCGTAAGTAAAAGAAGTAAAATGGTCGATCATAGTCGAGGGAAACCGGAAAGCTCCCTTTCATTAGCTAATACACCAAGGTCTAAGCGTCACTTATTTCTCAGGCTTACTCCACTTACACTTGATTCCCACCTTATAATGCTGAGTGTTAAGCAAGCGGGGATCAAGTATCTTTTAAAGGCTTTTGGTATGATCCGACCGAGAATTGAACCTAGGTATCCTGACCCATAACCGAGCATTAAAACCAGTATGCCTACTTTGTAAGGGATGTTAAATAAAGACAGTAAAAAAGAAATGTTCACCTGGATATTTCTCCCACAGAAAACAAATCTAAATAAAAAGCCAATACTGAATGTCGATTCTCTGGTGTTCCTATTGCGATTATTAGGTTAGTCGTCGGTAAGCTTCCGAATATTGATTTCAGATTAACGCTTCTCAAAATAGAGGAACAATGCCGCAATCTCAGAGCAGGTGCGCAAACAACATTTTTCAATCAAGGTCTATTTAATCTCATCTGCATTTACCTGGATTGCCTGGTGACCATACAAAGGTCACTATGGTAGGTGCGCAACTCACTTCCAATCTTTGATTTTTCTTGTAAAACATTCGCAACAAAAACTCATCTACTTACAATCACTGTAAAGAATTTTCCTCCCCCCCCCGTGTACATAAAACAATATTGAACTTCCATGATCAAAGTTTCTTTCTCCAGAACTTCACATCCATTGAACACGATATCACGAGGTTGCTTCCCAGCTAGATACAACATGGTTATTTTCAAGTCCAATGCTAACAAAGTCTTTTCAAGCAGTCGAATTAACTAATGAATTTGACCCATTGTTTCCAATGCTCTCAAGGTGTTGTCTATCGCTAACTGACAATCCCATTAACACTTATCCTCGAGTAGCCTTTGCCACCTGATAAGTAGTGACACACGAGCGAAAAAGTTAAATAGAAAAAGGGAGAAGTAAATAGAAGAAAGGGGAGAAACAAGGTCAGTCTGCCAGAGATAGGGGGAGAGATGGGGGGAAGAGAGTGGAAGGAAGAGAGAAGAAGAGCGATGGAGCGAGAGAGAAAGAGTAAAAGAGAGATAATGAGAGAGAGAGAGAGAGAGAGAGAGAGAGAGAGAAAGAGAGAGAAAGAGAGAAAGAGTGAGATAAACTATAAACACACATGAAAGAGAAACGTTGCTTTCCTTACAAGTTTTTTTTTTATTAAAATAAGAATTTTCTAGGAACGGATGGACTAAATAAACGCTAGCCTTTTTTATATTCTCTTCAACTCTTTCTTTTTTATTCTCCCCCTCTCTCTATCTATCAGTCTCTCTCTCTCTCTCTCTCACTCTCTCTCTCTCTCTCTCTCTCTCTCTATATATATATATATATATATATATATATGTATGTGTGTGTGTATATATGTATATATATATATATAAATATTCATATGTAGTATGAATTATAATTAAGATATACATAAGCGTCCCTGTTTCATTCTTGCAGGAAATCACCAGGAATTCAGAATGTGGAAATGAAATATGGACGCTTCTGTGTAGCTTACTTGCTCTATATAATTTCCTACTACTACTAATATCTTCACGTATTGAGCACTGTTAAAGTAAATACTGAATATATATATATATGTATATATATATATATATATATATACACATATACACTATAAAATATATAAAACAAGGCTTCTGTTTCGGTTCAGGCCGCTAGGCCGTAGAACAAGCTGCTAGCAGCCATTGTCAGCCTACGACGTGCGAACAGTATGAGGCGGTGCTCAGGTAGGCTTATGGTTCTCTCTGCGGCTGAGTCCGTGACGACGTTTTCTACCGCGTAAAATTCCTGGCAGTACTCAGCCCACTTCTCTATACGCCTGATGCGGTCTTATATTATGTCACTGGCAGTTGATCGCACGGGTACAATCTTGTTTATGCTTGGGCCAAAGGTCCACTTCAATCCATCGTACATGCCACGAATATTGCCACAGTCGGCAGAATGCTGGATACTCCCACAAATGTTTAGCCATTAGTTATTGCACAGCGCTAAACGATCCGTTGAGCATCGTTCCTGGTCTTTCTGAGTGCAGCGACTTTCTTTTCCAAAGGTTTTTTTTCTCATAGTTGACGGTGGCTTCTTTTGTGTATTGATTTTGTGCTTTAATTTAGCAACGCCGACTTCGCACTAGTCCGGGTGTTGCCTTTCTCCCCAGGTAAATGTTTTCACTTCAGAGTTGTAGACTACATAACGGATGTGAAACAACGCAATGCCAAACAGGGAAGTCTTTGAGGACATCTTCGTGGTAACTACATGAGAACGTAATCTAGTGAGGGTCTCTGCGAGATGACAAGGTCAAGCTGGTGCCAAATATAGAATTTGGGATACCAGGATACTTGATGATGCGGCTTGGTGGCAAAGAATATGTTAGTTATGCAGAGGTTGTGATAGAAGTATAACTCAAGGATGCACGAGTCATGATGGAACCCACTCGTGCATTGAAGTCATCAAGCAGCTACAATTTTTCGCTGACGGATGTTTCTGATGGTAGTGTCAATGGTCTCATAGAACTTATCATTGGCCTCGGCTGGAGAGCAGAACGTGGAAGCGTAAGCGCTCAGAATGTTCACTGGGCTCGAGGAGGCCAACAGGCAGAGAGACAAAATTCGGGCTTTGTCACTGGATGTCGATTCTACAGGGATGAGTAGAGAATTCGTCACTTCAAATCCAACGCCCTGCAGTGTTGGTTCCTCAAGTTACTTGTTATGCGAGAGAAATGTGTAGTTATGTTCTCTAATGCCGCTACTTGATGCAAGTCTTGATTCACGTAAAGCAGCTACGTTAATGTTGGTCTTGTGAGCTCCCGGTCGATGATAACTGTTTTTCGAGTCATTGAGCTGTTGTAGATCGTCAGAGAGACCAGCGCACATTGTTCTCACATTTCAGCTTGCTAAACACAATATTTGCGGTTTTATCTTTCTTGGTTTGTTTGGTGAAGGGCTTTCAGTCTGATTATTGGTCTTTTCTCTAGCTCCAACCTGGAGACAACCTGGAGTGCCTAGGAGTACGCCAATTGTTCGTAGCTTACGACTTTGTAACTGCTGTATTCTGTGTTGTTTCGACGCTTCGAATAACGGCATTGAAATGGAATGACCAGCGCGCAAGCCTGTGTAAATTTTATGAAGATCATTAGCTGCCTAGACATCAGGATTCTCCTCCCGGCCTCACTGGTGTGATTCAAAGAGAACTGAGCAATGCATTTGACACCAGTTGGTCCGAAGGAGCTATAGGAAAATTAATAGTGATATCCAACAGCCTTAGGGGCTCAACCTCGGATAAAGTTCTTGGTTTATTCCCATAGTCTTTTCTCTTCCAGGAGATACTCTAAAGTTAGTGGCGCCATAATCCAATGGTTGAGTTTTACGTTGTCATTCAGGTTTATGTTGGAAGTCTTCTAGCATGGCTGGTGATTTGCTTCAACGAGATTCATATGCGTAATAATACCGTATAAATACACTAACCCCCTCATGGTTTAGCTCGCGTAGTGAAACGGTTCCCCGTAGCATGGCGATTGGAGCCAACATGTGTATGAAGGATTTTGGAGATGAGTGAGGACCAGTGATGTTGTTCACCTTATCAGGTACAATGTAGCTTGCCGAAATGGAAATGTTTTGCCTCTACATAGATCCCCAGATATACCTAGAATATATATTCTACAGTTCATAATGAGAGGTTCACTAGTTTAGTATTTTACCAAGCACATGCATGTCATTGACACTCACGCACGAGTACCGATCCTTTCAAAAATGTATTACTTAATATTACTCAATATTTTATCTAGGGCAATGCTTTTCTCTATTCAACTGTTATATCTAACTGATTTAAAAAAAGTTTTTTGTGTGTGAGGTATCGAGTTTATGTGCCCCCTTCCCCGAAATGGCGACAACATGAAAATAATGTACCCATGTTACTCACCGTGTTGTCGTGAATATATTCCAAAATTCATAATGATCGGTTCATTAGTTTAGGAGTTCATCCTGTACAGCGATATATATATATATATATATATATATATATATTTATATATATATATATATATTTATATATATATATATATATATATATATATATATATATATATATATATATTTATATATATATATATGGTCAAATGGGGAAAAAGAGATGAGGAAAAAAAAGAAGTAATGGAACATTTTTTCCATCTCCCCAATTTATATTTTTCCCGATTTAAACATCTCTGCGTACGCGCGTTTCATTATTCTTTCTCTTTTCAAATAGTTAAACGCGCGCCAATTACGTTTCTCTGTGCGTTCTTCTTTTTCCTATGTTTTTACCGTTCTCGAATAAATTTGAAATCTTCACTTTTTCTGAAAACGTTCATTGATCCGAACGTAACCGGTAAAATCTATCGTATCTAGATGTTTTTTCCTATATTTAAATGTGTTTTTTTCCGTTTGTCTTTTTTTACACATCTTGTCATTCACGGCATTTCATTTCTATGATATATCGTGCATTTTATCCACACACACACACACACACACACACACACACACACACACACACACACACACACACACACACACACACACACACACACACACACACACACACACACACACAAACACACACACACACACACACACATATGACTTTATATTTAGAGATAGATAGATAGATAGATAGATAGATAGATAGATAAACAGATTTAAAAAGTTATATAGTTTTATGTTTTGGAGTCAGGTACGATATAAGGTTCTTCATTCAATCCCGGCAGAGTTTTCATGATAGTATGAATATAAATTTGAATGCATATACATATATGTACAGGAAATCTGTTATATTATGTCAATATGCATATGGGTATATTTCTTTTACTAATGGAGATTTGATATCTGTCTGTCTCAAATCAAAACTATACTATTACTTCTATTAAATGTACTACTGAACTATCTTTTAATGCTCAAGTCAGTTTACTATACTATTTCATACTATTGTACTATCTTTACATGTTCAAATCAGGGGAGTAATGTAGTATATGTTCTATAGTCATTATTCCATTGTCCCAAGGAATAACCTCCTACTTTGGGGGTACTGTAACATATGTTACG
>OY744540.1:60635057-60710057 GCA_963556195.1 Sepiola atlantica | reverse complement strand
AACTACCAAACCAAACCATATATATATATATATATATATATATATATATATATATATATATATATATATATATATATTAGCAATTATTTCTGCGTGCGCACCACTGTGTCTGCTAGATTAATTGAAAACATTTTTCTGACTTTTTTGGTTTATTCTCATTTCCTGGTGGCTGTTTTATAAAAATAACGGAATTGCTTTTGTCTTTGATTTTTTCCCCCATGGTGTAAATCGATTAAACAATCCAGAAAGCAAATACCTAATCGCCTGTAAGGCTGTTAATTTAACCATGGAGATTGTCCGTGCTATATCCGTGTCTGGAAGCGTTTATTTGTCGAAGAGCGCCCCTCTGTGGGCGTATGAGAGAGCAGTGTCTCTGAAGCGCGGATCTCGGGAACTTTCATTTTTTCCTTCCGTTTTATGGTACGACGACTGATTGAGTTATTTTCTGCAAAAATGCGTCACCCATCGTAGCAAGAGACGATAAACACGCGACTAGTTCCTATTAACGAGGACAAAGTTAGACACAAGGTCGGTTTTTAATGTGGGGAAAATCCAGGCACTTCGAAACGGGAAACTCTGAATTGGAACAAAGATTAACATTACCTCAGTCTCGAAGGATGTCTTTCACTGACCAAGGAGAAAACAGTCCAGTTTCAGAAAAGAAACGACACTAAACTCATAGCCAAAATCCTAAGGAATTACCGGGTACTGATTCCTAAATCGACAAAATAATGCGCGAGGATAACGCAACGAAAATAATGAAGAGGTATTCGTCCTGTTGCCGCATCTTGGAAAGAGTAAAAAAAACGATTTCGAAATCTAGTGGGCGATGTCTACTTCTCCACTCTTGAGCCTCTTTTTCACACAAGTGACCTTGCTAGTTTCTCTCTGCTCTATTCTTTATTTCTATCGTAGGTGCTCGACTGAGATTCAATCTATCGTGCTTACTCTGATATATATTCATAGGAAAAACTCGTCTAGCTATAACCATTGCCAATACATTCTCTTTCTCTCTTTGTGTATCTAAAACTAAGAGACACTTCCACGGGGAAATTTTCATGTTTTTCACCTTTCCATCACCCTCTGATTTGCTGGAAAAAACACTCTACTATTTAGCATGTTTTTTTTTCATTTTTGTTGACTATTATACTGTATGGTATTTTCGCTTGTACTACGGAGCTGCTTCCCGGCTGACTGTAACATTGTCGTTTTCATATCCAATTTAAACAAATTCTTGTTTAGAAGTCCTCTTAAATAATCAAATTCTGACCAAGGTAAACCATCGTTAATAATTTCCTCTGTGTTTCACCCTCTACTGTACAAACTCAATAACACTTATACTTAGAGTGGCCTGAAGTCCTTGATAAGCGGTGACTCAATTGTAAAAAAAGAACATATACGGAAATCTAATAGAACATAATTGACTCTCGAATAAAAACTTGATATTGATACAGCCAATATTACTAGCAAGAGCATAACTACTTACATGGCGCGCCCATTAAATTAATAAATCAATTACAAAATACAGTTGACTTTGCAGCAGACAGTTCGATTGATTTCATAAGATTCATCGTTAAGTAATTCTCATTTAATCTATAGTTTTGGTAAATCAGATGTTCATACCATTCTGATGAAAACTAATTCGCATAATATTATTTTATGTCACGTTGGGTCTTACTCGCTTTCTAGTACGGTGTAAAATAGTAATACATTTTCTATGATCAGGCCTTAATCGACTAAACTACATGGACATCCAGCAACATTAAACATAAGAGCTGGCAAAGGGCGGATCAGCTCCATGGTACTCAATGGCTACCCATACTGAAAGAGAGTGGAAAATAGAACTTGGATTTACTTTCGGTAGTCTCGCTACTTTCGCTTTCCCCATTTGTGTCTTTTAGTCCTCACATTTCATTAGTGATGTTTCTGACAAAGGGGCCAAAGCTGCTGCTTCATGGTTATATATATATATATATATATATATATATATATATATATATATATATATATAGTACGCTATGAAAATATATTTATGGCAATTAAGCTACACAGAGGCTCTTGCGTTTGTAGCTTCGTTGCCATAAATATATTTTCATAGCTTACTATCTATCTCTACTTACGTATCGAGCACTGTTGAAGTAAATACTGAAAATTGATACATAAAAAAATTATATCTCCTTTTTCTTCTTCTTAAAACTGTTTTGCAGCTACAGTAGTCACATGACATCCCGTAGCTGCAATCAGTCCTCTATGCTAGTCGCAGGCCATCTGGCCTTGTCATGCGCAAGTTGTCGTAGTCAATGAAGTTGTTTCGCTGTACGTAGTGGTCCTATTCCCGCCTGCTTGAGGTCAGAACCTAGTGTGCCCAGCAGTTTTGTGCAGTGCCGTCCTAGTCGCGGTTGGTAGGCTTGCGAGCCAGTAACGGCAAAGTCTAGTGCCCTCTGTGCGGGAGTGCCAGGGTCCATTCGTAGGACATGGCCTAACATAGACCATCTTTGTTCAGCGACCTTTGTGAAGAGGGGTTTTCGTTGCACAGCTCGTATAGTGCCTTGTTGCTGATAAGTTTTTTCGGCCAGCAGTGACCTGCGATGGTACGGAGGTTTATGCGGTGACACGTATCCAGCTTGTCAAGCATGGCTTTTGTTATTTCCCAGCTGTGGCTATTGTAGAGCATGATGATATACATGAAATAGTAATATATATATATATATATATTATTTCATGTATCCACATAAAATGTTATAAGCAGACATAATATTTTATGTATCAATTTTCAGTATTTATTTCAACAGTGCTTAATACGTGAGTAGAGCTAGGTAGTAAGTTCTGAAAATATATTTATAGCAATTAAACTACACAGAGACTTCCGCGTTTCATCCCCGCAGCTTGACGATTTCCTACGGCGATGAAACGCGGAAGCCTCTGTGTAGCTTAATTGCCATAAATATATTTGCATGACTTACTATATATATATATATATATATATATATATATATATATATATATATATATATATATATATATAAATATATATATAAATGTGATACTTAGAAGGCAATACAATGCAGAGGTGTGACGAATAGACACAAGTTGTGGCAAATAAGACATTTACTGGTGGAAGAAGTTAAATAGTCTAACCATTAATACAATGTATACATACACACACACACACATATATATATATATATGAATATATATATATATATATATATATATATATATATATATATATATATATATATATATGTATTTCATGTATCCACATAAAAATTTTATAAGGATATATAATTTTTTATGTATCAGTTTTCAGTATTTACTTCAACAGTGCTCGATACGCAAGTAGAGCTAGGTAGTAAGTCATGAAAATATATTTATGGCAATCAAGCTACACATCCCCGGAGGGAATATATATATATATATATATATATATATATATATATAGAGAGAGAGAGATAGAGAGAGAGTTCGAATGCAAAACGCAATGTATCAAATGTGATAAAATTGAGACATTAAACAATAAAAGAACGAATATATTAAATCTAGACCTCGACTAAAAGATTATTTGAATTGAAAACAAATAGAAATTATCTTGGTAGGATATTATGTGAAACATGACTTGGGAATGTGGTCGAGTGTTAAACTGCAGCAAAATTTGTAGTGATAGCTTCGTAACATTAGAAAATGGCGTTTATCGCGTTTTGCATTCTTTTCACTAGCACACATATATCTGTCTATCTACACACTGTTACATTGTTATGTAATACCTGTATCAGGATGGTCTGGTGGAAACTCCGTGTGATATAATATTTCGGGAACTCTTCACTTCTTCAGAACTGTGTTCAACTCAAGTTCGAGCGTGCATATGAAGGAAGCTTATATATATATATATATATATATATATATATATATATATATATATATTATCACAAGCATTAAGGGAAGACGAATTCACTCGTTCATGATTAAAAGTTACTCAAGAGAAAAAACTGCCAGCCGACCGGTTTCGCTCTCTTTTAACAAAGGCTGCATCGAGGGATTTAAAAAAAAACGAGGGGTTTAAAAAAAACGGGGTGAAAAGAGAGAGTACAGAAAATAAAATATGTACAATGAGGGATTAATCATAGAGACTTATCACACCTAGTCCCAATAGACATTTGCTTACAAAGTGACGGACGTTTAAGACGAACGTTGATTGTCTCCAATATTTCTAGATGGTATAATGAGTGATCATGACTGAGAATAGTGAAGGAGTCCATGCTAAAATTCCTAACACACGGTGGGTTTTTAAGTAAATGGTCTGCAAACGAAGACCCGTATGTGTTATTTTGAACGTCCGTTGACCGGAGGGTTCCATTCCTGATCTTACTCGGAATGTGCTGTTGGACTCTACTATCCAATCTTAACGTTGTCCTACCCACTTTTTCCGAAATAAAACAAAATACGGTGACTAAATGTCCAATTTACATTCGTTTACCTTGGTTAGGCACAGTAAGTGAGAAATTCGCCAAGCAAATCAGCTCAGCAGTTGGAAATAGTTATTTTCCTTCGAATGTGCGTGTTGTGCTTTCTACAAAACCTTTATTGGCGTCCTCTTGTGAAGACGTTTTACCCCCCCTCACACACCATAAAAATAATGTAATTTATCATTTTAAATGTAGTTGCAGTGCTGACTACGTGGATAGGACGACGTTAAGATTCTCACAACGATTCTACTGATGTGACATCTGACCTTTTTAGTGCGTCTTGTTGAACATGGGAATCTGTATGTCGAACTAAGGAATCTGTAGAGAATTTCGAACGAAACCAATTATTCGATCTACGTGAGTGGCTTCCTCTCATTCCGTCAGCCAGTACTGAGTAAAGTCTTAAGTAATTTGGAATTGTTTTCTTAGTATGAGGATTGAACCTTCCATCTCCAGAAGACTAATACTTAGAACTGGTTGTTACTTAGCACTTATATCCGTTGCACAACGAGTCCCAATATTTAAAAAAAAACTAGATTAGTTATATTGTTCCAGTTTGGTAGTTTTCTTTTTATTTGTGGTCTGGGTCGTTATCGTTCAGTTCCTCAATGCTCATAGCAAAATATTTTTGAAAAAAAGGAGGTGTAAAAAAACAACATAGGAAATATATGCAATGGTTTCAGGAATCTTCCAGATCTAAAAAAACAAACACATATATCCAATATGTTGCTAAAGTTGCTGAAAATTTGGTTGGATCATTCTACCTCTCTAGAAAGTGCTAGACTCCTGATGCACCCCCTACCTATACAATACACTAGTAGAATATCCGAACTTGGACGGCTACCAACAATACATATAGCATTAGTTTAATTTTTATTTCTTTGGAGATTGTTACACTGTTTCGATGGCAATCCCCTAAACAGTAAAGTTTATTAAAAACTAATGTGCCCACATTACTCACCCTGTTGCTTATAGTACATATTCTATAATTCATAATGATACGTTCAATAGTTTAAGATTTTTACTAAGCACATACTTATAATTGACGCTCATACGCGTGCATCGATCCTTCTAAGAATGTATTATTTAATTTAACTATACATCTGATGTAGAGCAATGTTTTCTCAATAAATTGCTTTTTATCTAACTTATTTTTAAAGTTTTTCTAGGAGGGTCTAGGTTTAGGTAGGCGCACCTCTAAATTGTAAAGTTTACAAATAAATAATGTGTCCATGTTACTCAGCGTATTGCCGAGAATATATATTACAATATTCATAATGATCGATTCATTAGTTTACGAGTTAATCCTGTACAACAAAATATGTTACCTAACTTTATATATATATATATATATATATATATATATATATATATATATATATATATATATATATATATATGCAGTCTCTGAATATTAACATTTACGAAGAAAATAATATGCTTATGTTACTCACCGTGTCGCCTAAAATATATATTCTAACATATTATCCTATAGACAGAAATATATATATATATATATATATATATATATATATATATATATATATATATATATATATATGCATATATATAGAGAGAGAGAGAGAGAAAGAGATAGGAGAGAGAGAGGGGGGATATAGTACAGAGTACAAACGCGTCGTCAAAATCCCGTGGGGATATTCCTTTCACTTTCCTACAGCCTCTTTCTAACAGAAGAGATGCCGCTAGTCTTTCTCTTCTCCCTCGTTATTTTCATGGAAGGTGCGCGAATCAGCTCTCATCTGTGAAACATTCATAGCAAACACTTTTTTTCCTCTTAAAGCTGAACTGATGTTCGAGAACAGTTTATTGCTAAGAACTATACAATGTTGAACACAATACAATGTTGAACACTATACAATGTTAACACAATACAATGTTGAACAAAATACAATGTTGAACACAATACAATGTTGAACACTATACAATGTTGAACACAATACACTATTGAACACTATACAATGTTGAACACAATACACTATTGAACACTATACAATGTTGAACACAATACAATGTTGAACACTATACAATGTTGAACACAATACAATTTTGAACACAATACAATGTTGAACACAATACAATGTTGAACACTATACAATGTTGAATACAATACAATGTTGAACACTATACAATGTTGAACACAATACAATGTTGAACACAATACAACGCGGCTGCTTCTCAGCCGACTATACCATGGATGTTTCAAGTCCAATGTTGATACATCCTTGTTAAGCCGTCCCCTTAAATAATCAAGTCCTGGCCAGTTCTAACCATCGTATTTAACCTTCAAGGCGTTTGTTTCACACTCCACTTGACAAACTCAGTAATCCTTATCTTAGTGTCATTTGAGCCTTTATAAGCAGTGACTCATTGGTACAAAACATAGTCAGACACGTCCTCAGATGAAATACTGCTGACACATTTTAGAGATGTCGGTCAGACCACTAATTCTTGCCCTGACAGAGTATAACATCGACGTTCTTATTTAGTGGAAGATAATCTCTTCAGTTCTCTACAGCCCTATTCTAGTGTTGCTCTACAATCGTTATTTCCATGCCAAATATAGAAATGAGCCAAAATCTCTGGTTTTACCTTGTAAAACATTCACAGCCAGAACTCGTCTCCTACCACAACTCGTAAGAACTTTCTATTCTTTCTCAATTTTCCTAACATCGAGCGGAATTTTCATGGATAGAGTTTCTCTCTAAGAACATTCCATGTGTTGAAGATGTGGCCACAATATTTATTCTATGATGGCTACAACATCATCAACATCAATTCCAACCTCAAACAACCGCTATCGGAAGCCACCCAGTTATATTAATTACGTTCATTATGTCAAATCCCCTTGTAATATTCATAATCTTTTAACTTACAATCTATACATCTCGTTAGCCCTTTTTAGTCGCGTTGCTTTTAGTTTTTATGTATGATAACTCATTATTAAATAAAAAAAAATCCTAAAATATGTGAGATGACAACAACATAGGTTTATAGCACTTTCGCCAATAGATGAGGCATCACGGGACCCACGAAGTCCTGTTATTTTTAATACCAACCCCGTATATTTATATTCTGTTATGTTGCGCACAAGACCCCATTCATTACCTGAACTTATCTGAACTTATACATCACGCATGTCCAATGCGCTTCTTACAACGATTTGCTTATGCAAAAGTTTTGATTACTTTCTTTTCACAGCCTATAAACAGCCATGCACACACACACACACACTTCGAAAGCATTGCGGACATAAAAGTTAATCTTTATTTCATGCGTATTTTTATTTAGTTCTCGTTCTAGCATTTGATTAGCATTTAATTGATAAAATACGACATAAAAAACGTCGCTTTTACGTCGAAGTATGTCATTAAGTAGATATGTGAGTTTAAAGTAAGTAGATAATTCTCCATTTAAATAGTTTGAAGCAGAAGTTTCTGTGTTTTATTCTTTCTTTTCTTTCTTTCTTTCTTTATTTGAAGTGATTTGGATCTAATGTTGTTATTTTCTTTTCATTTCTCTTCCATTTATTAATCATGTTCCACTGCGGGGCGCTTTTTAATTATTCTTTACTTACCTACCTATGCAATTATTGAGGAACTCTATGGATCCTATCACCGCAGATTAATCGATTCAATAGATGAAAACTTTACTTTTTATTGTTTGACGTATAGGTACGTTTACGCGTCTCTCTTAAAAATTCGTCGCTTCATCAGTGTAGTTTAATTTAGTTTTATTTTACAGCATTTCAACCGTTTTCATATTATTTAATGTCGAATCCAATCATTTCCTGGGAGAAAAGGTCCTGGGAAGTGTTGGCAATTTTGGGGGTTTTCCGCTATATTCGGAGATTTTATTACGAATCTTGCTAATAAAATTTGGATCTAGCGGATATCGTTTTTTTAAAGTTTGGAGACTTCGTTTACGACCAACAACACCACAATTTCACCTACTTTCCGCATTCATTTCCTCCTTAGTCATCATATGAACCGATTTTGTAAGCTATCTTTCGTACATAGTTGTACATTTCAATAAAAATATCAATATTCAAAAATATCCCCGGAGGATCCCCCGGCCCTATATGCCATGATCTACTATGACTTTACAAATCTTATGTAAAACTGTAAATTTCTCCATTAGTCAGACTAACAGCGCGTTCATGAATTACGCCCTTGTTTTTTCTTAACATTTAAATTAAATATTCATAACATTATAAATAACCATTTAAACTACATTGAAATAAAAAAATGTGCATAGAAAATACGAAAGATTATGTATATTAATAATATTTTTTATAGGATAAGAAAAGTGAAAAATTAGTGATTTATTAAAGATTTTTTTCCGTTCTAGCAGGTTTTGAAAATTTCAGTTGGCAAGACTTGTCCTGGGTAAGACCTTAATGTGCATCCGGTGTTCCGGCTCTAACTGAAGCACTTTCGGAATTATAGAGTTATCTTATAGTTACCATTAATTCCGGAATCATTCTGATCCGAGAGGTAGTATCTGTTAGGGTACCATTCTAAATAGAAGTTGTCCGGGGACAACACTACACCTCTTCTGATACTACACTTAATCTTTTTGTATCTTCGGTTGGTGAATGAGAAATCCTTTTAGACTGAGGCAATTGGGTTCTCTTTTTCGAGTAACACGAATTTCCTCACTATAAAATTTGACCTTGTGTCTAACTCAACCCTTGTCGAGAGGCAGGTGATTGGAGAGATTAAACTGACACACTTTTGGGAAAGATGTTAGCCTGTATCCCACACCTCTACTGCAAAATCCATTTTTATTTACCCTTTCTATTTTTTCCGATCTACCCTATTTTCGAAATCCTAACAATTACTCAATTCTTCCCCTAAGAAAACTTTACCCAGTGGCGAGGTCTCAATTTGTGAGTTGTGTGTAGTGTGTAATTACTCTTTAGTTATAACTACTCGCAGCAAGTTTCTGGTCCGGAATGGTAGTACCCGTAATGACCTGATATATGAGTTCAATATCAATCATCCTTTACAACGTGTCTGTTTACAAAATATATCCCTGCAAAACAAATTAATCTATAAACCAATTCTATACAAAACATGCATACGCTTTCGTCATAAATGACCCAACGACGTAATCTCTTGTTTCAACCAGACTTGAAAGCAAGTAGACGCGTGATACGACCGCTCGTCCAAATGGTTTTGGGGTAGAATGAGTGAATACATTGTTTTGCAATGGTGGTTCATACCACACTCTTTATCTCTCACTTAGCCAAGTGTCTAACTATATGTATATATTTGTGTGTCTTTCATTGCATATAAGTGACGTCTACATATCGTTTTCACGCAAATAAATACTCCATTAGACAAGTAATTTTAATAAAATGGCGCTGTGATGCCATCCTGAGGTGTATATAATATACACATCTTCGTTTCATTCCATAGAACTTACACGGTCGCTGATCTTCTTCCGGTAAAAAGGAACACTAAACTTCTTTTTGATGAAGGATTTTCTTTTGCGTGAAATTACAGGCAATTAAACTAGATTGATATATATGTATAATTACACACTTGGTCAGGAAATAGATATATAGAGAGGCATTAGCCACAATTGCAAAACTATTTAATCACTCGTTCTGCCACCACCCCATTGGTGTTAGGACGCGAGGTCGTATAACGCGTCAACCCGCCTTCAAATCTGGCTGTAACAAAAGGTCACAATGCTCTATGGTCCAACTGTCATCACGGATCGACTTCAGACAAACACCGAGGTCATACTTTTGACCTGACAGTCGTTAACAATTCAGTGATTGGTCGTTAACTCCTGGGCCGTTTAATAAATCTGTTATTCTAATCATTAATGTACAGTAATACGTTTTTATCTTCATGTTCTTAATATATATATATATATATATATATATATATATATATATATACATACACACACAAACACATATATATACATACACACACAAACACACACACACATATATATATACATATATATATATACATATATGTATATATATATATATATATATATATATATATATATATACATATTCATGATGTTCGGCTTGTTCTTTGTTCCTGACTTCCTCTTCAAGAACTGAATCTTTTGTTGAAAATCTTATTTTCTGACGTTGGAAATATTTGTTTCGCGGTTTTAGTAAATATTTTAGTGTTAAAGAATACATCATGTTTTTTTTTGTTTCTAGCTGTTAATATAATGATTAAACAAGTTTGGCGAACACTCTACATAAGTCCTGTCGAACATCCAATACAGCAAATGTTGTGGTAAAGGTGATGTTGTAGTCGACATAAGTTCGGCGACTCGTCATCAGTGTTGTGACCATAAAGGGCCACAAGTAAATAAGACAACAAGGAGGTAGAGTTAAAACGAGTACGTATTAACAGAAATAATGTGCTGTCAGAAACTACTTCTGGCTTGATTATAGCGACTCTTTTACCACCATTATCGCCATTCATAGTGTGTGGAAAGTCCATATAGTGACGTAATAGGGTTGATCACCATTAAAATATACTTTCTAATCATATATATTATACATATATTGTTCGGAAACGATATATTTTATTTACCGTATTGATTGAATCCTGACCGGTACTAGTAATCCGCTTGAGAACGAACCTGGGAGTAATCACAACTCATGGATTATTTTCACACTCCTCAAGATTCTAAAATTGAGGTTTTAAAACCACATTCAATCTCTATTTCAGAGCGAGACACATTCTATTTTAACCCAGTTACTCCCACACTGGATGATTTAAAGGTGATTATATGCAGCGATAGTGGACCTTGCTAAGTAGAATTAGTGTTAACATCGATAGTATCCACATAAGCTAAGCATAAACAGAGAAGTGGAAACGTGTGTCTCGTTGGTAGACGAACTAATTTCGTTCGGACGTCTATTTCGAAGCGGTCCTCATTCGTCCGACCTTCCAAAGATCAAGTGATAAAAACCTTACGTAATGTTTAATAGTAAACTCTTTCAGCCACCTTGAAACACAGTTTTTCCCTATTCGGCTCTTGAAGGGCTTAGGTTGTGGTAGCCTGTTTTTAGTCCAGAGGATAAAACGCCTGTGATTGGGTCTCTTTCAGGCTTGGTTTGTCTTGAAGATATTTTACATTCCTCTACCTTTTTATTATTATTGTGAAAACATAAAACATTACAAAACAGATATGTTGTCGCATATTTATTTGTTACTAGCATGAAGACCCGACGTAGCTCGGGATTGAAAGAGAATCACTACTATGTACTTTTTCACTATGTCCATAACACCACCTTACTTTTCTTGTTTTAACTGACCCCCTCCTCCTGTTTTGCCACCTAATATGGTCGGAAAAAGTTCAAATGTGGAAACACTCTCTGAATTAGTGTCTTCTACATATGGTTTAAATTTCATTAAAATCGGATATGACTATTTGAAATTTTAAGCGGGTCCTGCCTCATGAGTCATTTAGAAGTGAGAGACCCGTAGATATACTGCACACAGAGGGTAACGTAATGATTTGGGACCATTTCTTATATCTAAATTACATCAAAGAAAGATATATTTGAAGTTGTAAACAAGTTCTGACACACATAGCTCTCTTAAGTTTAGAAGCCACCTAGAGATTCGGAACTACAAAAATTGTCTTCCACAGAATCTTTTTACATGTGATTTAAATCTTATAAAAACGGGATATATTTAAAATTCTAAGGGCGCTCACTTACAGATTCGTGAACACTTCCACTATAATACTCGGTAAATTTGACATAAGAATAAACTTTTAATTGTATGTAGATTCTCTAACGTTTTTTATATAGCGAACACACAAACACCACATCCATATACACACATACATTGAGTTTCATATATTTATTATATTATTACAGATACAATGAGACGTCACTGCTTATTAAGCGAACTACTTGGAACGTATGAACAAGAGAAGACTGCTGTTTTTTCTCGACTGATAGATTATGGGCTATTTTGTGTGCATCGTGGAACACTCCACGGAATTTTACAAAGTCTTTATTGGTGCTGTGCCAACACATTCTCTTTCACTGGAATTCACCCCAAACAAGGCATACTTCCATTGAGGCTAAGAGGCGACTGTAAATTAGGGATTAGATTTATAGAGGCATGCTAATTCCAGCTTGATGCTTGTTCACGTTGGATTTAAATTTCTGTATGTTTATACTGTCGGGGAAACAGGGAGCATGGAGGTAATTCCAAAGGCAAGCAGTCCAAGGAAAGAAGCTGTAAGAGTAGTATCATATTCGGTTAAGGGGTGTGATTTTGCTGCTTGCAAGGTTGGTCAGGGCGTAATTACGATGAGGGGACGAAAATCTAGCAAGTTCGTCGAAACATATTCGGTTGAAGTACTTGTAAAACAAGCATAGGGATACAACATTACAGCGATGAGACATGAGGTCTCATCACATCATGTATTTTAAGGTATTACTCAGGACACGGTAAGTCGGCAGGTTCTATCTGTTACAGGTATATTTGAAATAGTATCTTATTCGATGTGGCATAACTTAAGTATATATGTACTTCAATATATTTGCTCTCGTCTTGGATGTTATTATGACAACGTGTTAATGGGTCATCGCTTATCAAGGCCTGAAGGCCACTTGAGGATAAGGGTTTAAGAGATTGCCGGTTTGACGATGAACATAACCATGAGAGGATTGGAAACAATAGGTGGAATGGGCATAAGGTTACTTAAGAAAAATTGATGATCCGAGAGGACGACACACACAAATATTTGTTTACATAAGATTTGAATACGACCGTGTTGTAGTCAGTTAGGAAGCAGCCTCGATTTGGTATAAAGATGTGATGTTTTATGAATAAAACTTTGTTAATGGAAGTACCGTTTTTTTATTTCGTACAGAAAGAGATAGAGAAAAGTTATTTGCTGTGGTTGTAGCCACGCGGGTTCTTGCTGTGAATATTTTACAAAAGAAGGGATTGAAGCTCAGTCGAGCTGCTACCATGGACATAACGATACAGGAGAGAGAATCTAGCAAAATCTCTGCTCTGTGAAAAGGGGGTAATGGGGAAAAAAGAGCAACATTACTACCACAATTACTACTGCTACGTGTCATCTATGCAAGAGAACCCCAGCTGTTTATGAGATGAGCCGATATCTGTATATTCTCCGGGAGTCGAAGAAGTCGTACAAAATTGTGCTACCTTTGGATTGACTCAAGACATTTTGCAGTTATATAAAAAATGTTATTTTCTGGAGCAAATCAAGTGAAGCGCATGTCGAGGTTAACCAAATGTTTTTATTCTCAAAAATCTGCGGCGGTAGAAAATAAACTGAAGACGAGAGAACATGTTAATTTATGACCTTGAATTGACATAGGTGTTTTATAAAGATGATAAAGTATCGGCATGAAAATGATATTTCATACTAACGCATGTTAGACCAACGAACATGCAATTTCCCACGTAAGCCTGTCTGGCCGACGAACATGCAATTTTACACGTATGTTTGACAGACCGACGAAAATGAAATTTAAAACGTACGCCTCTCAGGAAAACTAAAAGGCAGCACTTTCATGGCAGTTATTGACCTTATCAAAATGATGTTCATTAAATCTGCGTGTCCAAGGACGAAGATGCTATTGAAACCGAAACGCGCCGGTTCAATCAACGAACAAAGCCTCTTATATTGATGCGTGGCCTTACCAAAAAAATGCACGTGAAAAGCTAAAACTATTCTCAGACAACGGGACGAGGGTGTGCGCTCGTCACTATGAATCTTTTGCTATTTTACCTGTTCATCTTGATCTCAATTTTATTTCTCTAGCGAGATCTGTTATATTGGCAAAGCATGGGGATGCGGTTGTTGGCGGGTTGTGTTGTAGTACACCAGGTGATGATTACTTTTTTCTCTCGTTCGTTGTTAAACTTTAGAGTAATATGAAGACTCAACCAGCGGGTGTTATGAACAAAAACACTAATTGGAAAGAAATTGAGTGAGTAATGGAAAAATAAGAATGTGTTTGTAAATGAGTAAAAAGATAGAAGGATATATATATATATATATATATATATATATAATTTATATATATATATATCATTTATATATATATATATATATATATCATTTATATATATATCATTTATATATATATATCATTTATATATATATATATATATATATATATATATATCATTGATATTTATATATATATATATATCATTGATATTTATATATATATATATCATATATATATCATATATATATATTATATATATATATATATATACTATTTATATATATATATATAATTTATATCAACTTTATAAAATGGGAAACAAGATTGTAGAACAAAGTGTACCATATACTTTCAGATAGAGCTTCATGAAAATACAAAATAATTAATGTTAAATTTGATTTCTCATCTCATCGTCAGCCATTTACAGTGACCTCATTGATTAGCTCTCGGAATTGGAGTTAATTGTTACACTTGATCTGGGTTCGAATCGTGCGGCTGGCTTAAATAGTTATCTTAACACTAATGATTACACAACGATAAAACGTATACGTTTGTAGATAATATTTAAATATCTGATATTAAAATAATTATTAGTAGCCTCTTCTAAGTTTGGTTCTTTTAATGAGTAAATACAAGAAGCCGTCAAAAGCTATAATGCATGTTTCTTCTCGTTGAACACTTTTATGACGGCCGACTCTAACTGTGCGCCTCTTTGACATACATATATATAGTGTTTTATCTCATTTCGTCTGTAGCAATTTACGGTAGGCTAATTGATTAACACGCTCGGAATGGGAGTTTATTGTGACGCTTGCGCCGGAGGCTGGATCGTGCTACTTGGCTTGTATGGTTATCTCTACACTGATGATTCTGAAAGGATGAAACGTATACGTATGTAGATAATATTTAAATATTCATTAATAAATAATTATATAAATATAGATATATGAAAATATAGTGACAATAAATGGAAATATCTTGAAAATTATGTACGCAAAAATAGATATTGGTGGCGTTGGATTATCGGAACATGGTAACAAAATATTAATTATGGAAAATATTTTGTGATCTACGTAGTTATATATATATATATATATATATATATATATATATATATATATATATATATATATATATATATATGCATTGTTGAATATAAGAGACAACTCATGTCTAGATATCTTTTGGTAGATCCTTTCAATAGTCCGAATTAGGATCTTAGTTTCGGAGGGAACACAGGGTCTATACCTGATTAACCTCACCCCCGCCCCGAAAATGGACCCAGATGGGTCCGTAAGTACTTGGGAGACGAATCCAAACTATGGCAAATTTATCAGCCAATTCCCCTCCGAAACTATTAAAAGGATCTACCAAAGGATATCTATACATGAGTTGTCTCTTATATTCAACATACTTGCCTGCAAGAGAAGGTGCTGCCTAGATACGCACACACACACACACACACACACACACACACACACACACACCCATATATATATATATATATATATATATATATAGTAGAAGAATACGCGCTTAAAGACAGATACAATTAATTTCCCCCTATGATGCACATATTTTATTTCTCTTTACAAAGACGAAAATCAAAAGATATAATAGTATTAAACCTTATGTCTAGAATGCTTATTACAATTTTCATCAAAATCCGTTACATTATTTTGTTTCTAGAAAATGCTTAGGATTTATGGCTTAAGATAAAGGGACTAAAAAGAAATTGAAATTCAGGGAATCGTGTTTAATTGTTGTCTAATGCCTATGGCTCAAATTTAATGCAAATTTGAAATATTGAAATTTTCAAATTGAAGATTGTGTCCATAACTAAATCGTTTAAATATATAAAAAACTAGAAATTTGGAAAAGAAAAATAATTGATGCCTTATACATATTGTTATCATTTAACAAAATCAGCTATAGCTAAATTTTCAGGAAGGGCTTCGACCCTCTCTTTGCCCCATTTGCATGAAACTATATTAAAATAAATATATACCGCATTGCTTACCTTTAAGCCTAGCAGCTGTGTTTAAAAAATCATAATGATCGGTTATTTAGTTCAGGAGTAGATGATATACATAGAAATATTGAACATATACACTTATCGGACTTTATACATATATACTAGAAGCATATACGTGGCAGGACGGGTAAAATTAATTTCAGGAAAAGAGCAGTTTTCAACTAATTCTATGTCCTCTTATTTTCATCAAAATAAGCATATAATGCAAGTAAACCTTATGTCTGTAATCATTATTCGAATTTTGATCAACATCCACTAAATCTACGTAAACATAACATTCGAAACAAATTTTAAACCATTTTAAAGGTTCCGTGTCCGGTTCAATAGTTTCTATTATTAACCAAATAAATTTATGACTAAACTTTTTCACTACAAGTGAGAAAAATAAATAAATAAATATATAAAATTAAATTCAAATTGATTTTTTAAAATCAAATCATCGTATGTATTTGACACTTTTCTTTATTATAATAAAACTTTTCTTCATAATTATTTATTTTTGACAGTCGAATTGTTTTAGATCTATGCCAAGAGATGCCTAACCCGTACTGATAATCAGTTAAAAAGACAAATTATTTTCGTTTGATCGGTAGAGGTGTTGATAAGCGTTCGCTTTAACTTCAAATATATTTCAGGGTTCGAATCACACACTAGACACTTGTTTTGTTTTTACTATAACGTTCCAGTTATTTACTAGCTGATATTGATGTCAATCATGAAACTGAATACTGCACGTTTTATCGGGATTAAAGTAACAAACAAACAAACAAACAAACGATTGAACTGACGTGCAGAGGAGAGATAGAAAGGTGTGAGAAACCCTGTGTCGACAGGTACTTCATCTTGTAATATAACCAAACAATAAGAATATTTCCAATGATAGATTTCAATAGGTAATTTGGGTTATCAATATCAAACGAAGAAATATGCAGCAACTAATATCCGTTTGCAAACAGACAGTGGACTAGCCCATCGGATAAAGTTTATGAACAATACGCAAACAGAATCCCACACACATATTGGCTCATATATGCAGAAACAGATACATCCACCACACACACGCGCAAATATACTCCCACAACTATGCACACATTAACGCATATAGACGCAATCTCACAACCGAATAAGAAATTCAGAAATTATATTGGTATAATATATTAAAAAATATAAGCAAGCATACGAATAAAATGAATTTAGAAGAAATATAACCAATTGCAATATAATTTTTAAAGAAGTGATTTAGTTGTTTCTATCTGCAACAAGATGTATCACAAAGATAGAAAGTGACCCCCTCATTCCCCGGTACATGGGTCTTAAGCGATCTGCAGTACCGTCGCTTCTCGAGGGAGAAAAGAGTCACCGAGAGTGAACTTATCCGGACCCAGCGAAACCACACATCATCCCGACGAATAAAAGCTCTGCCCACCAGCAAGGTATTTTCAGTTCGCTGCCAAAGATCTGTTCTCGACATGTATAAAACGGTTGGTGAACCAGTCATTCTGAATGCTGGAAAACCGACCTTAACACTGATGAAGCCATAACATAGTTGAAGAAATTGCAATTAAGGGCAAAGCTCCCTTAATCCAGTTTCATATTACAGATTAATAATCTTCAATAACGAAAGGATTATTAATTGAATCGATCGAATCCTCACCCTTATTTATACTGGTTCATCCATAAATACATTTGACATAATAAAAAACAAGAAAATCTAATCAAAATACTAAACTAGAGAAAAACCACTTCCGAGTTAGGGTTAGGCTTAGACTTAGGGTAAGGGTTAAGGTTAGGGTTAGGGTTTGGGTTAGTGTTAGTGTTAGTGTTAGGGTTAGTGGAAGGGTTAGGGTTAGGCTTAGGCTTAGGCTTAAGGTTAGGCTTAGGCTTAGGGATAGGTTTACGTTTAGGTTTAGGTTTAGGTTTAGGGTTAGGGTTAGGGTTAGGGTTAAGGTTAGGGTTAGGTTAGGGTTAGGGTTAGTGTTAGGGTTATGGTTAGGGTTAGGGTTAGGGTTAGGGTTAGGGTTAGGGTTAGGGTAAGGGATAGGCTTAGGCTTAGGCTTAGGCTTAGGCTTAGGCTTAGGGATAGGTTTACGTTTAGGTTTAGTGTTAAGGTTAGGGTTAGGGTTAGGGTTAAGGTTAGGCTTAGGCTTAGGCTAAGGGATAGGTTTAGGTTTAGGTTTAGGGCTAGGGTTAGGGTTAGGGTTAGGGTTAAGGTTAGGGTTAGGGTTAGGGTTAGAGTTAAGGGTTAGGGTTCGGTATAAGGTCAGGGTTAGGGTTATGTAAGAAGAAATGATTAATTCCCCGAACAGAACAGTTTTGCACCAATTTTATGTATTCTTACAAAGATTTAAATCAATATATGATGCTACTTAACCTCCTGTGCAGAATCCTCATGCCAATTATGATAAAAAATCCATCATAGTATTTTTATTATGAAAATAAAAACATGTTTAAAATTTAAAACTATTTAAAAAATATTAGTTAAACTTAATAAAACAACATATTTGTCTAGTCGAGTTGTTTGAGAATGGCATCAGAGACAGCTACTTCGGCTGGTAATCTATGTTAAAATTTGATATTGCGTGCCTGTCTGCTATCAGAAATACAGGGTGACTCCCCCACCCCCCCAAAAATGCCACTCATCGAAATCGTAAAGAAAATTCACAATACAATTTGCAATGCAGCTATATTTGTTAAAAATAAACTTTACTTTATGCCTGACTTCTCCACCAAGTTTCAGTCATGAATTACCAACAGTCTCTATTTTATCGCCGTTTATAAAATAATTTGTCATTAACCGATAATTTGCTTTTTAAAAAAAAAAATATTATTGATCGTCTTGATATAAAATAGCAATCGCCAGTAAACTGTGAAAGAAATATATTAAAACTTCTGAAAATATGCTGAATGCAAAACGACCGATTAGGATTTTCAAGGAGTTGATTCGAAAAATTTAATTAACGCCTTTACATTATATTTATTCATCGTTTTCATATTTCTTGTTGATTTCATAATTTTAAAATATTTGAACACACAACTTTTACGTACAACTATTTTTATAAATGCAAAAGATTAAATATATATTCATTTTGAAAATTAAAAATCGATATATATATATATATATATATATATATATATATATATAAATAACCCATAACAAATATTTACATTTGAAGCTCCTCGTTAAAAAGTAGAGCACTGTAAATGGTAGTAATAACACAGCGTGACGTCACTTGCTTTATATGCATCATTCCTTCACTTATAGAAGTTGAATGCCTGTACGTTTCGCCGCCTCTAAAAGTGTTAAAATTATCATTGTTTATAAGCTGTTCAGAACTGGCCTAACGGTTAGCGACGTTGGATTGGGTTGAAAAATACTTGTAATCCAGGGTTTCGAATCTTGTGACCGGTGGTGAATAGTCGTACTTCTATGCTGATGTCTCTTGATTGAAAAGAGACGAAACGTATACGTCCATTGATAAATAAATAAACAATAACAAATATATATATATATATATGTATGTATGTATGTATGTATATGTACTAATAGACTACCCGCTCAAGCACGCGTATAAGCAATAAATACAGCATTATTTTAAAATTTTAATGTTATTTCTTTCTTTAGGGAGGGGTATAGTACGGGTTCATTGGCACCCCCCTTAAATGGTAAAGTTTTAAAAAATGATGTGCCAACCTTACTTACCCTATGCCTAGAATACTTATTCCATAATTGATAATAATAATAATAGTTGAGGATTTTACTAAGCACATACATATTATCGACACTTTAAAAAATGAATTACATAATATAACCCAAAATCTGATGTTATTATTTTCTGTATTACATTATTTTATATCTAGCTTATCTAAAAAAATTGGGGGTGCCAGTTGCGGTGAGAACACTCACTATATTGTAAGTTTAGTAAAAATAATGCATCCATGTTATTCACCGTGTTGCCGAGAATTTGTATTCCAACATTCATAATGATCAGTTTATTAGTTTAAAAGCTTATCCTGTACAACGAAACACATACACATATACAGATACGTAACTTTATATATATGCACTCCAGATGTAAAAGTTTACAAAAATAAAACTAATGTGTCCATGTTAATCATCGTGTTGTCGAGAATATATACTCCCAAATTGACAGAGATCTGTTCATTACTTTAGCAGATTGTCCTGTACACACACACACACACACACACACACACACACACACACACACACACCTACACACACACACACCCACACACACCCCCACCCACACACACACACCCACCCACACACATACACACACCCACACACATACACACACACACCCACCCTCATGCGCGCATACACACAAACACACAAACAAACACACGCACACATACACACACGTAGTCATCCACGAACAGACTACTTCGCTGTATTACAGCTCTTCAGTGCGGCTGGGCTAGTACCACCATGTATTGAACTTTCAACCATCTAGTTTACAGTCTGCAGCTCGTACTATTAGGCTACCTGAAAAGCGCTCGTAAATGATAAGTACAATGTCAATTTATATAAACATCGACCGCCGCTTCCACCGTGCTCAATTTTATTTTTTTACAAAGAGCTTTGCATAACGCTAAGAAGCATTAAGATACATCAACCAACTACAGTGCTCGACTCGAGAAGGGGGGATTATATAGTCATCCACAGAAAGACTGTTTTTAAGCCAGGGATCGAACTTTACACCATATAGTTGACAGTCGGCATCAAGAGACGAGAGAAGTGTTCGTCAATGATATCTACAATGTATATTTATATGAACCCTGACTGCTAAACTTACCTAACTTTATATAGGGATACATTTTAGATGCTTCAACTTATATTAGTATATTAGTATTGATCTGTTCATCTTTTTAGTTCCCATGTATAATTATGTAAGGAATTTACCATTTTTCATTTTCAAACGTCATCACATTATATCTATATCTACTCCTGAATTATTTTTTTTCTGTGAGGACAGCTAAATAATAGCATACTAGTATCGATATGTTCCGCATTCAAACATGGACAAAACTGAAAATTGAACTCGGTTATTTCTGAACATCTGTTGAAACCTTTTTTTCAATCTTATAGAATTGATTGTTTCTCCTTCCTTCAGTCTCTCTGTTGTTTCTGCTATTCCTTTCTCGACTCTGTTCTATCTAATCTCGAGACATATGCTGCATGAGATTGTTGGCCGATTACCAGTCAGATCCTCCTGCTGAAATCTGAGCCGGACGAAATCGAATGTTCATGTGCATTAGAGATTAATTTGCTAATAATTCGGCAAAATCCACTCGACTAACTCGAAACCACACGAGAACTACAACGCACAAATATATAACATTTTCTGTATTCGATCTCTAAGGTATTTTATTTTATTTTTACTAATAAGTCAGTACTCAGGCTAAGAGCCACCCGAGGATAATAGTTTATGGGACAGGATGAAGAACACTGTTGGAGTACTAATATTGATCAATAGTATGAACTGCCTTTGATTACTTATTGGACGTTTACGAGAAGAACTTGTTCATATTGGATTTGAAGTCAACCAGGTTGTAATCAGCAGGGAAACCCTTCCGCGGGAACGTGTTACACGGGTTTGAATCCCTTGAAAGAAGCTCTGTTTGATAGAAATTCGGTATGACGGCAGACACATTGAGGGAGAAATGAAAAATCTTTTTCGTTCTCATAGAAAGACGATTTCTTGCTGTGAATATCTTATAAAGAGGAGCCCAAGATTGGAGCTCAGTCGAGCAAATTCCATGGAAATAATGATATAGTAGAGAGAGACAAACAACGTCTCTACTCTGTACGGAAAAGAAGAGATCACCCTTACTAAATTTCGAAGTTTTTTTGTAGTCTTTCAAGAGGGGAAAGAGTACTCTGCGCGGCACCTCCCCACATGTAAAAGCAGCCTTATAGCTTTGGATATATATATATATATATATATATATATATATATATATATATATATATATATATTCCTCTTCTATAGGTAAGGGATTGAAACTAAGGTCGAGTACATTCTGGTAAATAGATAACAAAAGGAAAAAGAAAATAATCAGAAATAAAGGAAAGAAATCAAAAAATATAACTGAATAGAAAAAGAAAGTCGAAAGATACGACTATAACGAAATAACATAAACAAATAAACTATTGTTGGATTTCATCTCATATCGATCTGTTTTAAAATCTACCGTATTAATATATGGAAGCTCTGATTAGTATAATCTATAAAATATATTAAGCTTATTTTTAACTACATTATTGAAGCATATCCTGGGTATTTCATAACATTTATCTAGAATATTAATATATGGATTACTCTCAGCATGAATTGATTTATTTAATTAACTTAAACTTTTAACTAACTGTGTCGTCGTTGGGAACCTCGGTTTTTGCTTGTCTGTAGATGCCATCACTCGGAGGCCAATATTTAGTTTTTTATAAAGGTGTATTACTAAGATAAGAATTTACCCTTTTTTAAACTCAGTCTTCGGACGCAGTTATACCTTAAATTAGCCTCATTTTGATCGATGACGTTTGCCTTGCGTTATCTCATCATAGCTCCACAGACGTTCGGCTTGTATGTTTACCAGGTCCACGACTACATATACACACATCTCGCCTTCTGTTGGTTTTGAGAGGTATATCTCAGCTAAATTTTTCTTGATCTCCTCATCAAAATGAGCTCACACAGAGGAAGAGGTTTTCTAGCGAGTACAGCTTTGAAGAGAAACAACACAAGTTCGTCTTCAGATGGACTATCATCTGAGGTTTCACCAGGCGAGTCGGCGTCCCTCGCTAGAGCGTTGATCTCGCTGCTATAATTTATTGAACTCGATCCCAAACGAAATAACATAACTCGCCTAGCTGCAACCACAGCAAAGAAATTTCCTTTCTGTCTTTGTAAAAAAAAACCCAAAACAAACGAATTTCCATTAACCAAGTTTATTTGCTAACACATTCCATCTTTAATACAAAATACCACAATAATGCTTCCCAACCGACCACAAGAACATCGTATTTAAGTCTAATGTAAACAAATACTTGTTGACTCGTCCTCTTGGACAACCAATTCATCTTAAGTAATCTTCAACCCATTCAGCTCCCTGTTTCTAATCTTCTCGTGTTGCCAATCATCGTCTAACTGACATATGACCGAGTGGCCCTGGGACTTCATAAGCGGTGACGCATGAGTTAAAAACAACAACCCCAAAACGCTCACTGTTGTGAACGTGCTGCCTGGGGTTTTAAACCAGACGACGTCTCTGGGTACATTCCACCAGTCTTCTGTGGTTCACGCGGTGGGGTTGACTTCAATGTCTCTTACCTGGATGTAGTAAGAGACACACTCATTTTAGTGTCTGCAAGTGAAAGCAGTGTTGTTGTCAGTTAATATTTCTGTTGGCGGGACTCGTTCAAAGAAAATCGTTTCTAACGGATGGAAAACATTAGTTGATTCTTGTTAACGTAGTGGCCGCTGCATTTATCTAAAAACAAATTACAAATATAGGGTCAAGTGGATGAAAATATCTACACTTGAAATAAACTCCTCATTAAAATTGGATGAATATTTTCAAATAATAGATTATTGAAATATAAGAGTAACACTTTTGCTGTTCCAATTATTTTGTACCCCCCTCGTATACTTCTTTTTATTAAATGTTAAGTATGAGAATAAAATACACAATATAACATTAAATGAAATGCCACGAAGACAGGGTGTATGAAAAAAAGAGAAAGGAACAAAAACAATTTTAAATTCTTTTTCTTTCTCTTCACTTTTCACAGTAAACGTCTTTGTCGCACGCGCCGCATAAGTTTTGAAATAGTTACGCACGTGCGAAAAACACTCTGTTTTGCGTCTTTTTTTCCTCATTTTTTCCGTTTTTTCAATAAATTTTAAAATATTCACTGAAGACTTTTGTCTATCCGAATGAAACCAGTCAATCTTTCGTTTTGAAAATTTGTTCATGTGAATAAATTTATTTTACCTTTTTGTCTATTTCATATAAAGTTAAGTATCTTTATATGTTTATACATCTGTATGTACAGGATTCACTCCTAAAGTAATTCACTGATAATGAAGAATTTTGAAACACTGCTGCTATCCGTAAGAAACACTGCTGCTATCCGTAATGGTGGGTAATTATGGCTATATTTAGTTTGATTCAGTTTCATGAAAAGCAAACATAGAGAGGGTGGAATAACATCATAAAATTTAGGAATACCTCTGGTTTAAAATAAAAGTAACAATAGCTATTAGACATACATTAATAACTATTGTTGAAATTTCTTTGGTTTATTTTAAAAGACTTTAAACGAAATAATATAAAAAATATTCAAATATTTCAGATCTTCATTAAATTTAATCCCTAGTAATTGGACCCAAATTTAGCAAGATTCTCCGAATTTGAACTAATGCAATCTATGTTGATCAAAATTGGAATAAAGATTTGACACAGTGTTTACTAGGCTTATATATTGATATCAATCTACGTAAGCGGACATAAAAGTGGTGTAACACAGTTGTGTTCGCGATATTAGTTTTACCCGACCTGAGACGGGTATTTTTCTAGTGTGGATATAACATCAAAGATGAGAATATTAGTGCAAGTAATCCGTATAATGCAAATAAAGGAGGGAAATAAAAGAAAGAAAAAAATGATGACGGCTGAAGACATAATAGGTTATGAATGATGGAGCATTTAAGCGAATCGGAAAATGTTTCCCGCCAAAGATAATAAAAGCAAATTGTTCTCACATTCGGACTGCAACTTCCGGTAAAAGGGCGGGCTAATAGAATTCGCTGAAAGTGAACTTTCTGAAGCCGTTAATTTGATCGAACCATTCAGACCAAATGGCTTTACTCTCTTACTTAATTCGCCCTTTGTTACTCTCGTTTCAATAATTTCTTCAAAAGTATAAATTGCTGTCAAGAGCCATAAAAACGAGGTAATTGTTGCAAATGTAGACGTTTTCTATACGAGAAAAATGGGGAGAATAAATGGGGAAAATTCAATTGTGATTCTTTTGCATTTTCATAAGAAGAAAATGTCTGAAGTCTAAAGGCCATTTCTCCCTATCGAGGCTTTCCAATACGATGCTCACAAGAAGAAAGAGAGCTGATTTAATTGACTTTTACTAAAGAATTTAAAGTTACTAAAAATAATAGTATAGTTTCAGTTTGAGACAAACAAATACCAAATATATATTAGTAACATAAGTAATAATATAGTTTCGACTTCAAAACGACAAATACCAAATCTCCATTAGTAATAGAAGTAAGAGTATAATTTGGGCTTCACACAGACAGATACCAAATATTTATTCAAGGCTTGCGTTCAGTCTTTAGAGACAATGGATATACCTGTAAGGGTGGCTGCGCATGTAATTGTGAAGTAAGGGTTGCGCAATTCTAACAACACCTCTCTTGTGTCGACACTGATTCATTCCAGTGACAGCGAGAAGTACACGCCGATTAGAAACACTGCCGAGATAAGCGGAGAGCACATACAGCACCTGGTATTCCCAAATGGTCACCCATTTAATACTGGCCATGCTCAACGTCGCTTAACTTCGGTGATCTAACGGGAACCGGTGTGTCAACGTGATTATGTCGTAAATAACCATTAGCAATAGAAGTAATAGTATAGTTTGTGCTTATGACATACAGATACAAAATCTCCATTATTAAGACGTGTAATAGTATAGTCTTAGCTTTAGACAAACATAGACTAAATCTCTATCATAAATACAAGCGATAGTATAGTTTTGGCTTCATACAGACAAATACTAAACCTCTATTATTAATAAAAGCAATAGCATTGTTTAGATTTAAGAGAGACAGATAGCTAATCGGCATTTATAATACGAGGGGCGTTCAATAAGTAATGCCCCTGACCCATTTCTCATAGCAGTAGATTAATTAAACTTGTCACAGTTATTAGTGTTTCTCTACATAGGAAGCACCCAGAGTTATGCATTTCTCCCATCGTTTCGTTTTTGTAGAACACCCCAGGTTGGTCCTCCAACGACGTCGTAAATTCAGAAATCAAGGCTGCATCATCTGGGAAAAACTTTCCTTTCCCAAACAACTTCATGGTTGGGAATAAATAAAAGTCAGAAAGTGCAAGGTCAGTAGAGTAACAGGGATGGAGAAGGACTTCATAGCCACACGCCCGTGCTTCTGATCTGGCGACATGCGAGTTGTGGACCGGAGCGTTGTCCTGCAGGAGTAAGATACTTTTGAAGATCTTGCCCCGCCTCTTGATTTCGATGGCTTCTCTTAATTTCATCAAAAGTGAAGCCTCATAGGTATCTGTAATTGTGGTATGCTTTGCCAGGAAATCTGTCGACACTACTCCGTTTTAGTTTCAGAAGACTGTGAGCATAACCTTGCCAACGGAGGGCTGTGCCCTTGCCTTTTCTGGAGGTGGTGAGTCCACGTGCCTCCACTGTATTGATTGGGTTTTTGTCTCTGAATCATAGTGATTGACCAAAGTTTCATCCTGTCCAATCAGTCTTTTGAAAAAAATTGATCCATCTTCTTGGCACATCTCCAAATTTATCTTCGAACATTCGACGCGTTCTTGCTTCTTGAAAGGTGTGAGCAACCTGGGAATACATGTGGCAGACACCTCATGCATATGCAAATGTCATGAATGATAATTTCTACATACCCTGTAATAATCTTGATCTTATGGGCTATTTGACGAATAGTAATGCGTCGATCTTCTGAAATAGCAGCCTAAACTTGACGGACATATGCCTCATCAATGGCAGAGGAGGGACGACCAGGTCTGGGAGCTGTTTCCACAGACTTCCGGCCATGTTTGAATTCACGATGTTAGCGTTTTACAAAGTCATATTATGAGGCATCATCACCATAAGTTTCCATTATTTCATCAAAAGTCCTCTTTGGTGTGCGTCCTTTCAAATACAAACATCTAGTCACTGGGCGACACTCAACTGGCTTAATTTTAAACCTGACTCAGTTCAAACACCTTAAATTAGAAACCACAATTAGTTTTAGCTGTTTTTTGCCACATAACTCGTGCAGATATAAATCATTACACATGCAAAATTTCATCTAGATTAAACAAATGGAAGTGGATCAGGTGAATTACTTATGTAACGCCCCTCGTAAAAGCAATCGTATTTATCGGCTTCAGACGGACAGATACCAACTGTATTAGTAATAGATTTCTACTTACAGTGGGCATTTTCTCGATGTGTCAATTTGTCACAAGTCAAATTTTAAAACCTACATTTTTTCTTTGCAAATGGAGTATTATATTTTTGGAACACGTTGCCAGCATCGATTATATAAGACATTTAAAGATGGAATTAGATGAATTTAGAAATACGGGAATCAGGACGAAATGTCGAACGGACATTTTCTTTAATCCACGGAGGCAGATTGTTCTGGTTTCGTTGTATAGATTCTCCAGCTCGACATACAGGTTCCCGAGTTCAACAAGTACACAGGAGGTCCGAGATTACCTCGGTCTCAACGTTGTCTACATAGTAGTTCAAATAATCCAAATTATACATAATTTTAACTGTACCTTGATGTTTAAATAGTTTAAGTACCTACAAAACGATATTTAAAAGGGCATTATTAAGACTATTCTTCTTGGTTGTTATTTTCACAGCGTTTCAGCTAATATAACCTTAGAATGTTCATGTTCCACTCGGTCACTTCCACGCAATTTCGAATTGAACCCTTTATTTAATTCACGAAAGTATTGTGTTCTTGTTTTGTCAGCCTTGACCGGGTAGAAGTTTTACATTTATGTTATTTTTAGTTAGTACCGCTTGTCGTAAGGAGTGGATAAAACAAAGGTTCAGTTTAGAACCCCAACAGATTGTCGAGTTCGATATAAAGATTCCCAAGTTCGAAAAGATGCACTTGAAAAAGGTCGGAGCTTGGCAGGTTTCATCGGCCGAAACGCTGTGAGAATAACATTTAAGATGAGAATGATAGCCCTAACTAGATAAATAGTATAAATTATCAATCCTCATCGAAAACATTCTGAAACATCGGATCAGATTCTGTTAAATAATACAGATATTGATATGTGTATTGATGCATTAATAAAGTAAATATCTGTGCAACCTCTGTATTTTCATGCATATCTCGGTAAGAAGAGATGACATACAACGCCTAGTATTCCCAACTGGTCACCCATCTGGTACTGACGATGCCCAACCTTGCTTAACTTCGGTGATCTAACAAGAACCAACGTATCAACGTGAGTATTCCTTATAAACAAATGATATACATCATAATCACATTGGCATAACGGTTTTAGTTAGATCACCGAGGTTAAGCAAGGTTGAGCCTCGTCAGTACCAGATGCGTGATAATTTTGGGTAATACAAAGCGCTGTATGTAGGAGGGTGTCGACACCTCCCTGTAAGAACTGCAAAAAAACATAACTCCGTCCTCCCCCCGACCGAGATAGACATGCGACTGGAGACCGCTCATTCACCCCACCACCACGCCACAAACAGCATGGATCAACGGTTGCATGCGAATTCGGAAAAGTTTGTGCCCGGAACACACAAAGAAATGGTGCAGAAGCAACTTTATCACTCACTTAATTTATTTTCGGTTCAGGAGCTGACACGTCTTTGCTTGCTACATGCAGAGGCAGGGATGCCCAGAAGACGACATATCCTGATGCCGACTCCTGTTTGATTTTCACAAAAGCTAACATTCATTAACATATTTGGCATTTACACTTCCTCTAGTTAGAATGGTTAGATGAGTTTGGGGAAGTTGCTGTTGATGATTAGTTAGATGTCGCTTGGCAACAAAATATATGCACAGAAGAAAAAATTCAAATACATTTTGGACTAAACATTGCACATACATATTTTAATATAGAATTTAATCTACTTACATGAAACATATTTTGTAAACATTGTGTAAGAAATTATTGTTCCAAACTTTTATGATTAAATTAACTTGAAGAATAAAACAAGTTTAATATTATTAACGTGAGAAAAATACTAATATTTCAGTCAGCAGTTGCTGGTTTTGTTGCTGTTGATAAGCGAGTTCCACCCGAAGGCAGCATCCAACATGAACATATTGATATTGTCTGCTTTTGATCCAGCTGCTTCTCGTAGATTTATGGAACTTTATGTTAATGAATAAGTCCAGCAGTATCCCTCGTTGTTGAGAAAGGTCGTAACCTATAACAGTTTCACAATGCAACGTTGTGATCCACAACCTCATTGTAGTAGATAACTGAAGGTCCTTGCTTGTCGTAGATTGCCTCCAGATACATTGGCCATAACAACGAACGCCACCGGATCTCAGTGCATGCACATTTGGATTTCACCACAGCGCTGATTTTTCAGACTAATACGTCTTGAGTTGCTGTGCAAGGAACCGATGTTCCGGACAGCATAGCGAAGATATTGCCCGGTACAATAGTCCTGCTGCGTTGAGAAAAGGTTGGACTTAACGGCTGCTAATATGTTTAGGTTCGATTAAATATGTGCTGAATTACGCCCCTTAATGTAACACGCATATTAATTCTATTAATATATAAATATCTTGAAACAACAACACATACATACTACGATATTAGATTATTAGTTATTTTGCTTTTGTATTGTTTAGTTCGTGTGTTCCATTTTAACTTAACGATGCTTGTATCAACCATTATACACCAGCAGGAAATCAGGTTCTGGGTAATCTGTTGACGAAACCACCGAGATGTTGCTAATTACAAATAAGGGTTTGTTAAACAGAGGACAGTCACAGAAACTCACGTAGTTTCGTCGACTTTCGTTCTGGGGTCAGCTTTTACCCTTAGGTGCCACTCAAAAATCTACTTTCAAATAACGGCTTTTGTTGTGTTTTGATACTATAAACTTTCAAAAAAATCACGACCTTTGGTTCTTAAGCTATGAATATGTAGAACGCAAAAAGTTATTTTTTAGTCATATTCTGCTGATTAAATTATAAGAAAAATATAAAATAACTATTTAGCAAACAAATCTGATAAACTACAATTTCAAGTTGGATTTTCGCCGAAAAAATAATAATAATATCTGTAATTGGACCATTTATTTGTTTTGTATTGAAATCTGATAGGGCAGCAGGTAACGAAAAAGATATTAGTTACTGCGAATATATTGTTTACGTTCGATAACATTCAAAGCTAATCATACTTTCGTATTCAGATTTTATGTTAAATCAAATGTTTTGAATCATTTTTATTTAGGTGAATGATTATTTTTAATTTTTCTGACGATATATATATATATATATATATATATATATATATATATATATATATATATATTCAAAAATAAGAGCATACAGGGTGGGCCAAAATAAGGGTCCTATCTTTAAATTTGAATAACTTGAATTTGAATAACTTCCACAAAATAAAAGTTAAACTCACCAAACTTTATGTGTGTGTAGACTGACCCTTCCGAGATTTTTTGAAATAAACAAAACAAATTTTAGCCGAAAAACACTTCTTAAAACTTACAAAAACTAAAGTATTGTTTTTTGCACTGTTTTGAGTTTTTTAAGCAAAAATAATGTTTTCTAAATGAGGGTACGTTCCTTAGGGCTAATACGGCTCATGCTTGCTTCGGAAGGGGTCCTTTACTTATTCTAAAAAAAAAAAAAAAATCAATAAATAAAAAAGTTATGAATTTTAAAAAATAGGACCCTTATTTTGGCCCACCCTATATATGTATTACATACAATCAGAACAACATCGGTACCGTTGGTTTGAAATCTAAACAAATGCTATCTCATGCTGGACTCTGTTCAGTCCTTGTTTATGTCTGTCTTCTCGAAAATATGGTTAATTTTGGATTTTTGTGAATTATCAATTTAAATTATAAAATCTTAATTTTGAATTTCTCCGACGCTGGAAATGAAGAGAAGGCGATCGGAGGTCAAACTACTTAGATCAACAGATTAAAAAAGAAATAACAATTATTTACTTGCCCACAACGTATATTTGATATACACTGGTTGCTACTTCCATCCGTCTGGTTATAGAACTTTTCGCGCATTAGCAGGTGTGGTCCTCTATTTGCCACGCTCATGTTTAAAAAAGTAAGAGACCTTTTAGGTTGGAGATGGTCCAGATGGATGATATGAATTTTTCATTTGATTATTCATGCATAGAATTCATCACCAGTTAGTCATAAAAACAAAAACAATAAAATGCTTTATCGTAGGTTCTACACGAACTAATATAAAATATTCAGTTTCAGACTACATAAACTGTAATGTATAGAATTCTAATAAAATATCATAAATATATCATTTTGTTTAAGTGTCGTTTGATATTAGTTTTTTCCATTTTCTAAAAAAAGGATGGAACTAAAAACATTTTTATTAATCTGGTGAAGAGGAAAAGAATAAATAAGTAAAATGAAGAGAACAATTTCGAATAATTACGGTTCTGTGTTCTGGCTTAATCTGATGGAAAAGCCCTTTGAAATCATACTGAGTTTGATATTAAGAGAATGGACGTTTTAAAATGGGCAGAACATTTGCATGAATTAAAATGTTTTGGGAAAACCCCGAAACATTTATTAAATTATGATATTATGTTTTAAGCTCAAGTAATGTATATATTTTAGAACAATTACCGCCACAACATTTATGTAAATGTAAAGGAATCTCTCTCTCTCTCTCTCTCTCTCTATCTCGGTCTCCCCCTCTCTCTCTCTCTCTCACTCTCTCACTCTTTCTATTAATGCTAAAGAATGCATTATTAGTCGCCCTGAACGTTATAGAACGTATTTTACGTTAATATATATTATTCTATTAATGTTATCTGTTCATAAACCCTTTATATATATATATATATATATATATATATATATATATATATATATATATTTATATATATATTTTTAAAATTTTTATTTTGTCTTTGTCCTTCGCAGATCAATAGAAATTTGTTGAACTCAAGCGTAGATGAGCGTCTCCATTAATTCCCAAACTGTCAAGCTGTCAATTCTAACTGTGTCGAATTAGCGATCAAGGAAGTTACATAGATTAAGATAGAACGCACGAAAAACTTCGTTTGATTTGAAAAGCAATTCACGTTGAACATAAAAACTGAAGACAAGTGAATCACCACATTACAGATACGTGAGCTGTACTAAACAGCGAATACCTCAAAATCTAAAGAATAATCAATGTACGAATAGAGAAGCCAATGGGAATGTGTAATGATACGTTCAACGAATATATCTAAATTAATCAATTTGAAAGATGTGCACACTTATCCAAAGTATATTAAAATAAACACGGGTCAGGTTTATTTAACTCAATGATACAGCATACTATTTGGAAGTGCTGTATATAGAGTAATTCGCTGAAACCAAAACAAGAGATGCTTATGCTAAATTTGCATCATCATTTTTAAACACTTTATAATAAATTATTTTTTGTTATTCGTTCGTAATTTTTATTTACATCTTTCTTCATGTGTAACAATACACATTACAAATCTTATTTTATCATTTTACTCTATACGTCTCGTAACCACAGTCTTAAATCTTCACGTATCAATTTACGGCCCTTCAGGCCTTTTTAAAACCACGAATCTGTTCACGGCATCTCAAGCCTTTTTCAATTACGGCCTCTGTTCATTTATACGTATCTTAAAGTCTCTAAAAAGTTCTCAAATAAATCTCAAGGTTTACCTTATCTTCTGTTCTCTTCTTTGGCCTGTGATTCGTCTAGTCTTCGCTGGCTGTGTCGTCTTGATCGAGGGAAGAGGTCTGTCTCAGACAGAATGAACACACGAGACACGAATTTTTTGAAGGGATATTTCACACAAATTTCTTTATTCTCACACAAGCTTCTTATCTTTCTGGTTCGTTTGCTGTCAGGGGGATTCCGGCTTCGACTCTCTCATGCCCCGGCTATTTTCCGGTTCCTTTTGGGATATCTTCTGCCCTCCCAGAACGGGGCCTTACCAGTTTACCGGCTACATGCTCGCACCCGGTCTGAACGGTATCGCCTCTAAGCTCAGACTGATTCTAAAAAGCTAAGTTATTGTTCTCTGTGGTGACGTAATCATCATTCCCACGCTCGATATGGGGACAAAAACGACTCACTCTGATCTCTGACTCAAAGGTCACGTCAAGTGTCTAAATTTATTATGACTATTCTTGGATCAAACTCTTCTCTGACTCACTTCTGAGTCCCGAAACAAAACCTATTTTTCAATAACAAAATTAGCTATTTGATACTAGTTAACCTACTGTGCCTTGCATAATGGGGCCCTACGGTACTGTAACACTCCTTCCTTCCCTATAAACAAAAAAAACAAAAAATCTCAAGATTTTCTCTTTTTTTTAAAAACCAACCCCTCCCTGGGACTGGTAGAAATCCGAGCCTGAGTACTCCTGGGGTTATCATCATTTCACCACCGCCGGAATTTCCTTCGGCACCACATGACAATGTTTCCGGGATGTGGGAGAGTTTGCTCCCTACGGTCGTTACCGGCTAAAAAAAGCCATCCCCTGTCATAAATCAACATCAGGCGTTTCTCGCCTATATCTCCTGCAAAATCTACCACATAAATTCGCTCTTGCTCACACACGTTCTCCGTGCTCGACCACTTCCCAAAAATTCCCGGTATGTTACACTTTCGGGCCACCATCACTTTCTTAGATAACTTCAACAAACGGTCGGCACACAACCGATTAAAACTAACTGCGCGTTTTATTCTCGCGAAATAGGGGAACAAAAAACAGAACAAAAAAAACCTTCATTGACCTATTCTCTAATGGTCAGCCTCGAAGCTTACTGAAGGTACCGTCGCTATGCTGCTTGCTATATATGGACCATACATTTCTGACACGCCCGTGCTCCCGTCGCGAATGACAGCGAACAAACACCCAGTTTCTAACTCCCAACCCCATTGGCGTGGCGTGGCACCCATCCCATGGCTCTAACTAAACGGCGTGACGGGGGTGAAATGTCGACACCACCGTTCCTGGAACACATCGGGTCACCAATCCAGGTCCATCATTTTCTTCCCTAAACCAAAATTAATTTGACTGAGGTACCCTCTCTTGAATATAAAGCTTAAATCTATTCCACTTCCATACACGGTCTACCGACGTGATTGGGGAGCAACCCTGGGTCACGAAAATTAATCACAACTTCAATATCGACCACTGTTATCGTGGCGCACCAATACGACTGTCCTGTCATCTAACCACCGGTTCGCAGTTTTTACGCGTGTAGAGTTCGAGCACCTTTGCCCATTCTTCTCCGAGCCAAAACCCATGGCCGCCTCGTTTGCGAAAACCACGCGAGCGAACTTTATTAATCCCGCAGACCCAACTGGGCTGCACATACTCTGTGCACAGGGATATTCTTCGAAATAACCTAATTGACCCCCGTCCGGGGTCTCCATAAACCGACCCAAACCTGCTATCAGTGCCCCCCAAACAACTCAAATACAAGATCACTTTAACCCTAACACTTTGCTGACCCACGTAACATTCAATTTAAGAACTGTTTTTTTTTTATTATTACATTTTTAAATTTCTCCATCCTCTAAATAGTAAAATATCATTCACTCAAGCATTAGGAACCCGGAATCCTCCATGTAACAAATACATCAATACAAGAATACAAAAAAAAAAATTCATTCCACCCAACAACAACAAAAAAATCAAACCGAAACCGACAGAACCAATGGAGAACATATCTCTACAATACAATACAACATAATTCAAAAGATAAAGGGAAAAGAGAACAGCGCCCGACACCATAACGTATTGACATGTCGTCAAACTCCAACCCGGACACCATCAGATCACCCGCCGCTGTCGTCGTTATTTTCCTGCAACACCTTCTAGCAGTTTTCAAAACCCACGGGCGCCTTCTCTCTCTCTCTCTCTCTCCCTTCTCTGTCTATGCGCTCTCGCTTCTCCCTTCCTTTCTAACAAGCATATTCTGACCTCGCGCGCACATTTTCTTTTAAACAATCTCTTTTAACATTTCAATTCTTCTCTCTCTCTCTCTCTCTCTCTCTCTCTCTTTCTTTTTAAGACGCATATACATTCTAAAACCAAAAGATTTCGGCCACAGAGTGGCATATCAATCCCTTTCTTTCTATCCTCTTTCTGTCTCTGTCTCTCTCTTTCTAATACATTCTTTTCTTTCTTTTTTCGTAATACGCATATTCTGTCCTCGCGTGCACATGTCATTTCAGCACATCCACCCTTTTTAACATTTCCATTCTTCCTCTCTTTCTCTCTCTTTTAATAACATACCTCCCTCGTTTTTTTTTTTTTTTTTTTTTTTTTTTTTTCGCCCGTTATTGCTTTCACCCTTGTCCCCCACCAACACAAACCAGAAAAAAATTACAGCAACAAATTCTTAAAACACAACAGAAAAAAAAAACATAATTACGGCAAATCGTCCTTTTTTTTCTAACTAGAATGTTCTTTTCCTACAAAGTCCCAACAATTGTTTTTGCGTGTGTGTGTGCGTGCGTTCTTTTTTTTTTTTTAACAAAATGTGTCTTTCTTTTTTTTTTTTGTGAATCTTAACAATTAACAAAATGTGTCTTTTTCTCTTTCTGCGTAATCTAATAATTGTGTGTGCGTTCTTCTTTCTTTTCTTTTTTTTTAACAAAATGTGTCTTTTTTTTCTTTTCTTTTTTCTTTTCTTTTTTTCTGTGTCTCCTAATAATTAACTAGATGTGTCTCTCTTTTGTGTATCTCAACAATTTTCTCCTCCGTGTCCTGCTCCTTTTTTCTCTTCCTTTTTCTATTAATTCGGACCACACGATGTGTTCGTACTTCATGACAGCACCAGATCGATATCGAACCGTTTCATGTTGGAAACGGCAGGACACGGCAACCAAAACAACCCAATGTAACGATACACGCTACATGTCTACTCATATCATTTTGTAACCACAGTCTTAAATCTTCACGTATCAATTTACGGCCCTTCAGGCCTTTTTAAAACCACGAATCTGTTCACGGCATCTCAAGCCTTTTTCAATTACGGCCTCTGTTCATTTATACGTATCTTAAAGTCTCTAAAAAGTTCTCAAATAAATCTCAAGGTTTACCTTATCTTCTGTTCTCTTCTTTGGCCTGTGATTCGTCTAGTCTTCGCTGGCTGTGTCGTCTTGATCGAGGGAAGAGGTCTGTCTCAGACAGAATGAACACACGAGACACGAATTTTTTGAAGGGATATTTCACACAAATTTCTTTATTCTCACACAAGCTTCTTATCTTTCTGGTTCGTTTGCTGTCAGGGGGATTCCGGCTTCGACTCTCTCATGCCCCGGCTATTTTCCGGTCCCTTTTGGGATATCTTCTGCCCTCCCAGAACGGGGCCTTACCAGTTTACCGGCTACATGCTCGCACCCGGTCTGAACGGTATCGCCTCTAAGCTCAGACTGATTCTAAAAAGCTAAGTTATTGTTCTCTGTGGTGACGTAATCATCATTCCCACGCTCGATATGGGGACAAAAACGACTCACTCTGATCTCTGACTCAAAGGTCACGTCAAGTGTCTAAATTTATTATGACTATTCTTGGATCAAACTCTTCTCTGACTCACTTCTGAGTCCCGAAACAAAACCTATTTTTCAATAACAAAATTAGCTATTTGATACTAGTTAACCTACTGTGCCTTGCATAATGGGGCCCTACGGTACTGTAACACATGTATATTCAAGTCTTTGTCGATGTTAATAGTATTATTATTATTATTATTATTATTATTATTATTATTATTATTATTATTATTATTATTATTATTATTATTATTATTAACAATAATAATAATAAAATATTGATAATAATAATACTAATTAAAGCGATTCAATGAAAAAAGGATGATCTTCTCAAAACTGTCTTAGATTTTCATTAATTTTCAATGGATGTAATAATGATTTTTATTATCCTATTTCTTATATATACGCAATTATCTTTATATTATTATTATTATTATTATTATTATTATTATTATTATTATTATTATTATTATTATTATTATTATTATTATTATTATTATTATTATTCACTCACTAGGAGTTATCACACTGGTCATCGTCAGTGATCGCCCACTGCCAACAACCTGTGGTATTCCCTGGAGTCTGAGTGACAACAACTCTCCTCAGACTTCCAGTATGCTCCACCTCTTTTCGTTCATCACGGCTGATAACCTTGCGGTATCGCAACAGCCACCTACCACCGATTTCCCGCTGATAAGGGCCATTGGTCCCCTCTGGGGCCCGAGTGGCAACAAGCCTCCCCAAGGTCCCAGAGCTGTCCGCGCTCTTCAAGTGGAGGTCTGATTTGCGCTTTTCCTCCTCGACCTCTAATTTCGTGGCGTCAGCCTATGCTTGCGCCTCTCTCGTGCGGTTGTATTTTCCCCGGTTCTGTTGTCTTGTGCTTCCATGTGTTTGTTCCCATTCGTTGCCTATGTGGATTGGTTTCCGCATTCGAGGACATTTCTCAGAATTGTAGCTGTTTTGATCATTACTGTCCTTTGTATGGTCTCAGTTATCCGTTTGATTCCTATTTCTCCTAGTCTTTTCTCCATGTTTTTGGGGACTGTTCCTAGTGCTCCTATGATTATTGGTGTTATACTGACTTTCTTCATGTTCCATATTCCTTTTAATTCTCTGGCAAGTTCAGTATATTTGCTTCTTTTTTCCGTCTCTTTGATCTTCACTCTGTGGTTTGCTGGAACGGCAAAGTCTACGATTTTGCAGGATTTTTCTTTCTTGTTGATTATTATCATATCCGGCCTCCTTGCTGTTATGGGTTTGTCTGTTTGTACATTCATATCCCATATGATTTTGTTTTTTTCGTTTTCTAGTACAGTTTCTGGTTTGTGTTTGTACCGTTTTTTTGCATATTCGAAATTCAGTTGTTTGCACATTTCCCGGTGTACTTCTTTCCCCACGTTGTCATGTCTGTTCTTGTATTCCCTTTGTGCTAGCTTGCTGCATTCACTTATTATATGATTTATCGTTTCGTCTCTTTGTCCACACAATCGGCATTTGCTGTTTTCCTGGGGTTTATCTATCTTTGCTTTAATAAAGTTTGTCCTAATCGCATTGTTCTGTGCGGCCGTCAGCAAAGATTCCGTTTTTCTGTTCAAGTGTCCTTTTCTTAGCCATGCCCAGCTGTTTTCAATTATTATTATTATTATTATTATTATTATTATTATTATTATTATTATTATTATTATTATTATTATTATTATTATTATTATTATTATTATTATTATTATTTATTGATTTGTTAACTAATTAACGCGATTTGATGAAAAAATATATTTATCAATAAAGATTATATAGAATAAAGGGGACTTATTATTTTTTGTCATGGAAAGAAAAATGTTTTAAGAGATATGTAACATTTTATGAAATTTAGAATAAAAGCAATGTAGAATAAAAAGATATATCGGTTTTTACCCAACGTGTCACGGGTATGTCTAGTATATATACATATATACAGGGTGATTCATAAGTCACTTAGCTATTAAAAATGATTACCATATGAAGCACAACCATACTATGAACTTTTGATAATTGTTATCTTACACTCTAATTACTGTTAATTGTTATTTTAAATGTGTTCGTTTATATATTTGTTTCTATATATATTTATTTGTATTTATTTAAATTTGTGTAAATCATCATATGTGCTTTTTCAGGCAGTATATAATTTACAATTGAAGAGCGAATTTTTATTGTTATTCATATGGCCAAATTTGATGAATCTCATACACTTGTTGAAAGGCAATGACGACCTCAAATCAAAAATGACTGCCGAGTTTGTTAAAATTAATCAATCAAATATGCTACAAAGAGTCGAAAATTCCTTGCCAAAAAAATGGAGCCATGCATGCAGAACGAAGGTGGGAATTTTGAAAATTTGCTGTAATTTTAAACTCCCATAAATTAATTTGTTGAATCAACTTTCTGTTTTGTATTACCGTATATTTTAAATTTAGAATTTCAAAAATAAATAGCTAAGTGACTTATGAATCAGCCTGTATATATATATATATATATATATATATATATATATATATATATATATATATATATATATATATATATATAATTAACTAGATCAGGGAATGAAGGAGAGCTTAGTAATATCTATACTTACTTGGACCAGAATCAGTCAAATAGAGAGGTATAGGAAGAATGGACAAGTTAGTGTCGTTAAACAACGGCATGAAAAGGGGAATAAATAATACAGCTAGTAGAAGCAATAATAACGTGATACCACAAAATGAGCAACCACTGAATACCAAAAGAACTGGGAGTCGAAACAACAAGACTAATGCTATTTAGTTCAATCATCCGTATAGTCAGCATATCCGTACAACTATCTTTATGGCCTTTTATATTATCCTGGAGAAAAAAAATTTCAATACGGTAGTAGGATAGGGAAATTCTGAATCAAATTTACATTAAAGTTATTCTTTTCAACTTCTCAATATCTAGCTTCATGGAGTATTAGGTATAATAACACCAAAATAAATCATGCAAAGAATGTGCCCAATAATATCACTATAACTAACAACAATGCTAGATTTAGAACCTAAATGAAATTGAAGATACACTAACGAGTGTCTTTTGGGGGGTAGCTGTTTGATTTCAAGCGTAGTGTATGCATTCTATGTAAAGAAGCGAATACCACTATATTGGGTCTATCGATAGCATTTTCAAGGACAGGTATAGAAACCACACATGGTTATTTAGGAAAAAAGTGAATCCAGATTCAGAGAAAACTCTTACATGGCGATCAAGATCTGTTAAGCAATTAATTAGTAAAACAAATAATTTATATTTTGCATGACCCATAGTAGGTAGGGCGAACAAATATGTAATTTACACTTTAGAATCTAACCATATAATTACTTCCAAGGACAATTTACTATATATTAGACAGGAGATTCTATAGAATTGTCTTCACCAGAACTGTTACATGCTATCTTGTTTCAGACCTGGAATGTAGTTGGAAACTAGTAAAGATTTAATAAAACATATTTAGAAATCTAATTTGATTATCTCTAAAATAGTCTATAAGTTTTGAAACCGATGCGCGATATATTTTACATGGTATTCCAACATTTCTGCCTACCAAATAATATTAGTAAATAATATTAAGGTCACTGTCTTATAACAAGTAAATTAACTCTTCAGCCAATTAGCAACGGAGTCCGTCTATATCCTTCTTGAGTTGAATTACATTTCTAAACAAGAGGAAATAACTTTTTAATTCTAAAAATAAAATTAACTGCCCTTTCTCAGTGTGATTAAAAATCTCTATGGTTGATGGTCAATCTCGTAGTTATAAATATATAAATAAAACCAACTCTCGTTATAAATCATATTAAATATAAGTTTATTTTTTCTTCACTTTAAAATTAAATGTCCACGATTCACAAGCCTACATAAATATTGGGATTATGAGGAAGCGCATCAATCTTGTCTAGCCGATGTTTTTGTTATTCCATATAGGTATCGTTTGGCGAGTGCTGCTGTTATCTGCACAATTCTTGCAACGGATTGATCCAGCATCCGTCATGACCGCGCCAAAGTATTAAAAGCTGTTGACGACTTTCAGCTTTTCGCCTTTGAAGTTGATGTTCTTGCTGATGCAAGTGGTTCCGTTGGTCATAACTTTGGACTTTTCTTTGTCGTATGCTGTCCCCGTCTGACCTAGTACTCCCACTTTGTTTACCAGTTCTTTCTAGTTCCTGCAAATCTATGATGTCGGCGGCAAAACATAAGTTCGTAATTGTTCGTAATTATTCGACTACCGATGCTGACTTTTTATTGCGGGGAGTGATCATCGGTGATTAGGTTCATGGTGTAGAGCATTATCATTTTGCCAGATATTGTTGCAGGTTATTATGAGCGCGTTTATGATGGCTTCTCCTTCTGAATAGTCTAGGTCTGCCGGGATATGGCCCACTCTTGCTGACTTCCTTTCTTCATCGATTTTACTGATGCTTCCACTTATTTACGAAGGATGTAATGGTTGTCAGTATTGGTTGTGTGAGGGAGCATTACGTACTTCTTGGTCGCTTGTAGCTCTGTGATTGTACTACTTACAGCAGTATACTGTACATATCTTCAATATATCATGTCGCTGTGTCACACATTCCCCACCATTGTTCTTGATGGTGGTAGTTCGCCCTTGTTTCGTGTTTCGTGTTCATCAGGTCTTATACTAACTGACATGCTTTCTTCCTATTGTTCTTTACAAGGCTTCTTTTCACCTCTTTACACTGTTTTCAAATCCAGTGTCCGTTTGCTCTTTTCGGACTCCTTTTTGATTTCCTGACTGACAACTTAATAGTGCTCTACTATTTCTGTCTTATTTTTCTTTTTCCTGAGTTCTCATCTTTTGTCGCAGAGATTCAGAATGTCTGCTGTGGCTCATGGTTTCTTGGCTAGTCGTGGCTTGCCAAATAGTTCGTTGGCTTTTTCCGTCACTGTTGTTTTTAACGTATCTATATCAATGTTTATCTCAATGCCATCAGCGTATATGTCTGTGAGTGGGGCAAAATTCTCTTCTAGTGTAAACTAGTATATATTTCTACAATATCTTCAAATGAATGTATATTTGCTGTGTTAATGTGCTTACATTTTCTCAAACTACCACCGACTAAACAATAATGCGATTAATAAAGTGAAGTACATTGAGACGATGATAAATTTAGAATTTATGCTTCCGTAACTAAAATGATGACTCTCATTAATTCTGTAACATAGTTATAGTTCATACAGACTATTCGTATCATTTTGCTATCTAATGTACATACGTGTTTAAGGTGCGTACTAACACACAGTGTAAATTACTTGAACAACAGTGTTATCGATTCTCTAAATTCTAATCATATATGAACAATTCTGTTGAACAACCTTTCCTCACCATTTTCCTTCTTAGAAATTTAATTTCCTCAGAATGTATGTGGTTTCAAGAAAAATAATGTTTCAATGTGTATTTTATGTTATCCAAATAATGTACGTTTTTACCATTAAGATTTTTCGGCAAAGATCTGAATAAACGGTAATCTGAATGAGAAATATATGGTGAATAAGGAACATGGAATTTTCCGGAGAAACTGATATATATATATATATATATATATATATATATATATATATATATATATATATATATATATATATGATAATAAAATTCAAATTCAACTACGGTAAATTTTAGAATCAGTTAACATGACGTGAGATTTTATTAAACAAATGAAATATTTATTAAATCATTTTTTTTATATATATGCATATATATATATATATATGTATATATACGTACATATATATATATATATATATACGTACATATATATATATATATATATATATATATATATACGTACATATATATATATATAAATATATATATATATATATATATATATATATATATTTATATGTGTATTGTTAGGGTAAGGTAAATTTCATTCTGTGCAGGCAGCTGTTTGCTATCTACAGTTTAATAGATTTTGAGGTCTTTAAAGTTTAGGATTTGAAATTTCTTATTCAGACATAATCTACACGGGTCGTCTGAATTTCTACATTTTCTGGCCTGTCGTCTTATTTTCCATTCAATTATTGGTGAGCGTCCATCTTCGTTTAGCCCACGATAGTGGTTTGCTAGTGCTGTTTTAATTCGACGTTCTCTGATTTTAAATGTACTTTTTGTGGTCATAGTGTCGGGTTAAAAAAAATAGGGAGGTCATACCAATGTAGTACTTCTTGTTGAAGTAGAAAGTAAAGAAATGCCCGACTCGTAGTTTAATTGTTGCAGAATTTATAGAATATTGTGTGAAAAGGTTATGTTATGTTTGACTGTATTGCAGCCGGTATCATGCCGCTTAATAATGTACCTGTGTAAAGCTTTGTATGGATGGACAGAAGCGAAACATTTTACTGATGGAGAACAAGTGATTGATTTGGTTAAAGAATTAAATCAATAATTTTATTGTACGGAAACGTTGTTTATTTAGCGCAAATAATGTTCTAACAGTCGTAGAGATTTACCACTAATAATAATTTTAAGATGCGAATTCTAGCAGCTAATCTATTCAAGAAAGTGAACCTAGAGGTTTCACTATAAGGAATGATGTTAAGATATAAATTGTAGCTAAAAGCGTCATAATAAAGTGAATTTAAGTACAACCGTAAAAGTTTTGTAAACAATTGAATCGAAGGCTGTTTTGTTAAGCTGTTTTGTGTTCAAATATTATGTTGAAGTCTTTAAAATGTCATGAATGTGACGACTAAAGTTTGTACGTACGAAATATTAAATTATGATAATGATTGATAATTTGAAAAAAATGGAAGAATTGGAAATACAATTGCGTCAAACATAGAAGTGGATGGAGAACGCCATTTTGAATCGAGTTTAGAGAAACCTTGAGACGTCTGTTTATTGATTCTGAAATTTTAGCATATGAATAAATTCAGGTGAATTAGTAAGAGATCGTTAGTCCTAAGAGATCGGTATTTTGTTATTCGTGTAATCTTATCAAGCGGACGTTTCTTATTCAGTTCATGATATATATGTTATAAGTAGTATGTTTCGATGATTTAAAAATTAAATAATAATCGGTGTTTCGAATATTAGTTCCTTATTAAATATTATCTACGGTGTGTAATAGTTGCGTGGTAAGAATACAATATTAGGTGGAAAATAGGTATGCTACCCTCTGTTTGGATTAAGTATTTGAAAGAGTCAGACATAGGGGTCTAATAATAAATATTAAATGACAGTCCCTTGAAACTCGCTTTAGTAAAGTAGGTGAATTAAGTGGTGCATTTTGTAGCGCTTATGATCCCTTTGCTTTTCTAGTGTAGTCAAAGTTACAGGTGAAAAACAGTCTACTTTTTAAAGAAAAATATGTACATATATATATATATATATATATATATATATATATATATATATATATATATATATATATATATATATATATATATATATAATACTGACCAAACGGCTAACATGTGGCCTAGGACGTTAATTAAATTTAAGATCACTCTATATATCCTATAAATTCACTTTTTTATAAATATATTTTCTACTTGTTAATGGTACTGTTTTATTGTTAGCTTCGTTAGAGTGGACAATTTGCCCAGATCGATTTGAAGGTTCGATGCTCTATTTAGTTGGTTTCTCTATTTAGTAGGCTAATTGAGCAACTCGACACGACTATCATTTCTAGTCTAGCAAATGTGTTAAATAATGACAAATTTACATTTTGCATTGAATTGAAGCAATTAGAGACACATCATGAATACGATATATTGTTTCTATACCGTTTCTTTTTTTTTTTCGTAATGGCCACCAGAGAAAGTAACCTAAATGGAATTGCAACAATGCTAAAGATAAACATAGAGACATACTTTATATGATTGGACTTGAAATAATCAATCGTACATCCATTATGTCTTCTTGTTTGAACGGTATAGGTTTTGTCTTCGGATAATTACACTTTACAGCCTAAGTCTATATAAAATCGGTGGTCATATTTCACGGCAATTTATTGTGTCAATATTTATAAATTATGTTTAATATCGGCTCTGGTTAACCGGAAACAACCTCTGCCAGGAACCATTCTGCCACCAAAGGTAGTAACCCGCTTCTGATACAATCCTCTACATGTATACGAGTCTGATACGTCCAAAGATCGAGTACTTCTGTCATATCTTTGGATGTGCCACTCATAGTACCGTTTCTGACATTGACAGAGTAAAAGAAAAACGACTTCGTAATCGGTATATTTTCTTTTTCCTACAGACCCTTTCTACACAGAAGAGATGTTGTTAGTCTTATATAGTTATGTTCATCTTAGGTGTTAGCCTAAGATTACATCCCTGGTACTCCTCCCGCTAAAACATTCACAGCAATAACTCGCTCAACTACAGCGAGAGAAAATAATTTTCTTTTCTCTCTCTTTGTACCAAAAACAAAACGGAGCTTCCATGTACAAAGTTTATCTCCTGGAACATCCAGTCGTGGGAACAAAATACCACGACGCGTCTTCTGAATCATGTACTACACGCTTGTCTTAAAGTCTAATGTAAACAAATACTTGTTGAGCAGCCGTCTTGGATAACAAATTCCTCCACAATGTGCTTCTCCACATTCCACCAATTGGTTTTTAATCCTCTTGTGGTGGCGTACATTACACAACTGACATTTTTTAAAAACTTAAATCGTTGAGTGCTTCCGGGCCTTGAGAAGCGGTGACCTATTTACTCATTAGTAAAGACAAATAAAAGAATAACACCTACTCGATACAGACACTGACCGGAAAAAAATAAAACGCCGCTGATTGACACGAAGACACAAATGAACCGAAAAATGAAATATCTGGTTATTTGACGCAAAGACACCTACGAAGGTCATTTGCAAATGTAATCTGCAGAAAAAACATACATCCGTTGCTAAATAAACAAAACGAAAAAATGGATGGAAGTCACGTACCTTAAGGAGTGTAGATACATTGACGGCAAATGTGAAATCCCAGAATGGGCAATTGTTAGTTTTGATGCGTGGATATCCAAATATATTATATAAACACGTTCACATTGAGATCGATACAATCTGCCCGCGAGAGAATTTGAGAGATCAAATCATCTCTGTCACCACGCTCATTCGCTGTAAGTAATACAATTAAATCATATTTTTAATGCGCCAGTGCTAGACATTCCTTCGTGAACAGAAGATATACAACAAAAATACTTCGTTCATAATTTCAAACTAAAACAGATTCAATTAAAATGGTTGTTACTTCGTACTTTTATGTTGAAATCTCATGCAAATCACAAATATTAAAATTAAAAAAAAATAATCTAGGGTTTAAGCGCCCCAACTTCTTAATAGTCCAAGAATTTATCCTAAAAGTTTAAAATTTGAGAATTTTCTTCAACTTATTCATATTATTTATTGTTTTCATGTAAATCAGAAATATTTGTAATTATTAAAATATGTTTTTATGCTGATGAGTCCCAACATACGAATATAACAATCCATCCGAAGATAAGGGCTAATCCGATTGTCAGTAACCTGTTAGATTATACTATTAGAGTGTAGAGAACGATAGAAGGAAAGGACGAGATTTGATTGCATCATATTACGGTCCGATAAGTATTTTTTAACACTGGAGGTGACCATGTTGTAGTCTGCAGGTAGGTAGGTCCGCGGCAATGTGTTCCACAGATGAGAGATTCTTGCAAGAAATTGTGTTTATGGTAACTCGGTTTGATTTCTGGTACACAGACGGCGAAAATCCGTGGTTGTCGTGACGGTAGGGAGTCAAGTTCGTGTGAATGTTTTACAAAGGGAACCAGGGATCAGTCACACACCTACAAGGGAAATTGAGCAGAGAAAGACTAGCGACGTCTCTTCTACGAGAAAAGAGCTGTAGAAAAGAGAAGAGATCAACCCGACTAGATTGTGAAGTCCATTCTATACTCTGTTAAAATGAGAAAGACCGGTCTGAGCAAAGTACGTCGTTTATGGACGCTCACCACCTATAATATTCAGATGGCTTTGAGATTTTTTGGAATATTTTTATATTGGATATATATATATATATATATATATATATATATATATATATATATATATATATACATATATGTATATATATGTATATATATATGTATATGTATATATATATATATGTATATATATATGTATATATATATGTATATATATGTGTGTATATATATATATGTATATATATATGTACATATATGCATATGTATATATATATATATATATATATATATATATATATATTTAAAATAAAATAATCCTATCATCAAAAGTTAAAGTCTCAATATACGAGATAGAATAATTATAAAATGAAATGTGATGAGAATAAAAAATTGAAAAACAACAATATTTATTGAAGCATCAAGTAGTTTAAACAAGGAGTATATCAATAAACGTTTTGCTTTCTTTAACGCATGGACTTCGGAAAATGCAAGCTTGTATAATCAGGGGATATCGCTAACCCTTACTTGATACAAAAGAAGTGCAATGCTCAAAACAGCAACAATGTTAAGGAAATCCTTGAATGCGGAAAGCAACTCGAATTTACAAGCTACACGAAGAACACCACAACAAGGAACAGAAACTGCAAGAAACATTACGTCATAGCCTCACCTAACACATCACAAAAATGAACCAAGGAACAGAAATTACAAGAACACCATAAGATTTCTCCCTTCCCCCCAGAAAATAAATTGTGCCGACCTAGGCTGACACAAGACAAATATTTGTAGAGGGTCGAGGAAGATGAGAAGACCGAGGAGAGATAGCATACACCAGACAGCCACTGGAAAAGTGCGGAGAATGCTGGGACCTTGGGAAGGCTTATTGCTACCCAAATCCCATAAAAGACATATGATCTTTACTGGCGAGAAATCAATGGTAAGGGGCTGTTGCGATACCGCAAGTTTATTTGCGGTGGTTATCGAAAAGAGGCGAAGAATACTGAGAATCTGGGGAGGCTTATTGCTACTCAGACTCCAGGAAATACTACTGGTTGTTGTCGATGAGCAATCACTGACGATGATCTGTGTGAAAACTCTTAGTGAGTACAAATAATAATAATTATAGTCATAGTATAAATCATGATAATAATAATAATAATAATAATAATAATAATAATAATAATAATAATAATAATAATAATAATTCGTAATTGGTAATAATATTAATAGTTTTGATGATCACATTAAAATGTATTCTAATTATAATTATAAGTTAATGGAGGATTGGATATAATAATCATATCGAGCATGTTATAATATATGATATGTAAATAGATGACTATGTTGTCTAATATTTCTTGTGGATATATTACTTTTTTGTCCTAATAGAGTCTCTGGTGTTTCAATGTTTAGGGGTTAATTGATTCCAGGGGATTTAATATATACTATAGAATGATTAAGGTTATTTATTTTATTTCACATCGTTATATGTACATTATTAAGTAGGTGCGATCTATTGTGCCTACAGTTAATTGAGTTTTCTTGTGTTTCGTTTAGAAGCTTACCTTTATAACTAAATCGAACTATCTCAAGTTTTTCTGTTAGGTATAAGTAACAGGGAGAGTTCAAGAAACTGCAGGTACTGGGTTAATATCTATCTATCTATCTATCTATCTATCTATCTATCTATCTATCTATCTATCTATCTATCTCTCTCTCTCTCTCTCTCTCTCTCTATATATATATATATATATATATATATATATATATATAAAGCAATCCAACAAAAGATATAAGCGTCAACTAATATCTAATAATTAGTGAAACATCCAGATAAAAACTGAAGCTCAATATACTGGATAGAGCATTAATATTATAATATAAAATGAATAAAACAAGGTGCCAATACAATTTCATTATAATTCAAGGTTCAAGCAAAGTATCTTTAAGTCCTTAGCTCATGAGTTTTCAAAGATAATTCTTCTCCTCAGAGGACCATTACCGCAGTTATACTACTACAGCTAATAAAATTACACTTTAGAAAATTTATAAAAATATATACAAAAATACATAAAAATATATAACATCAAATATATATTACATATAACATAAATATATAACATCGAATATTATAATATATATATATATATATATATATATATATATATATATATATATATATATATATATATACTTTAATAATATTGGCGAAGTAGCTATAATTAGCGGGAAAGAAGCTTTCATTACTAAAACAAGTGTGTTTGTGTTCTGATTTCTCGGTAATCATTTGTATTTTGCAAATATTATTGAAGAGTATGTTACAATTTAGTCTGTACACATCCCTCTCTCCTTCTCTCACTCTCTCTCTATATCTATCTATCTATCTATCTATCTCTATATATACATACACACATACACACACCCACACACCCACACACCCACATATATATATATATATATATATATATATATATATATACTTAAATAATATTGGCGAAGTAGCTATAATTAGCGGTAAAGAAGCCTTCATTACTAAAACAAGTTTGTTTGTATTCTGATTTCTCGGTAATCATTTGTATTTTGCAAATATTATGGAAGAGTATGCGACAATTTAGTCTGTATAAATACCCTTCTCTTTCTCTCACTCTCTCTCTCTTTCTCTCTCTCTCTCTCTCTCTGTCTCTATCTATCTATCTATCTTTCTATCTCACCCTCTCTCCCCCCCCCTCTCTCTCTCTCTCTCTCTCTCTCTCTCTCTATATATATATATATATATATATATTCATACATGTCTTATGAATGTTCTTACCAATGTTATCCCCTTATTGCTGATATCACATTTCCAGTCTGTTTTAACGGACACGGTTCGATTTAAGATTTGAATGTGTAGCTTTTAACTTTTGTTATGGTTGTTTTGGTTATCTTTCTGATTTCTGGTTTAATTTCCCTATTTACCTATTGTCCGAATTTATTTTCATAATAATTTAGAGCTCGGTAGTATCACAGAAGCTCGACAGCAGTTAAGAAATCCAAACAAATGTTTATTATATTTGGGGAGGGATGTTTATATTTGAGTGTAAAACTGTTGTTATAATTGTAGTTTGTTACCTATGTGGGGGTTTTCTGTTAATGAAGGGGGTATCCTTATCAGTGAAAAGGTTTCCTAAGGGGTATTAACTTAAGTGGATTAATTAATTTGATACCCTATCTGTAATTTCTTCACAGATAAGCAAACCCCTTCCAGTAACACCAAACCCCCAACATAGCTAATAAACTACAATTATAACGACAGTTTTACACTAAAATATAACCGTCCCAAATTATATAAGCATAAAACTTAAATATGTTAATAGCAGGAATACACACCCACCTAGAAGCTAACCCACTCAGAAACCAATAAACTGCACAGCACACCATTTCCCTCTTAAATATAAATACACTATTAAAGCAGGGAACCACATCGTCCGTTATCAACATTATTCTAAATAATATTTAGTTACGATTAAGTCCAATATAAGTATGCAGTTTGCCCCTATTGACTCGATACTTTATCTAAAAGGTACTTATTTACCGAATTTATCAGAAAGTCTTACCGTTGATCGTTGAACCACATTCTTTTATTGTTTTCATTTCCTGAGTAGCTGATGATTTGACTGGACTCTAACGAGATTTTAAAACGGTAAAAAATCAATATATGTAAATAGAACAAGGGTACGTCTCTGAAATATGTAAGATATAGTTTTTAAAAATTATTTGTATATATATATATATATATATATATATATATATATATATAATATTAAATAATATACATACACATATATACAGGGTGGTGCAAATATAAGTATACAGTGATAAAAAGCAGAAACCACGTACACATTATTCACTGCATTGATGTTGCATAAACGTGTAATAAAAAGCACATGTAATAAAAAGACCTGGCCCATTAGGTATTCGAATGTCTTTCCGCCCGGAGGAAATTATTAACAGTAACTGCAGTTTAATAAAAGGAAATATATAAACGTATATGAATATTTATTTGAACATATGTCACTTTCACTTCAGTATAATATATCACTACTTTCACTCATGTGACACTACTGTACACCTACTTTTACACCCCTTGTATATATATATATATATATATATATATATATATATATATATATATATATATATATAATCTTTTAAATTTTACTTCAGTCTAAGTTCTCAGAAATGAAGGGACCCCTTTCTTAGGCTTATATCAGATACACCGATGCTCAGATATTCCATTAAAGTTCTTCTTTATATGTTAAACATTAGGTTTATAAATAAGTTAAGAACATTAATTTTTCTCCACACTATAAACCAGTTAACTATGTTATAGTATCGTTCTTGTGGTCTTTTGGTGTTACCGGATTCCAGAACAAGAATTTATCTAGTCTGCTGGGGTATCCAGCCTAGTAGTGTTACTTGAGGTAACATTACTTGGACAAGTGTGTACTATTCCTCATCTGAGCGCGTGAATAGCTGTGTCGAGGAGATCTTATTTGAGTTCTGAATACCATGCTATTTTGAATATTTGGTCAAGGTTTACTCGTAGGTCGAAGTATCCTAATGTCAGGTTGTCCTTACAAACTCTTGTACAGAGAGACCGAAGACTCCCGAGGATGGTGTCTAGTTACGTTGGTGGGTGTTAAAGAAAGTAAAGTTCAAATATTTTAACTTTGCTGTATTATAAGGAGCCAAAAACTCACTTCAATTCTATAAAAATAGAAAAATGAATCATTCGAAATCTCTGTGATACAAGTCAATACTGCAGGTTCAATTTAGCTAAATGAACTTTTACATAATAAGTCAGTAGAATACAGCATTTATGATATAATCAATAGATTGTATCACGCTTCAAAAACTCTCTCTCTCTCTCTCTCTCTATATATATATATATATATATATAGTGTTAAATAATACGAATAAGTTATTTCTCAATATCTCGTGTCTTATCCTCTCAAATTGTTGCCTGATAAGTATTTTACCTTCGGTCATATAACAGGCTAATTAATTGACCGTATTTGTGTGTACCCTAGTTCCTTTCGTTAACTTAGAAAATGTCATCACGGGTTTTCTTGCAAGTTAAAACTATGTGGCTCGACAAACCTTGAATATCAAATTAAATGTCTCTATTAAGACTATGTATCTAACAAATATTATATAGGTATGATTAATCACTACCACTCTATCGAGACGTGTAACATTTCACCTTTTCCGATCCCAACTCAATAGCTCAACACTAAAAAGTAAACATCCCCACCCTTCCTAGAAATGCTTGTTGATAACATACTTTAATTAGAATAATATAAGAACAAATCAAAATGACAAATGCTCGAAGCCTACAACATTAAACCCAAAATTCCAACCATTAAAACAATTACATTTTCATAGAGTAAAACTGTTCTACAATCCCTCTAACAATTATACTGCCAATACAGTCACACATCATTTATTCTACACTCAACCCCATATGATAATTTCCGAGCGAACCGTAAGCAATAAAGACAGTAATTATCATAAATTCATCAGACAGTTCAAGTCCGGAGAAAGAACTTTTATCTGAGAATTTGAGTTGCTCAGACAGATGATATAGGGACATAATTTATCAGTGTTATTTAAACATATGTCATTCAATAAAAAATGCTGGCTATATATATATATATATATATATATATATATATATATATATATATATATATATATATATATATATATATATATATTATTTTTATGTCGTTCAACACGACATCATTATGACAGAGAACAGATTCACGTCATTTTTTTCAACTTATTTTTTCATTTCGAAGACAATGTTTCGTCTAACATTAAGATATTTGTAAAATGCTTCTATGCATTTATTTATTTATTGGTCTGGGTATTCTCATTGCAAATTGTACAAAAACAAATTTAAAAAACAAAAACAAATTTTAAAAACTTTAAAACTTGGCGATTATAGCCCTGAAATTACAGTTAATATTCATTATCAATTTTCGTTTTTTATACATAGAATTATTGTCCCTTTTACATCCTTTTAAATAACATGTGCGTATCCTATCCTTTTATATTTCTAATCATTCATTATCGGCTATAATTATTAATCAAACTATTCATAAAATGAAAGTATATATTATTACTGACCGTCTTTGTTATTTTCGTCCGGTTATTTGTTTTTTATTTACTTTTTTTAGTTATTATTTCCCTTCTTTCATTTTGTTATTCCTTTTTTTGTTTTTTCACATGTGTGGTGTCGATAAATTAAGGTGACTTTCGTTTAGCACACATTACCGGAAGTATACCGGTTATTCTAGTTTCTAGTCCATCAATAATTAATATTCTTAATCATTCAATATATGTTATAATTATTATTCTAAATATTCCTAAATTAGGACATATATTTTTTCACTGATCACCTTTAATTATTTTCACTCTATTTTATCGTTAGGTTTTCAATTATCTTATTCCTATTTTTCCATTCCTTTTGTTATATTATACGATTTCTTGTTCTGTACTTTTTCAAGTTTACATCTAAGTATATTAATACATATGCGTCTTCATCTTTCAGTTTACCCCACTTTTTTCAAGCCATTGCAGTTTGAAAATGTACTATGCATTTTCTATTATAGTTTAAATAATAGAACCAATAACAAGACCCCAAAGCATAAGTGACCAGATTCATCTTCAGTCGCCTATACTTTTAGTTGATGGAAATATTAGTAACAGTTGATAATTGAGTTCAACCAGAAATCAGTTTAACATCATAATAATTAAAGCAACCATTAGTAAACTAGCCTTGGATTTATTACTTCTTATCCGCTGAAAAGAATTAGTTAATTCAAACTTTCCTTCGTAATCTGCATAAAAGCAATACTAAGAAATTCTACCTGACTTCATCATCATAATTTAGAAAAAAAATAGTATATTTAGTATAATTATTTAAAAGATTTACCTTTTTAGACAGCCTCACTACATTATTCAGTACTGCCCATAGAGACAAATTCACAACAAATTATATTGTAATAAATTTGAATTTAACTTTAAACATGAAATTAGCAACAATAATAACCTAATGTTTATATTTGTAAAACAAGACATGTAACCGACTTGAGGTTTTAATTTTGTGAGGGGAAATGTGTTTTTTTATAATAAAAACACGTAAAACTTTAGTCAATTTGATTTTTTGGGGGTAGGGTTAGGGTTAGGTTTAGATTAGAGTTTAGGGTTAGGTTTAGGGTTAGGGTTAGGTTTAGGGTTTAAGGTTAGGGTTAGGGTTAAGGGTTAGGGTTAGGGTAAGGGTAATGGTTAGGGTTAGGGTTAGGGTTAGGGTTTAAGGTTATGGTTTAGGGTTAACGTAAGGGTTAGTGTTTATTAAATAAGTAACCCTTCAAATAATAAATTGGCTAAATTTCTACGTATTTTGATTAAGTAAAAAAAATCTCCTCATAAAATCTAAATTGCCTTAATCTCTACGTTTCTATGAAATAAATACCCCCTAAAAAACGAAATTGGCTAAATTCTTACGTGGTTTTATTACCCCTCCCCAAACAAAAGTCGATTACATGTCTCGTTTTACGCTAAGTGGCCAGGAAATGGGTGCTCATATTACGTTAAATTGATCAAGGAAATCTTAATTTTAATTTTTGTTTAATTCCTTCTTTGCGGATATTTTTTAGGCTGTATTTGCACAAAAAGTAGAATTTTATCTTTTGTAGGGGGTAAACGGCAATAAGTAAGATAATAAAACTTTACCGAATAAATATAAACAGTTAATCTATTTTTATAAAAAAAGTTACTTTTACAGTTTAAATTTGTCTAAATAAATTTTTTTTTTTCATCTAATTTTAAAATGATATTAATTTTTTTAAATATCGGTGAATATGTTTTAGTTTAAACATGTCCATTTTGTCTTAATTAAAAAAATATAAACTTTAATTGTGAAAATTACATTTTAGTTTTCTAAAGTGAAACTAGAAACTGAATGATTGTCTGTAAGTAAAACTTCGATGACGTCACATAGTGCATAGTGTGCAGCGGTGAACATCAGTGTGTGTAATTGCTTGTTATACCTTTGCTTACTATCTCTAGTAATTAATCGTTAGTCAAATTTAGACCACTTTTTAAAATATTATTTTCGGAATGTTCCTGTTTTTCAATTTTTCCAATTTTGTTTTGTTTTCAAGATTTAAAAAAATAATTTCTTACGCTGCTGAGTACACATTCATGCGTCAACGACAAGTCAATTATCATTTCGAACTTATTAATAAAAGCTCATGTATATATATTAATATATATATATATATTTATATATATATATATATTTGTATATATATATATATATATATATATATATATATATATTGATATATATATATATCGATATATATATATATATATTGATATATATTGATATATATATTGATATATATTGATATATATTGAGATATATTAATATATATTGATATATATTGATATATATATATATTGATATATTGATATATATTGATATATATATATATTGATATATATATATATCGATATATATATATATATATATATTGATATATATTGATATATATATATTGATATATATTGATATATATTGAGATATATTAATATATATTGATATATATTGATATATATATATATTGATATATTGATATATATTGATATATATATATATATTGATATATATATATATTGATATATATATATATTGATATATATATATATATATATTGATATATATATTGATATATATTCATATATATATATCAATATATTGATATATTGACATATATATATCAATATATTGATATATTGATATATATATATATTGATATATATATATATTGATATATATATATATATTGATATATATTGATATATATATACATATATATATTGATATATATATATATTGATATATTGATATATATTGATATATATATATATATATTGATATATATATATATATATATTGATATATATATATATATATTGATATATATATATATATTGATATATATATTGATATATATTCATATATATATCAATATATTGATATATTGACATATATATATCAATATATTGATATATTGATATATATATATATATTGATATATATATATTGATATATATATATATATATTGATATATATTGATATATATATACATATATATATTGATATATATATATATTGATATATATATACTGATATATATATGTATATATATTGATATATATATATACATGTATTGATATATACTCATATATATATATATTGATATATATGGATATATATATATATATATATATTGATATATATATATATATATATATATTGATATATATATATAGATATTGATATATATATATATATATTGATATATATATTTATATATATATATTGATATATATATATATATACATACATATATATATTGATATATATATATCGATATATATATATATATTGGTATATATATATATATTGATATATATTGATATATATATATAGATATTTTGATATATATATCGATATATATATATATTGATATATATATATATTTATATATATTGATATATATATAGATATATTGATATATATATTGTATATATATATATTGATATATATATTGAAATATTGAGATATATTGATATATGTATACATATGTATATATATATCGATTTATATTCATATCTATATCAATATATTGATATATTGATATATATATATTGATATATATATATATATTGATATATATATATATTGATATATATATATTGATATATATATATATATTGATATATGTATATATACATATGGATATATATATATATATATACATATATATATATTGATATATATATATATACATATGGATATATATATACATATATATATATATATATTGATATATATATATTGATATATATATGTATATATATATATATATTGATATATATACATATATTGATATATATTGATATATATATATTGATATATATTGATATATATATATATATATTGATGTATATATGTATATATATTAATATATATTGATATATATATTAATATATATATATTGATATATATACATATTTATATATATATATTGATTTATATATACATATATATATATTGATATATATATATATCTCTCATGTATATATACATATATATATATATATATATATATATATATATATATATATATATATATATATATAAAGTGAAGAAATAGATAAACAAAATAGTTATTTTCGAATATTGTATAAGTTCCGTGGTCGATTAGAAAGTTGTTTGGGGTCCTCACAACTTTGCTCAAGGCTCACTAGATCTGACGCTGCTCGATTTGTCCACTTTAGCCTGGAGTGCTCCACGCCAGTACTTATACTGTTGAGCTATACCCACTGACGGGTCAATTTAAGCCCACAAGGTGAATACATCATTTGTAAATGTAGAAGGGTAGTTGATTTATTACTGCAGGCAGTGTATTATTAGCCACATCCGGAAGATAGTGTCAAGAAATCAGTCTATAAGTAGGCTTGCGGACATGCTGAGTAGGTTAGTTATTTCGAAAATGGATAAACTTATTCAATCAAGACATTTCAAGCGACACTTTTGAAAGTTCTTATTTACTTGCTTACTTACGAGGTCAGAGTTAGACACAAGGTCAATTATTAATGTGGGTAAAATCCGGTTCCTATGGATTTTACAAAAATAATAAGTGCGACAGTCTAGAAGAATTTATCCCTCACTTAACGAAGACTGAAAAGATGAAGTGCCTGTTCAGGCTACATACTACAATACGCTCCTAGCCAAAAGAGCAAGAAACACTTGGTGACGTAATTCATTGATATTTATAAGGTGATGTGACTATTATGACGTCATTTGACTTACGGTTTTAAATACATATAATAATAATTCTGCCGGTTTTTATCTAGCCCCCCCCTCCCACAGCGGTAAGATGTCACACAAGGTCGGAAGGTGGGATTTGATAAGTCAGCACTCTAGAGGAAGAGTACTTATGACCGTCAAAACATGCCTGGGCAGCCTCGTCGGCATTCCCCGGTAGGGGCGCCTCAGACGATTAGCAATATACTAACCCCTTCTCAAAGAGTGATAAGGTAAAGCCTGGGAGGGTGGACTTCCTAGAACTGCACAAGATAAACCGAAAGACCGGCGTAAATCAAGCCCCGAAGGCCAAAACGATACCGGTCTATAGGGTGTAGTATCCATCGGAACAGATACTCTACTTTGATCCCGACCAAAAGGCCGAGAAAGTCTGTCTCCGCTTTTGTTAATTAGCGCGTCCGTGATTCAACCAATATACATGCGCTGTACCAAAGAGATGTAATTCAACAAAAATCAACGCAGTAGTCATATTAACATCACTGCTTTTGTATATACAAATAAGAAGCAAAATACATCTGATTTAAGTAGGACAGTTTTAGCTAAATACTAATAAACTTGCTATCAGAACATAGCGAGTGGAAAACAACTATTCTTGTGGTCTTTTATATAACCATGATTTATCTGCTGTTTTACAAATGGTATATTTCCTTTCGGTCTGTAGATAGTGTCGGGATATAAAAAATAATAAAAAACGTTTTGGGACCTTCCATCCGACAATTTATTTCGCGTATAAACATCTCACTGATGTGAAACCACATCATCAGAACCGCATTTTTTTCAGTAATCGACAAAATAAACTGTTCAAAGAAATCGAATACAAATAACATGTTTAACGGCCGAGTCTCTGAACTTGAAAACGTGCTATTATCGAATCATCATTGTTTCTATTCACAGAGGTAACTATTAATTAGATACTTTTTAAATGCTATTATATATCTAATATATAGGCAATTTCTTCCCTGTACCTTTTTGAAGAATAGGAACATAACTACATGCATCACCGACTACAAACATATTTTAATAGAGTTGTTATTATTTTCTTCCAGTTAACACTAAATATTATTTTTGGTCAACTATCTTCGACTCTCCTCAAAACATACTTCATATAGGTGGTAGCATACACTTTTCCCCCTAACATTACAGTACTTACGTCTACTATTCAAAAAACCCTAACCCTAACCCTAACTCTTATTTTCGGGTGTTTCTTCAATATGGATTTCTTTTACACTAATCTTATCAAGTATATATATATATATATATATATATGTTTTCTATTTGTCTATTTATTTACTACATAATACAAAACATTACGCTCACATTTGGGCGCCTTCTTTTTAAAAAAACATCAGTATAAAATTGAATATTTTTTCTCTAATGAAAAAGACTTCCTCGAAATACAAAGAAGGAAATAAATATTTCCACAAGTAACCCTGACTGTAACCGATTACATGGCATTGAAGAGAGGTAAACAAAGACGAGAATCAGAAAGAACTCCACGAGATCCGAGAACACCGCTGATACGTTTATATGCCACGTATGGGTACATATGTTTTTGTTGATTCTGATGATCAATTACTTGAATATGAGCGATGTGATCAAGGGTTTTGCACAAAATGTATCGACATGGCTGATGCTGTCTAAAATATCAGGTTTGAAAGACAGGATATGCACTCGAACTTTTGTGAATGTAAAGCTCAAGCAGTGACCATAGTCAAAACTAACATCGATAGTGAAGATTAAATGTGTCGCATATATGTGTTATGAAAAGGAAAAGACTTCTTCAATCTCCCTTTATGTTCTTTAAAAGTGAATTACTTCCCTTTGTTACGTTTTATCTTAGGCGGCCATAATTTTTGCAGAGACTTGATCTCCGTGTAGATCTGAATAGAATAAAGCTTTATAAAGCTTACTCTGCCTACTTATATTAATTCATTACAATTCATTACAATTCATTCAACTTATTAATTACAAGTTTTCTGATAAAAATGGAGAAAATATTGAAAGTTAAGCGGACATGTATTGTTGATTGAACTTTAAAAACACAGTAGAAAGAATTGGAAAGTATACACGCAAATAATGAAATAGGTATTTATGCAAGTTACCCTAGGGGCGATTGACGAAAGTGAGCAACAATGAGTCAAATTATAGAAGAAATATATGAAAACATATAGGGAGGTTCTGATAGGACCTGACCATAGAAAAAAGAAACAATTTCTACCGTGGAAGGAGTTAAATAATAGAAATGAAAAAGTAAATTAAACAATAGGAGGTTTTCATTCTCATTTGGGATACGGGTGGTCAATAACAAGTATACACTGTTGATATATACTGCCAATGCCAAAGCCATCAACGATTGTAAAGGACAACTAGGAAAGAATTAGTCATATAGACAATATTCCGTCTGACCCACGCAGTGACACATAGACAATAAATAAATAAAAGTTAATAAATCAAATAAAAAAAAATTATAATAATTAATATATAAATAAACAACTGTTAATAAGGTGTTAACTTTAGCTGAATAATTATATAATTAAATTTTGACATTTTCTGCGTTCCTACTCCCAATAGTGCTGCGGTGTTTCAACAGTTTGATCCCGGTTTTTCCAGTTTTTTCGACCCTTTCGGTCTTTAATTGTTGTCTTTTGATAATGAAAGTTTTTCTTTCGAAAATTTAAGATCACCTTGTGGCTGAACTTTTTATTTACCTGACAGTATTTACTGTCCTGGTATTTATTCAGTTTTTACGTGAAATATTAATAAATCGTTTTGAGATTCCACTCTCGTTTTCTCTCCTCGTTTGTTTCTGTTCACCTTCTCCACCTTCCGGCACCTACTTCGCATTGCTACAGCCTCGGATTACAGACCTACACTTATATTTACCAGCAATGCTTCAAAGAAAACTACAATCTCCTTTTATCTCTAAGTCTCGGCCAGACAGAGTTTGCATACACCAAGAAAATGTTCCGACTCTCGGAGGAACGAGTTAGGACCAGCTGTCAGATCAGCTTCCTGAAGAGATGCCGCAGACATGGAATTTTCCCCAACACTATCAAGAACATCCATCTACCGGCATGCTTCTACCTACCCACACCTCACTCTGCACGCAATTTCTTACATACCTTTAGTATCAAACAAATCATCAAACACCTCCACTGCAAGCTACACCAACATATCAACTCTATGTCAGATACAAACTTTCCCTCCTCCACACACTTTCCACCCCACATCTCCACAGCTGTCAACAAAGATTTCCACCACTGTTTCCACACGGGAAAAAACAGGCTCATACTTAAATTCAACTGGCTTCACCAAAACAGAACTTACAGACACATACCAATTATGGAGCTGTACACATACCCTCTCTCCGTCCTCAAACCACTACCCAACCACTCATCACTAACCTCACTGGTTCTCTCTACGCAACAGAGACTAATCTCCTCAGCCTCGGACTCAAATGTTTCATTACCAAAAAACTTAATGACCAAACCCTCCTCGATATTGAAACGCAGTTCTGCAGGACAGCGTACCATTTGAAATGGTTATCGGCATTTGAACCACACTCCCTTGACCCACTTAACGACTCCACCCCCTCTAATCCCCCTAACTTATCCTCCAACCCCTTTCCCGTTTATCAACCTGACCTCCCCCTACACCCGCCTCCCGACAACCACCCTTTAGACCTAAAGCTAGTAAGTCTCAAACATAAGATCGTCTCCATACTACAACGAGAAAAACACCGTATCATACCTAATATCTCCCATTCCCAGCGCCTCATCCTCAAAGGCCTTAGGGATAAAAACCTGCTCTACCTACCCTCTGACAAAGGCAAGGAATTCTGCATTATCTCCCAGGAATCCTACAACACTCTCTCCCTAGACCACCTCAGCAATACATCCCTTTACACACCCGATAATAACATCTCAGCTACCCACATACAAACCTCTATCAACAACGCTTGGCCCCAAATTTGCTCCAGACGTAATCTCCCCAAGGCTTACAGGCTCAATCTCACCACTAGGAACAGCAAACTCCCCACCTTTTACCATCTCATAAAGACCCACAAAACCAGCAACCACATACAGATCAGACCTATAGTCTCCAGTACTGAGGGACCCCTTTACAAGATCTCCTGGCTCCTCTCCCACTTACTTAAACCGCTACTCCCCACTTTCCCGGCACATGTCAGCAGCTCTGACCAAGTACTAAATAGACTCCACTTATTCCAACCTCAACAGCTCCGCCTCAATAACTACATCTTTAACCTTGACGTTGTCTCCCTTTACACTTCCATTCCCGCACACCCCGCCATTGACCTCATAACTGACCACATCTCCTCTAACAACCTTGACTGTTTTGGGCTTACCCCGACAGACATACATCAACTCCTATGTATCATTGTGGATAATACTTACTTCAGGTTCCAGCAAGATACATATAAACAAGTCTCTGGCCTACACATGGGTTCCAGTCTCTCTGGCCTCCTCGCCATATCCTACATGAACAGACTGGAAAAACAAGCGCTTAGCACCTGTCATTCCCATATATTCTTCTCGATATACGTTGACGACATTTTGATCCTCACTTCATCCCGAGAGGAAGCTACCTCTATCTTTAATACATCTAATAATACTGACCCCCACATTAAATTCACCATCGAACATCCCAACACCTCAGACTCTCTCTCACTTCTAGACTTTAAACTTAACATTAATGACGACGGATCTCTTCACACCACTTTCCATAGAAAACACTCCTGCAGGAACCTCTTCATCCACTACAAATCTGCATTACCCCTCAAATCCAAAATTAGTTACGCGCACACCGAAATCACCCGCATACAGGACAAATGCTCATATACTACCGATAAAACAACTCACACCGAAGCCTTTCACCAGACCCTATTAACCAACGGTTTCCCCTTCACTACCATATCCAGCCTCAACAACACCAAAAGACGTAGACACCACACACTCACCAACACTTGCTTACTTAAGCTCCCCTTCTTTTGCGACCGAATCACTTCCACTATCCGCAATGCCATACGTAGTTAGAACCTTAACATACAGCTTTCCCACACAGGCACTTCTCTCCGACAACATTTATAAAAAAAAGCCACTACACTCCTGACCCCTGCTCTATAGCTAATTGCCCAATCCCCAACTCTGGCATCTGCCTCCGCACCTATACAGTGTACAACCTACAATGCGCTAAGTGTCAAAAGTTCTACATCGGTAACACCGTTAGGCCTCTACACCAACGCATTTAAGAACATCTGAACACCAACATTTCTTCCTTCCACAAACACTTAATATCATGTTGCAACACACACAGCTCTATTACTGTCCGCATTCTCAACTCTGTCCGCAATATCGGTCACCTTCGAATTTCGGAAGCTATTCTAATCTCTAAATTTCGTTCAATTTTGAATAACAGATTTGAGTTGTCTTCCCCTTTCATCCTCTAATTCTTACATCCTCACACCACCACCCCCAACTTCCTTGCCTTTGTCTCTTCCTTCTTCCTTGTATTTGCCCAGCGCCATCCACCCCACACGTCAATGCCTTTTATCCTGTGTTTAATTTTTACATGTTACATATTTATAAATTAAAACATTATAATAATAGACATGAATGTAAACAAGAATGGAATAATGTACACTTTATGTATATATATGTAGGCCTTGTGTATGTGTATGCATATATACATGTATGTATATATGGGTGTATTTTCATGTGTGTGTGTATGTATATGTGGATGCACTTATAATCCCTAAACTAAAGTTTGAAATTCAATAAAATAAAATGAAAAAATAGAAAAAAAATAAATATATATATATATATATATATATATATATATATATATATATATATATATACACGTATATATGTTCATATGTGTATGCATGTATACATATATATGTATTCATATATATGTGTGTGTATATATATGTGTATGCGTATATGTATGTATACATGTATATGTATATACATATATATATATATATATATATATATATATATATATATATATATATAAATAAAATAAATAAATATATAAATAAATAATAATAACAAAAAAAATAAATAGAATAAATTTATATAAATACAGTTCTAGGAGTATTATACCCTTGAAATACCCTTAAAATAAAATAAATATGTATTTAGATATTTACACTTTATATATATATATGTGTGTGTGTATATTTTTATCTCATAATTCCCCCCATTCCCTTTCCAACGGTTCCTCTTAATTCCCCCAATCCCGTTCTAACGGATCTTTCCTACCTTAATGACATTAATTCCTTCCAAAATTGATTTAAATTTTATATTTTTTTCTCAAATTTCAAGTCTTATTTCTAGCCATATTCCGTTTGTACTAAGTTACCCCCTTTTGACTGCCCATATAATAATTACGGCCCACACGTAAATTTAAAATTAGAATTGAATAAATAAAGAAAAGTTATTAAATCAAATAAAATAAAAATAATAAAATTATGATAATTAATATATAAATAAACAACTGTTAATAAGGTGTTAACTTTAGTTGAATAATTATATAATTAAATTTTGACATTTTCTGCGTTCCTTCTCCCAATAGTCTGCTGCGGTGTTTCAACAGTTTGATCCCAGTTTTTCCTGTTTTTTCGACCCTTTCGGTCTTTAATTGTTGTCTTTTGATAATGAAAGTTTTTCTTTCGAAAATTTAAGATTACCTTGTGCCTGAACTTTTTATTTACATGACAATATTTACTGTCCTGGTATTTATTCAGTTTTTATGTGAAATATTAATAAATCGTTTTGAGATTCCACTCTCGTTTTCTCTCCTCGTTTGTTTCTATTCACCTTCTCCACCTCCCGACACCTACTTCGCATTGCTACAGCCTCGGATTACAGACCTATATATATATATATATATATATATATATATATATATATATATATATATATATATATATATATATATATATATATATATCCGGTGGATATATTCGAAATACGTTCAAGAAAAAAATAATGTCCGAATAGGGAGACCTAATAAAACATTTGTTTATATAATGAGGAAAGGCAAAACACATGAAATTAAGGTGAAAATCAAACCCAGGGTGGGATCATCTAAAGAAGAGCAACGATTACCTTAAAAATCAGTATATGATCTAGTTTTTCTCATACATAAAATAGATTTCTTAATTAATACTAACCGGGTGGTTTTATATACACGACTAGGGATAGGCTACTGTATATAAAACATAACAATAGAATAGGAAATAGGAAGTAAAACCAACCGAACATTAGTTTACGAGAAGCGATTGCTAAGACAACAACAAAGAAACTGGGATGAATCATCAAAAAGAAAACAGAACAATAGAATAGGTAATAGGAAGTAAAACCTACTGAACTTGGATACAATACATAAAAGGGAAAACATTAAGAAGCTTGTCAATATAAAAAAATTCTATATTAAAAAGTAGATAACGACTCTCCGTCCCCCCCCCCTAAAAAACTTTTTAGGAGAATAGGCGATTTTTAATCGGAATCAGTAATTGTATCGTAAGCGGAAAAAAGGGAATCAGCCCATCACTATTTTCTCTTTACAAAAAGTGCAGGTTCGCATCGTCCTCCCTCTTCCATTTGACAAATTCGGTCATGGACGGAAAGATGTGGTCAGTTGAGAGTATAATGAAGTTCAACTTAAGCGGCGCCATATGCCAATTGTTATTCAATGTAAGGGATCTTCAGAAAACTTTTTCCCAGTTGGTCTATTTTTTCTAGTTTGATCTTAGGGCTGTTAGAATAAGTTATTCATATTTGACGTAAAAAAATGTATAAAAATGAATCTCATTGTTGTAATATATATTCTACTAAAACTCTCTGGATCTTGCGTTCTTTTTATTTTGTTATTTGCTTGCTTGTTTGTTTGATACCTTGTCTCCATGTGCATTAAACGAAGTGATCGTTTTGTGACATCATCCTTTAAACCGAAGTAAAGATAAGCGAACATAGTTGATGACGTAAATAAATGATGACGTGACCCATTAAAATAGAAACACTGTCAGAAAACGATGACGTCGTCTATCATATCAGAGATAGAGAGAGGGGTAGATATCCTTTTCGGTGTTTTATTTGCACTACCATTGACCCGAAGGCGAATTGTCGGGGACTCTTATGAAATGAAACCATCATCTTGCATTCTTATATATAATCAAGGGAGGCGCGAGAGCGCTCTATCCTTTAATAGACTACACGAATGGCCTATGCTGGAAATCCTATTTCCTTGATCAATCATAACTCAAAAACCAATAAACCAAATTAGTTAAAACATTGCACAAAATTTGTATTTGATAGCTTCTATAACTGTGTAGAATTTCAGCATCATTAGACCAGGCAACTATGAGATCCAGAAAATTCAATCATGAAATCATGTTATCTGTGTGAACGTACGTACGTACGTACGTACGTACGTACGTACGTACGCATGTGCCACCCTGTATCCCATCAACTATTTGATTGATTTAGCTGATTTTTGGCAGAGATAGAGGTTCTAGGGTCTAGTTGATGGCATTTTAATTTCAGTTTACCATATACCTTGATTAGTCAAATTACCAACTATATCAGTTATGAGAAGGCATTGTATTGAGGCAAGGCTTTTACAAAAGTAGTGACATTCCATGAAAAATGCCAGTATACTGAAATCATATACCCTTAATAGGGTTAAGATGAAAATTCATATACACTAAATGTACAAAACAAGGAAATTTCCAAATTGTTACACTTTTATTGTCATTAAGGGTATGCGAGCACAACAGGGCTATGTATTTTACTGGTAGGAATTTTTCTTCGGCGCACCTCACACACTTCATCCACTCATGCATAGAGATTTATACTGTAGTGATGTGATAATGAAATGGTTTGGTTGATATATAGTCATAATCTTAATGACAATAAAAATTGTAAAAATTTGGGAATTTCCTTGTTTTTGTATATTTAGTGTATATGAATTTTCACCGTAACCCTATTAAGGTCATATGATTTCAGTATACTGGCAATTTTCATGGAATAATATATGGATCTTTTAAAAATGGATAATGTAAGTATCTACAGAATTTCCACGGGGTCATGTTGCTTGTAAAATACCGTTAGGATCATGCAAGCCTCATCTCTGCCTTTGAACGAGGACATGATTATAAAAATGGAGTTTATTAGACAATCTATCCCCCTTAATAAGCACAATTATCCTGACAGAACAAAAACTAAACCTAGATCATGGTTAACCCTTCTTCTTATCGTTCTCACTTGTACTTATCTACAACTCCCCACATACAGACTTACGTATTGACTCCTTCTCACATAGGGTAAACCGGGGTATTAAGCACCATGGGGCATTAGGCACCAGCAACTAGGTAAGGTTCACACACCTCTCTATAGCATTACTATAGCATTTATAGGGAAATAAGCAATAATCTTGTCTGATCACTAACCAATCACAGGCTCTGTTTCTCAAGAGTAGTATTTAATGAGCCAAGCAAAAGTAGTCTTTTTGTGGCAAGTTCAGAAGCTGTTTTCACTCTACGTCTGCAGCCATTTTGAAACACAGTTCATAACTTTTTAATCCAGAAAGGCAACTGCACAAAACTTTGTTTCTCTGCAAAACCACTGAGCCGGTAAACTGTAACTTTGCTGCTGAAGGATTGAAATATATCAGAGGTAAGTACGAAAACATTTTTACACTTGATTTAATTCAGATTTTCATTTTTTAGAGCTGGAAAGTGTGTCATGGCGGTATGCATCCACAGCCTATCAAATTGTTCATAATTTCCACACCCATTTTAAAAACTGCTGCAAATTTAACTTGCCATGTTTTTTTGTATGCTTTTACCATGTCAATTGCTTTGTACTGGTACTAATCGAAGTATAATGCACATAATTGTGTTTAATTTATTTGTTAACAAAATATGTCGATCTTTTAAAGAAGGGTGTGCTTAATGCCCCATGTCTGTATTTTTCTAAACGAAAAGAGTTTAAAATAGCTTACAGTGATGTAAGTAATAAGAAACATGATTATTATTTAAGTTCGGCCTGTTTTTATTATTGGAGAAGTTATATAAAACCAGAAATTTGTAATAACAAGTCAAATTTCTTTTTAATGAAATCGTTCCAATATTACTTGGGTACACAGGTGCCTAATGCCCCGTTAATTTTTTTCTGTTCACAGATGGTTCGCAACTATCGGAAGAAGATTGAGGGTGGAAGGAGGAATCTAAGCCAGTCAGAGGAGATGATTGCTGCATACGAGGCTGTCATGAAGAAGCAGATGTCTGCCAATCAAGCAGCCAAGTATTACAAAGTGAACACAAACTCATTGCTCAGGAGAACGTCTGGGTAAATCCCTATCAATGCGCATGTTAAGAGAGAAGCAGTACTGTCTCCTGCTCATGAAAATGAGCTTGATGAGTGCATCAAGCTTATGGCAAGATGGGGCTGGGGATTCACTACTGAGGAGGTAAAAGACACTGTAATGGAGTTTGTTCAAACCCACAGCATAGAGACTCCTTTTGTAAATGGTCGTCCAGGGTATGACTGGCTGCAAGGGTTTTTACGCCGTCATCCAAACATAGTGCCTCGTAAGACTGAGCACCCCAGCACTGCTCGTGCAAAGGCAGAGGACCCTGAAGTCATCGCCCACTGGTTTGAGCTTCTTGATAAGGTTCTCATAGAGGCGGGGATAAAAGACTTGCCGGCTCAATTATTCAACACAGATGAAACTGACGTTGTAACGGACCCCAACACAGACACTGTTCTAGCAGCAAAGGGATCAAAGAGAGTTAATCAGAGTATTGGGGGTTCTGGAAGGGAGCATATAACTGTTAATTGTGCAGCATCTGCTAGTGGCAAGCTACTTCCACCCTATGTTGTCTACATAGGGAAAAACCTCTACCAGGCATGGACACAGGGTGGATCTGTAGGTGCTGCCTATACAGTCAGTTCAAAAGGATGGATGGAGGCCCCGCATTTCTTGAAGTGTTTTAAAACTATTTTCTTGAACCACACACGTGATGTCAGTGACAAGGTACGACTTCTTGTTTTCATGGTAATGCATCACACCTCTCTTTGGCCCTTGTGGAAAAGGCAAGAGCAAATAATGTTGTGCTGATGCGATTCCAGCTAACATGAAACACCACCTGCAACCACTTGATCGTGCCGTGTTCAGGCCTGTGAAACTGAAGTGGCAGTCCCTCCCCCGCAAATTTGCCCGAACACACACAGGGCCAGTGGGAAAGAAAGAACTTCCCATGATGCTTAAGGCACTCATAGATGAATCCTTTAAGCCAAAAATCATCAAATCAGGATTCAGTTGCACAGGCATCTGTCCTTTCAATGCCCAAATGGTCACTTTCGAAAGTCAACCTCGTGTCACTGCTAAAACAGAGCCCTCCACATCTTCCTTCACACCAGCTGCTCCAGTGTCTTCACTGCCCCCTACTCCAGGACCCTCATCCTCTGCCCCCACTCCAGGACCCTCATCCTCAGCCCCCACTCCAGGACCCTCATGCTCAGACGTGCCTGTTTCCTCTCCGGTTTCATCATCTTCATCCGCCTAATTAAAAGACTTTTTCCTCAAACAACTTACTCCCCACTTTCAGTATGACTCCCCAAGAAAGAGATCAGCTAGAATACAGCGATTCCGATATGGGGAAAGCCTCACAGCAGATGAAAGTGTCATGAGACTCATGGAGACATCTGCTGCTAAGGAGGTTGCTACAGCATCCATAGAATGTGGCAGAGGGAAAGGAAAGGGGAAAGGCAGGGGTAAAAGAACACCAAGGCAGGCAACACCATCACCATCAGGATCAAGAAGCCCACTGTCAACATCAAGGGCTTCCGACACTGATGAATGTTACAAATGTGGTATAAGGGAAAGCATTTACTGGGTTCAGTGTGATATGTGTGATTCCTGGTATCACATACAGTGCACCAGCATCAAAATTTCATTTGAAGACCTCCAAAATGAGGAATGGTTGTGTGATTTTTGCAAACAGTAGCCCGGGTGCTTAATGCCCCAGGAGATGGTGCCTATTGCCCCAGGTAACTGAAATTTGTGAAAAGCAAACTTGAGATTTTAAACGATTCAATAAAAATATTTTCTACTCTGATGAACACGAGTCAACTGGTATTTGTTTAAACAAGGTATCACAAATATATTTTGCCCATGATAGTCCAGAGAAAGTTTAAAAACTAACTTTAATTGAGATTAAACACTGAGTCAGTGAAAAAGGGGGTGCCTAATACCCCGGTTTACCCTATATATTCATTCACATACTCATGAATCGCCCACTAAGAATCAAAACTACTAAACCACAAATAACAGCCTTACATATTAACATAATCCTTACAAATATTTAGATATTTAAACCCCTTTTGCTCTCTATTTACTCTCATACTATCAACACATCCTGAACGAAACCACACTTTTCTTATCACTCCCCAAAATTAAAATCATTTTTCTTACTTCTCATGCTCACAGCACCCTTCTACACATTCTTTCAAACACACTTATACTCACACATTCCTGAAATAGCCACCTTGTCAATACTCCTCTCTCCCTCCCTCCAGCCTAAAAAAACTTCACACCTAACCACAACACACATCTCACCTCTCCAACCCTTTTGACTATTTCCTTCACACTCTTACACCCCGTCCCATTTTCAAATTATCTTCATTTCTTCAAATCTTTTTCTAAAACTATGATACCACCTACATGCTAAACACATAGTTTCCCCCTCCCCTTCCCCAGCCTCTCAAAATGCATGCCACACCTCAACACTACAAAAATCCCAGCCCCTTTCATCTCTCCCACCCTAACGCAAATTCACTAATATTCTCACCCCTCCCTATTTTAATGCTGTCTTAATGGTACCCACTCAAAGCTTTCCATATTCATTTCATTCTTCGCCACTACTGACTCCTCGCACCCTGGACTTTCTTCCACCGCTCACAGTAGCCACGGCTACTACTTTTCCTTTATCACTCGATCATGTCAACCCAAAATTCCGATGTACTTGCTGACATTTTTCTTCAAATTATCATCCTTAGGATATCTTACAATAAAGACGAAACGTTGATGAATATATAAAAAAATATCTCTTGGTCGTTTCCTTTTTCATTTTCCATTACGTCTGATTACTCTCATCCTTCCCTTTCTCATATATATATATATATATATATATATATATATATATATATATATATATATATATATATATATATATATATATATATATATATATTTCGGCAGCAAGTCATTTCTTATACACGCGTCGAGAGACCGAAAGCGGTAGAGGAATGGCCCAGGATACAACGTTAGGTGCCATACTCCACCAATTAACACAAGAAAACCGATGAATCGCTCGCCAAGTCGAGATATTAACAAAAAAGATAGCGAATAGAGAATACTCCGTGGTCTTTAACGACGTATATATATATATATATATATATATATATATATATATATATATATATATATATACTGTTTTCCATCGGGTCAGCTATTGTCAAGATAAATATGCAGAAAGCATCTTTATCCATCATCAACTATTTGATGGATGACGTAATCATTTTTGACGTCGTCTATTGTGCACGGTTATCTCATCCCTCTGTTTACTGAATGCCGTCATCATGTGTTAAGGTTTCAACTATGCTTGTTAATCTCCATTTCGTTTGTAATGGATACCTCACAGAAAGATGACGCCATAAAATAAGCATATCGACAAGATACAGCATGGTATGCCACACTATATTAAGGAAAGTTTACTGTACCATTCTTTCAGGTTGTCAGCTAGATATCGTACCCAGTGAATGGTAAGATATATATTAATAATCTTAAACTAACGTTGATAAATAAAATAATTTCATTGTGAAAGTGTCATTAGCTCATTTAAGGAGAGGCTCGAGACGCAGAACTACTTCCGTTATGTTCACATGCAAATTCACATGTAAATACACTTATATCTAAGGTACACTCTCTAGTATGTATTCATTTTTATGAACAGACGTGCACACATACAGGACAGTATTCGTGTTTATTATATATATATATATATATATATATATATATATATATATATATGTATATATATATACATTTGGGAAAGTTCATTTTTTTATTTTTTTTAAGCATATGTTGAATTTTAAACATAAAGATAGAGACAAAATGCTTTCATAAGAAACCATGTGTTAGATGCAGATATTTTTTTAATTAAAATCAAAATCAAAATACATTTTTTTCTTCTTCATCTGGACTTTTTTTTTTATCTATAACAAGCCTCGACAGAGCTTTAGACAAATAAAAAGTATCAACCTTTTTTTTCGTAATAATCCTTCCTGGACTTGTAGAAGTGTCGTCCGATGTTGTGGACTAACGGTGCAAATGTCTGTTTTAAATTGAACTTAAATCGCGCATGGTCGCTGGTAGGTATACATTTAGGAAAGTTCATTCTTTAAGTATCTTTAGAATTTTAAACATAAAGATAGAGGCAAAATGCTTTCATAAAAAAACATGTGTTAGATGCAGATATTTTTTATTAAAATAAAAATAAAAACATTTTTTTTTCTTCTTCATCTTGACTTTTTTTATCTAATATTTCGCTTTATATAACAAGCCTCGATAGAGCTTTAGACAAATAAAAGGTATTAACCTTTTTTTTTCGTAATAATCCTTCCTGGACTTGTTGAAGTGTCGTCCGATGTTGTGGACTAACGGTGCAAATGTCTGTTTTAAATTGAACTTAAATTGCCCATGGTCGCTGGTAGGTATACATTTAGGAAAGTTCATTCTTTAAGTATCTTTAGAATTTTAAACATAAAGATAGAGGCAAAATGCTTTCATAAAAAAACATGTGTTAGATGCAGATATTTTTTATTAAAATAAAAATAAAAACATTTTTTTTTCTTCTTCATCTTGACTTTTTTTATCTAATATTTCGCTTTATATAACAATCCTCGATAGAGCTTTAGACAAATAAAAGGTATTAACCTTTTTTTTTCGTAATAATCCTTCCTGGACTTGTTGAAGTGTCGTCCGATGTTGTGGATAAACAGTGCAAATGTCCCTTTTAAATTGAACTTAAATTCGGCATGGTCGCTGGTATATATATATATATATATATATATATATATATATATATATATATATATATATATATATATATATATATTATAAAACAGTTAAAGGACCAGTCAAATGCAGATTAAAAAAAAACAACATGTTATTCATTTAAAATTCGAATTTTCGATCCATATAAGAATCTCCATCAGGAGAATACAGACAATTTTTTTTTTGTAAAGGACATGTTTCCGCTAAGCCTTGTACTTCTTTTCTTGTCAAAGCCTGGTTTGTAATGTCTGATATAAGTGGCGTTCTCTAGTACGCACGTGTAAGTTATGAGTAAAATATTTCCAATGTTTGAATGCATTTAAATTTGTAATTCAAAACGGTTAAAAGACCAGTCAAATGCAGATCTTTTAAAAAATAAACATATTTATTTAAAAATCTGAATTTTTGATTCATATAAAATAGAATCGAAACGGCCAATTCGATATTTTCAGTCGCAGACTTCCTCAAGTAAAACAATTTATACATTCGTTAACTCGACTTTTAAAATAACACTCACAACAAAAATCGGATATATGTATTTGAAGTTTTAAGGTGGTTCTATCCGCATGGGTCAGTAAGAGCCGAGGGCAGGTAGATGTTTGGCACAGAGAGGGTTACGTAGAGATTCGAAACCACTTAAATTGTTTTCCTTGGAGAATGTTATGCTGATCATATAAATCTGATCAAAATAGGAGGATATATTTGAAGTGTTAAAAGAGGTTCGGCCTCCATCGCTACCTTAGATTAGGTGAACACTTAGATATTTGGGACCAATTCCATTGGGTTCCCCAGAAAATGTTATATATACGATTTAAACTTCATAAACATAAGTTATAAGGAAGTTATGGCCTCATAGTCCCCTTCGGTGCGCACTTAGACATTCAAGAACAGCTCCATTGTCTTCACCAGTAAATTTTACATAAGATACAGAGCCTCTAACATTTCTTTCTATAGAGAACACACAACAATCACACAAGAACATGCACATACATTGAGTTTTATATACCTGTCTAAGAGAGACAAAAAGAATAAGATAGAAATGTATATATAATATATATAAAGCGAGTAATACAAATTGCGAGGCACTCAGCAACGATTATGTTAGGTTACTTCATGTTAGGTTACTTCATGACTTGCTCTCCCCTATTTGAACCTGTCATTTTGAAGCGGGAGATATCTTCACGCGTCCGATCGCTATCAAGTTTGACTAAAGAAAGAGAAAACGATCATCTACGACGGTACTGACGTCACACCTCGACTCCACCACTCGCCGGGATCATACACTCAGATCACACTTTAATTATTCAGCTGGTTTTCTCATTCATTCTGAACTCTTAACTAACCGTTACACTTTTCCATTGTAGATTGAGAGACTCACGTTCGCATTATTCAATAAACCCACAAGTCGATATGATTACCAATTCGTAAGTAGATAAATATAAATGCTTATAACAAAACGTTCAAAACAGTATAACATAAAATAGGTTTAATATTATTTCAAATCGTTCCATAGAATGTCAATTTCTAGCGAAGCCATTTTGAGTAAATAGAATTCAAACTATTCAGTATATAAGTATGATAGACCCACTCTGAAGTTTTTGAACCCTGCTGTCTAACGATAAGATAAAAGTCATAATTCCATTACGGAGACAATTAAGACATTTAATAGCCGACCGCGCTGTCCCAGTAAAGTTCAACTTCCATTAACATTCTGAACTAAAATGTCCAACCTATCTAAACGTTTTTATGTTTTACTTTTAGAGGAGAGCAGCCATTTTTATTTGTCCGCTTCAGGAGGAAACAGAATTTACA
>OY744540.1:60617557-60632557 GCA_963556195.1 Sepiola atlantica | reverse complement strand
TCCTCTGTTTAATTAAACCTTTTTTATTTTTCCAATTTTTCTGATTATCTTTTTGTAATGAAATCAAAAAATAATAATAAATGTTCCATAGGTTTCACAGGTTTCACGAACGTTTTCGATTTTTCGTCGCATTATCCCCAGGTGTCAAAAGCAATTGAACAACAAAACTAGAAAAATAAGTGCATTGTAAAAAGACGGCTGAGTAACGCGCATAGAAATTTTTGCATTGTCCCAGTTGACGATTTAAATTAAGAACGCTGGATAGCATCACAAAACAAAATCACTTTACGTTAAGCATTTGAAAATGTTCCCACTGGTTTCATATGTGATGTTGTTAATTTTAGGTTGTTGTGTTTTTATGTAAATAGCTGTTCTAGACGCGTTTCACCACCGTCTTATAAAAATGCTCTTCTTTCACCAGCTGTTTTGTTCGTTTGCTTTTGACACCTGCGGATGATTCGATGAAGAATCGAAAACGTTCGTTCAACCTGTGAAACCTATGAGACATTTATTAATGTTTTTGATTTCAATACAAAAAAAGACCATCAGAGAAATTGAAAAAATAAAATAGGTATAATTAAACAGACGAATTTTGTTATTTTTAACAATGTTTGCATAAATAGGAAAATTCTGCCCGAAGACACACACACACAATATATATATATATATATATATATATATATATATATATATATATATATATATATATATATATATATATATATATATAGTCTCGGAAGTTTCTCAACCATTAAAACTATATAATAAAAACACAAAAAAAAACAAAACCTTAAGTACCAAGTCGTTCAGTGGAAAATCACTCATGTAAGTCAATTTAATTTTTACAGTTGTTATATTAGTTTTCATCTAACATTATTTAAGGGATCATCAGTTGTTTACAATGAAAAACTACTTCGGGAATTTAAAAACAAGACAATATTTAATTTCATGACTTCCCAGCAGAGTTGATCTGACGCCACTTCCCTTAATATATATATATATATATATATATATATATATATATATATATATATATATATATATATATATATATATATATACGTTAGTTATGTGTATGAGTTTGTATATACACTAAAAGAATACCTGTTTCAGGACGGGTAAAAATAATTCCCTGATCACTTAATTCCTCAAATACAATAATTTTGCACTTATTATATGTCCCTATTCTAATATTAAAATCAAGATATACTAATTTAACATTATGTATATCTAGAATCATATTCCAATTTTGATCTAAATCCATTACATTATTCTGATTCTTTAAAATGCATCAAATGAAAATCTTAACACTAAAGGCTCTTCAGAAAAAAATTGAAACTCAGGGAATTTTGCTAAATTGTTATCCGATGAATATGGATCAAATGCAAATCTGAAACATTTTAATTTAAAAAATGGGAAGTTGTGTCAATGTTATGCTCCTTAAAACTACTCCAAGGAAATTAAGAGTTAATTGAATATTAATAAATTGATGCCTAAAACATTTCTAATTTCACAAAAAATCGGAGCTCACAATACGTAACCCGACGCCTAGCAGTCGTGCTCAAAATGTAATAATGATCCGTTAATTTGTTCATGTGTGAATGTTGTAATACAAAAATATGAACATATACACATACTTAATATATACTACAAAAATATCCGTTCCCGGACAGATAAAATTAATTCCCCAAACAGAAAAGTTTTGCACAAATGTTTTGCCTATTACGTAGATTCACATGCAGATATAAAATGATACTAAAACTTATGTCTAGAATACTTATTCTAATTTTGATCACAATTCATTATATGATATGTTGAAAGCATAAGCTTCAGTTGTCTTAAGAAGAAATTGAACTTCAGGTAATCTTGTTTAGTCGGTGTCAAATTAGTGTGAATAAAATTCAATTCAAATCCGAAATATTTGAATTTTCAAATGGGAGGTTGTTATCACATTATGCCCTTTAACCCCACCCCCTTAAAATAATCCAGATGAAATGAAATTTGGGGAATATTTATTTATTAAATATTTATTAACCACTTTCTAAATTTTGCCAAAATAGGATGTATCTGAATTTTTACGGAGTGTTTAATCTCCTTTTTGTACCATCTTTGTATAGAACTAAAATAAACTAAAATAAACTAAATGTAGCCCACATTACCACCCTATCCGTCCGTCAACTGTGTTCAAAAATCCATCCAAAATCCATCAGAATAAGTTAATCAGTTTAGGAGTAAATCTTCCACATACAAATGTATAAGCATATGCACATACCTAAATTTATATAGAACAATAATAAGACACTTTTCTAACCACCGATTGCCATGATTAATGCCACACTACCTGAGAGTCCAGTATTCAAACCCTAACCCGTCTAACATTCACAGGTAACATGAATTGTAACAAATACATAGAAGATACTGCCAAATTTTCTGGAAAGAAGAGGGGTTCCTTCTACTATACTAGAACACTTCTCTCACCTGCTAGTATCCTATATCTCTGTTAAACCACCATTCACCCATGCATGGAGTATTGCTGTCACACTTGAGTTAGTGCACAAACTACTAGTCTCTCCCTCTTGAACAGGGTCTCAAAAATAACTTCTATCTAATAGTTCCGACACTACTGTCTACGAAACTCCAGCTCCTTATTGAATCCCTGTGCTTGTTTTTAAAGTACTTCGATAGAATGTGCTCCATTGAACTTGCTGCACTTGTGCCCTTTTCAACGTAAATACCCCCGACCAACCGGACAAACCACGACTAACCCGACAATCATCAAAATCATCCTTTCACTGTAAATGTCTCCAGATGCCGGAAAGCTTTCTACTCTAATAACGTTTTTATTCGAACTGCTTACATTTGGAATTCCCACCCTGCTCCTAGTTTCTCCGACGGTACCAACGTGCAGAAATTCAAATGTAATGTAGAAATACACATCGCTGTACAACTCCCCAGTTATGATGCACCTATAAATTAGACCCCTAATTCACAGTAGCCCCTTACGTCTCAGTGGCAATGTGCTTCCTTGTTTGGGGTGAATATGAATTAATGTATATTTTTATGTAAATGATTCACTCCTAAACTAATGAACCGATCATTATTATTTATGGAATATATATTTTCCACAACACGTTAAGTAACATGGACACATTACTTTTTACAAACTTTACCATTTAGGAGGTGTGCCCGCAATCTCTTCCCCCAAATATTTTAAAAATAAGCGAGATACAAAAAAAAAATTGTACAGAAATTAAATTCTCTATAGCATGTTGAGTTATATTATGTAATCAAGGCCGGTCTGTTTACCTGACCGTCAATAATATGTATGTGTGGGGTAAACCCTTAATGAAATCATCATTATGAATCATGGGATACGTATTCTAGGACACATGGTGAGTTATAATTAGGGTGTTGCCAAGAAACCGCACCTCGAAGAAATTCAAATCACCATGAAAGTTAATCGTGATGATGTATTTCAGCTACACCGGCTTGCAAATTCAGATACCAATTAAACATTTTTAACGACAACTCTGAAACAAACAAAAAAATCACATTTGTGGAGGGGCATTCGACCTGTGGCTAGTAGTGTTTTCTTTTTTGATTTTTGAAGTGGGACATTAAGTTCTCCATTTTATTGAATTACAGACAATTTGCTGGATCTCTATGTCTTTCATAAGTATGTTGTTTTTCTCTTAGGTGTCCATGGGGTTCGTTTCATCTCTATTTTCCTTCACTTTTTACATATTCTTATCCATATCCGTGCCCGCAACGACAAACCTGTCATAGAAGTTCCAAACCCCTTCTTTTGTCTCTATGGTATAATATCACCTTAAGAGTAAAACATATTTATTTAAATTAAATATAGTGATGATATTATACTTACGAACGGGAGCCCATTGAGATCCCACGGTGCTTTCTATGTGAATCTGTATAATTTACTATTAATACTATTTCTTTTGAAATAATACAGTTCTGTGAGGTTCAATACTATTAAGAAAACATAACTTTTTATTCTTTCGTAAAAAATAATTTTTATTGTAATCAAAATATTTTTTAAATAAATAGAACGAATATATCCGTCTTTTATTTTATTTTACATTGTAGCAATTTTATTCTTTTTAAACCAATAAATATTCTCTGTTTTTTTACAGTAAAAATAATTGCAAACAAAATATTCTTCAGATCAGTAAAACGAATCTCTCTTTTTGAAATGTATTCATTGTGCTGCTTTAGTCTACGGTACGACATAATTTGATTTGGGAACAATTCATTTTAAAATGGATAAAGTCGGAATTGTTCACTTTAGCGAAATCGAATTGATCACTCATCAGCATCTTTGTTGATCGGGTGATCCTATCTTAAAAATAAAGGTGGAAAGTGCTAACCGTACTTACGAGAATGAAATTGCCGTAACGTATTTTAATATCATAATTATAATTATTTAAAAATGTTAAAAGGCAAAACTAATCTACTATTTCACCCAGAATAACAACTGAGAAACTTCAAACTAATAGGTCGTAGTAATATCTAAGAATATATTATACGGTTTTCACTGGACAATGTCCCCACCCCCAGGCACTCAAAAGACTGCTTCTAAATAAATAAATGCAGAAGCTTCTTTAATTTATGATTCTTATATTATCATCAAAACGACTTATATTTATTAGATCAATAAGACAACATTAATTTTTAAAATACTATATATATAGTAGAGACGAAAGATAAAACAGCCATTTGGATGCTTTATTTGCATAGTAACACTGCTGGTGAGATACTTCATTGCATCGCGCACTAACAGCTGATAGACTCGCCCATTGGTTAACAGTGGTAACACTTCACTTGTTAGTAATGGAAGATGTATCTTACATCATCGCACTGCGTATATAATCAAGGGAGGCGCGAGAGTGCTCTATCCTTTAATAGACCACACGAATGGCCTATGCTGGAAATCTCATTTCTCTGATCAATCATAACCCAAAAAACAATAAACCAAATTAGTTAAAACTTTGCACAAAAAGTGTATTTGATAGGTTCTATAAGTGTGTAGAATTTCAGCATCATTAGTCAAGGCAACTCAGAGATCCAGAAAGTTCAATCATGAAATCATGTTATATGTGTGTACGTACGTACGTATGTTCCACCCTGTATCTCATCACCTATTTGATGGATTCAGCTGATTTTTGAAAGGGATACAGGTTCTAGGGTCTTGTTGATGGCATTTTAATTTCTGTTTACCATATACCTTGATTAGTCAAACTACCAACTATATCAGTTATGAGAAGGCATTGTATTGGGGCATAGCCTTTACAAAAGTAGTGACATTCCATGAAAAATGCCAGTATACTGAAATCATATGCCCTTAATAGGGTTTAGATGAAAATTCATATACACTAAATGTACAAAAGCAAGGAAATTCCCAAATTGTTACACTTTTATTGTCATTAAGGATATGCGAGCACAACAACGGTTATGTATTTTACTGGTAGGAATTTTTCTTCAGCGCACCTCACACACTTCATCCACTCATGCATAGAGATTTATACTGTAATGATGTGATAATGAAATGGTTTAGTTGATATGTAGTCATTTTCTTACTGACAATAAAAGTGTAAAAATTTGGGAATTTCCTTGCTTTTATACATTCAGTGTATATGAATTTTTATCTTAACCCTATTAAGGGCATAAGATTTCAGTATACTGGCATTCTTCATGGAATCCTAATAGACTCCTTTATTAAGTCGACAGTGGTAACACTGCTGGTTAGTAATGAGAGAAGTGCATACATGATTACATTGCGCATACATATCTGATAGACTAACCTCTTTGTTGAAAGTTGTTTAGACCTGCTGGTTAGTAATGGTAAGAGTTGTATACATTATCTCTCTGCACAAAAATCGTAATATACTCTTCTCTTGGTGGACAGTGGTAACACTCTGCTGGTTAATAATGGCAAGTGTTCCACATATTATCACACTGCGCAGACGTGATATCCGAATATTTATAATTCATTATGTATAATTAGTAAAAAAATATAAAAATCTCAAAAACAGCTACACAGAAACGACCATGTTCTATCTCCGCAGGGAATCATCAGGCTAAATACGAGAATTTTTTGGAATCGATTGTAGTATTTACTCTTCCTAACAAACTGATCAGATTTGTTGTTATTCACCCCCCCCCCCCTCGGGCTAGTGTTGCAATTCAGTACTGTACAAACAATGTCTATATATTAACAAAAACATTAATTGGGTTTTAATGAAATATTCTTGATAAAATGCATTCGTCTTTGTTCTAGACAAAACTTATAATGGCGTCTATTAATGGATACTCCCACTCACTGACAACACAACTGAAATAAATTGCTCTTCTGCGATGGAAGTGTAACGACTTAAAATACGTCAATGATACGTTTTCAATAAATAGTATCAATTATCAACAATGTGCGCTATTGTCGGCATATTATTACAGCTTCTCAGAACAGACACGTTGGATGTATCATTAGTATTAGTATATTTTCACTAGACTCTGACGGCCAAAACTAGAAAGTGCTTCGTGTAGTTTTTGCTGAATAAATCGATTTCTACATGTCGTGTTTCTTGGTGGTGGGTTAGGGTTAGGGTTTAATTGTGTGTCGAATTTTCTAAGTGTTATTAAGCTGACTGGCTTTTTCTTTGTCTGTCCGCTCAGAAAAGACACACTTCGGAGTGCAGTATACACATGATAAAATAAATGCAACGGTATGTGTACAAATAGAAAAGCGAAAGACCTATAGCCCAACGTTTCGCCCAAAAGCTAAAGGTGGCCTTCTCTCATGAAATAGCCCCGCACCAGTCGGACAAAACGTCGAGATTTAGGTCCTCCGCTTTTCCATCTTAAATCATAATAACTATTGTGTTTGTTGAGCACGAATAAAGAGTACTCGTTTTCTATGATGAACTAGTACACACATCCCACTAGATGCTTGTTGTAAAGAAAAAAAACAATGGATAACCGTGCACATTGGATGATGTCACTAAACGATGAAGTCATCCATTAGAAGAAGAAAACCGTGCATCTATCAGAACTGAGTTGTATGATAGAGAAACGTTGACCCAGCTCACTTTCTAGATCCATGATTGCTGGCTTGGTTTGGAATACAGTTAGTTGGAACAATTAAAATGGAAGATTTTAAACATATCTCAATCTAACACAAACAATACTTTTAACATGTATTTTGCGTGATTAAAGTATATAGGACAAAAGCCTTACAGAAACAAGCGTTGATTCATACATCTTTAGTATAATAATAGTTGGGTCATAAAAACTATATATTCTAATTTGATTTAATTCGAAAAATTATTAGCTCTGTTACATTTTGTTAAGACTTGTTTATTGCATAAATATATCTTTAGTTCTAAAATTATTATTATTTACTCACTAGGAGTTATCACACTGGTCATCGTCAGTGATCGCCCACTGCCAACAACCTGTGGTATTCCCTGGAGTCTGAGTGACAACAAGTCTCCTCAGACTTCCAGTATGCTCCACCTCTTTTCGTTCATCACCGCTGATGACCTTGCGGTATCGCAACAGCTACCTACCACCGATTTCCCGCTGATAAGGGCCATTGGTCCCCTCTGGGGCCCGAGTGGCAACAAGCCTCCCCAAGGTCCCAGAGCTGTCCGCGCTCTTCCAGTGGAGGTCTGGTTGACGCTTTCCCTCCTCGACCCTCTGTCCATAATTTTCGTGGCGTCAGCCTATGCTTGCGCCTCTCTCATGCGGTTGTATTTTCCCCGGTTCTGTTGTCTTGTGCTTCCATGTGTTTGTTCCCATTCGTTGCTTATGTGGGTTGGTTTCCGCATTCGAGGACATTTCTCAGGATTGTAGCTGTTTTGATCAGTACTGTCCTTTGTATGGTCTCAGTTATCCCTTTGATTCCTATTTCTCCTAGTCTTTTCTCCATGTTTTTGGGGACTGTTCCTAGTGCTCCTATGATTATTGGTGTTATACTGACTTTCTTCATGTTCCATATTCCTTTCAATGCTCTGGCAAGTTCAGTATATTTGCTTCTTTTTTCCGTCTCTTTGGTTTTCACTCTGTGGTCTGCTGGAACGGCAAAGTCTACGATTTTGCAGGATTTTTCTTTCTTGTTGATTATTATCATATCCGGTCTCCTTGCTGTTATTGGTTTGTCTGTTTGTACATTCATATCCCATATGGTTTTGTGTTTTTCGTTTTCTAGTACAGTTTCTGGTTTGTGTTTGTACCGTTTATTTGCATATTCGAAATTCAGTTTATTATTATTATTATTATTATTATTATTATTATTATTATTATTATTATTATTATTATTATTATTATTATTTATCTATCTCTCGGTTCTGCAAAAACACATTTAGGAGACACACACACATAAAGAGAGTTGAATTATCTACTAGACACAATCCTAGAGTGTCTTCGGCTCTCTGTATAAGTGTTTTTCAAGACAACCTAACACCAGGATACTTCATCCTACAAGTAAACACTGACCATATATTATAAATTACATAGTATTTGAAACCCAAATAAGATCCCCTCGACACAGTTATACACTTGCTTATACGAGAAATTGTACATCTTTTCCTAGTAACGTTACCTCAAGTAACAGCACATAGCTGGATACTCCCTAGACTAGATTAATTCTTGTCCTGGAATCCGTCAAGACCAAGAAACCAAAATAAATGTATATTATAACATAGTTAACTAGTCAATTGGGTAGAAGAAAATAATAATAATAATAATAATAATAATAATAATAATAATAATAATAATAATAATAATAATGATAATAATAATAATAATGATAATGATGATGATAATAATAATAACTTCTTTACTAACTCAACTTTAGACATGTAAATTAGAAATTGAATGAAATATTCGAATATCTATGTATCTCATATAAAGATCAAGTGTTAGCCCCAATAATAGTGTCCCTTGATTTCTGAGAACTTCGACTGAGAAAGTGAAACAGAAAAGAATACATGTATATATATATATATATATATATATATATATATATATATATATATATATATATATACATGAAAAGTGTTTCCACATCTAGGGAGGTGCCACTTACAGCACACTTTCCAACCTTGACAGATTACTAAACCGATTCTTGTGAGGAATGCCTTTTCTCTTCCCTATGGCCTCTTTCTTAAAGAAGAACAGTTGCTAGTGGTTCTCTACGCTATCGTTATTTTTATTGTACCTGCTCGACTGAGCTCCAATTTATTGCTCTTCCCTGTAAACTATTCACAATAAAAACCTGTCTAGCTACAAGCACTCTGAATTATCTAAAACTAAACGGAACTTCCATAAGCACAATTTCTTTCCAAGAACTACCCGTTTGTGGAACCCAATAGCACAGAAGGTATTCTCAGCTGACTGCAACATGGTCGTCTTCAAGTCCAATATAAACACGTTCTGTTTGAGTCATCCCCTTTAAATAGTGAAATTCTGCTCAGTTTACTATCGTTACCACTCCTCACGGTGCTGTCTCACCTTCCACCTGACAAACTCAGTAACCTTTATCCTCGAATTGCATTTTAGCCTTGATAAAAGTGACTCGTTATTAAATAAAAGAAACTATTGTTATTCCTTTTGCGAGCATGATATACATACATGTGAGTCGATTTCTATAATGATATACATACATGTGAGTCGATTTCTATGATGAACAAGTAAATACATTTCGCTGCTTGTGTAACGAGATTTTTCGGATGATTAAAAAAATGTAGAATAGTAAATAAGAATTATAATCTAGATGGTAACGAAATGTAGGTCATGGGTTTGGTAGAAGTTGCGTTTGGAATTCTACTGCGATTGTTTTGATAATTTAAAGCTTGAGAATTAAGTGGAGATATGAACATTTATTGTGTTATTGTTTCAGTTATTTTGAATTGAGGTATGTGTGAAAGGAAAATAATTTTTAGAATTATGGTCCTCGATCGATGGAGAATTGGAGAAAAACAACAGAGCTAGACTTGATATCGAGGTGAGCAGGCGTTTCGCCTTCTGCTCCCTCCGGCTAGGGCTGGGGAGCTGACTGTATATTTAAAGCTGAGTGTTCTAAAAGAATGCGGCGTTCTGTCACAATAAGCTTTATTATTTTGACTATTCAGTTTTGCTGAAAGAAAAAATAGCTATCGAAAGTTGAGATCAGTAAAAAGACAGAGCATAACGCGACATTTACTATATATATCTATATATATATATATATATATATATATATCATCTGTTGATCTAACCGCTAACTATTTTAACCGCATCCTAAGGAAGCTTAACTCATGAATCATGTTTTTACATATAAACTGACTTTTGACAGACTTCTAGCTTTTGAATATTTCTTGGATTTTATTCGAATCAATCACTTTACACTACTTACTTGTCATTATTTAAAAGTGGATTTTTTAAAAATACGTATTTATAAAATTACTTTCTACCTATTTTTAAAAAAAACTTTCTTGAACTACTTTTGCTTTAAGCATATCTTCAAATTTTTGTTGCAAATTTTCAAATAAATACTTACCAATAATCAGCAATTTATAGTTTTTCCTTCTGCGGAAAAGAATACTTTTTGGAAAATCAATGGATTAAAGGTCGTTCTTATTAAATTCCTTACTTAAACACCTGGTAACTTTAAAAAACTTGCAAAGTATCTAACTTTACTTTATTTTTTCATAATTTTAATATTTCCTATATATATATATATATATATATGTATATATATATATATATATATATATATATATATATATATGTGTGTGTGTGTGTATGTGGCTACGTATATCGATTTTTATGAGTCGTTTTAAACTTTGCGTACACAAAACTACAGAAGAGTGCAGTAAACATATTCGAGCATTCGGACAACTCATCTGTATTCGCGAACGTTGAATCATCTCAGACATTTCTAAGCTATGCAGTTTTCGCATCTATTTTTAAAGCATCATTCCTGACATTCAGAAACATGTGAAAATAAGAATAAAAGAATAGAATCTGTCGAATATAATCTTAAGTGCGTTTTACGCCTTTTTTCCTGCTCTCTCTCACACCTCCCTTCTCGTGGACGCTCTTGGTTTTCTATTTCTCTCTCTTTATTTTTATGTCTCACTCTCTATTCCTATCTGTGTCTTTCTCTTTTCTTGTCTCCCTCTCTCTAATTCTTCGCTCTTTGTGTCTCTCTTTGTCTCTATGTCTATCTCTATCTTTCTTTGCCTCTTCTTCACTTCTGTCTATTGAGAAAGCTTGAGACAGAAAAGTGAGAGATAAAGTAAGCACTTTATCTCTCTCTTTTTTGTCTCGGGCTTTCTTTTTCTCTCTCTTTTTCTCATCTTTTTTGTCTATGCTTCTTTGTTTCTCTCTCTATTTAACTCTCTCTTTCTCCTTCTCTCACTCTTGTTCTCTCTCTTTCTCTTAACACGTTAAATCCTCGAAATAAAGTTAATTTATTTGGACTTTGAACGGATTTGTAATATTTGTATTTTGTCGGTAACAATGCTTATTATATATGCTAGTATAACTCCTCCGTCAAAAATGACGGCGAAAAATTATGCTTCGCGATTGTTAGTGCTATTATTAATATAAAATCATAGAATTACGTATCATTATATTATTTTTCATATATAAATTATTATTATGAGGTCATATGACCTAAACAAAATACCAACCGTTGGCTTTTTATTTAGACTGGATAATTTGTTTCCGAATTCTTTTCAGGCGGCGACCGTTGTCTGACTTTCTTTTTTCTTTTTCGCTTGAAACGCTGTTTTTCCCACATTTTTTGTCTGACAGAACGTATTTATATTCGTTTATATACAAATAAATACACATTACTATAATAATGGAAATAATCGCGTGATAGATAGATCAACATCTGAAGAATTCCGTCGAGTATTAATAAGTGAAATAGCAAACGCAACAAACCGCGCGTGCGTGGCCCCCTTTGTATGTGACTCGATGTAGTGAGTGTAAAATGCAATAAATTTGGGCAATTTGGGGCATTTTTGACCCCCTTTGACCCCCTGGGGGCGCGAACCAGAATTTTTCTGAGGTCAAGGATGCTCATGTTATATCCAGAACAATTGCCTCTACATTTTGGCCTAGTTTCAGAAAGATCAAACGTTATGGGAGAAAAGGGACATTTTTTGCCATTTTGGGAGCTTTTGACCCCCTGGGGGCGCGAACCAGATTTTTCCCAAGGTCAGCGATACTTATTTTCTATTCGGAACAATTGCTTCCACATTTTGGCCAAGTTTCAGAGAAATTGAATAGATGGATGAAAAGTTATGGAGAAAAAAATGTCATTTTTTGCCATTTCGGGGTCTTTTGACCCCCTGGAGGTCTAACCAGAATTTTTTCAAAAATCAGAGAATGTCACTTTCTAACCTGATCAAAGTTCAACTTCATGCAAACTTTCAGAGAAATTCAATGAATGGTTGCGGAGAAAAATCCGGACGGACAGACGGACAGACGGACGGACATGCCTCAAAACATAAGTCCCCCGATTTTATAAATCGGGGGACCAACAATAGGTAAAAGACCAGCAAATTACAATAGATATTTCGAACATTTGAAGAATTACCGTTGATCCTCTATTGAATGCATATTTCCAAATAGAATATATTTACTCCATTTCCAAAGGGTTAGACACAAGGTCAGGTATAGTTTGAAAATCCAGCGGACTACTGTATGCGCACTATGCTCTACAAAAATGCCTGATCAGTTCCGCCGGCATTCCCCCCTAAGGTTTAGCAATAAACTAAACCCTACTCAGAAAGAAGGTAAAGCCTGGGTGGGGGACAATTCTAGGACTTAACAGAACCATTACAACAAGGCAACTAGAGAGCTCAAGGTGCAAGGCATAAATTGACAATATTTATGGATACAGAAGAAAATAACAGATAATAAATGTAATTATGTCCATATATTCCTTTTTTCTTTGATAAGCTCCAATAACTGGGTTTCACTCCAGATATCAAAGTAAAGATTCATATTTAATCTATGATTAAGACATCTCAAAAAAGATTTGAATAATTCTACCGTCCCAGAAAATCTTTTACTCTAGATGAAATCCTCTGCTCATAGATGAGTCAGATACGCCCAAAGACAGAATATTGCTGCTAAATTCGTTGCTTAGACATATTTAAAATGGACTCCAATATCTAGTGGAGGATGATATCTTCTGTTCCCACAGAAGAGACGCTGCTAATCCCTCATTATTTTCTCGTTATTTTCGTAGACGGTGTTCGACTGAGCTCCGATCTCTGGTCCTTTCTTGTATGACATTCACAGCAAGACCTCTTTTTGCTACAAGAAAGAAATACCTTCATTTCTTCCTCCATGTTCATAGTGTCACACCGAATTTCCACAAACAGAACTTCTTTGCAAGGGTTTCCCATCTGTGGTACATATTATTACGGTACTGGTTCCCGCAGGTTACAACAGGGTCATCTTCAAATCCAATGTCAACAAGTTTCTGTTATGAACCGCCCCCACAAACATTCGGACTTGCTTCCACCAAGCAATCATTTTCAATCTTTGCCTAAATGTCTTCATCTTTCAACTGACCATCGTTTTATCTCCTTAACCTTTATCATCAAGTGGCTTTAGGCCTTGATATGTGGCGATTGCACAGTAAAAAATGCATTTAAAATGTACTAAATACTAGAAGAAGTATCCGCCAAAATCATGTTCATCAAACGTTTTTTCTGCACATCAGTTCAAATCATTTTTTTTAACTTCAAATCGAAATCTAATAATTAAAAAAATAAACAAGTTCATTATTCAGATTTTTTATGCTGATTGATATCGGCTAGGAAATATATTAAAAAATACAGCAAAAAAAGAAAATTGTGTCTATTGTTAGATTCGAACTATGAAAGATGGCATCAAATATTAGAATTGACATCAACATGACTGCCGACCCGAACGCAAATGTGTTGTATTTGGAACCCACTTAAACCGTTTATGAGTTCGGCATGGAATATAAACTCAGCATAGATCTAAAATAGTTCGATTGTCTAAAAACTAAACATAACGAACAGTTCCATTTTTAATTTAAGAAGGCATTTCAAATACGTACGATGATTTGACTAAAAGTACAGATTTATTTTTTGGGGAAAGCATCTTTTAAGAATTTCAATTTGAAAATAAGCAAAATGCCTTTGAAACCACGTATCAGATGCAAATGTATATTTTATTAAAAATCATTCTTTTTTTCTTGACTTTATTCTTAAATTTTTGCGGATAACATATCCTTCATCAGATATCCATGTGTTTCATGACAAAAGTACAGTTATTACCTGATTTTATAATTGAAAGAGTCGTTTCTTCTTGGTGGTATCGAAGTGTCTTTCTATTGTTATATGTCCGATTTTTCGAAACAGTTTCTTTTATATAGAACTTTAAAAGCATGTAGTCGCTGGTAGTGTATTTAAAATTGAAAAAGTTCTTTGAAAGCATCTTTAAGAATTTAAATTTGAAAATAGACAACATCCTTTTGAAACCATGTATATGAAGCAAATATTTTTTGTATTAAAATCATTCATTTTTTTCTTGATTTTATATTAAGTAAACTACGAGCAGCCACTTGCTTTTAAAGTTCTATATAAAAAGAGCTGTTTCTAAATTCGTGCCCACAACAACGGACGGGCACATCGATAACTATTTATATAAAAAAATACTTTTATATTTTTCATGAAACATTTTCGATCTCTGATGAAGGAACATTATCCAAAATATTTCAAATAAAAGTCAAGAAAAAAAGAATTGTATTTTAATAAAAAAATATTTGCATCTTATACGTAGTTTCAAAGGTATTTTTATATATTTATTTATTAATTTTTCTTACTGGTAGTAGAAAAGGTTCATAAGTATGTTGTTCGGTCAGCCTCGGAAAGGGAAGGATAAACATATCAGCACCCTACACATGTCGGAATTTTGATTTTCAATAGTGAGTTTTAAAAAATGGTCAAGGTC
>OY744540.1:60607557-60615057 GCA_963556195.1 Sepiola atlantica | reverse complement strand
ATTATCTTCGTGTTACTTTTTGTATTTCTTAGTCGTTCGAAATATTAATCTAAGTGATCTGCAAGAATTTTAACTGCAGTTGGTTCTGTGTATTGCCTTAAAAGACATCCAGTAGTGAGACCTAACTTTAGGAGCTGTGGGGAATGTGGAGTTGCCCCTTAGTTGCCATTGCTCCCAGATCCACTCTTGCCCGGAGTGGTAGTACCTGTAAGGACCCTATTCATGGGTTACATATAACTTATTGGCACTACCAAATCAGGCTGTCTGAACTTATTGACCTCTTCACTCAAAATGCACCAAACATTGATGTTTTATTGTTTTTTTCCTTGCATATTCTGCAAAATCCAAAACAAAAAACACTTTCCTTCCCTCCCATCTCTCCCTCTTTCACTATCCTGTCTCCCTTTCACCCAAGCAAACCACATGAATAAATACTTCAACATATAAAGAACTTGAAGCATTAAAACATTCACCAAAATGACCGGATTCAGCATTAAATAACCTGAAAAAGGTTAATATGCCATAAAACAATACAACCACATTTTACCAAAATAAAAAGATTCGGTATCAAATATCCCGAAAAAGATTGATATGCCGTAAAACAAAACAACCAAACCAAACCTTAACTGCAATTGGTAAGAGATTTATATTAATATCTACTACTGATCTAATGCAATTATTATTGTTTTGTTAACGTGTTTAAAGTATCTAATCGTGTTTATAAAAGTATATGTTTAACTGTAATCCTATTATAGGATCTGATAATATTATGCCTTAGTTATTTCTATATTCATCAGAGGTTATTTGTTTGAAATGCTTATAAATAAGTCCTACTTTGCTCTTTGGTTCAATAATGTATTATTCCCAGGGAATCTAATGATCGCTAACTATTAATTGAGAACAATATAACACGTAGAGTTGTGTAACGTACGTTTTGGGCCCTTCTCTCTTCCTCATTATCTCCTTCTCTCTCTCTCTCTCGCTCACTATATATATATATATATATATATATATATATATATATATAATCTAGTTTTGGTCAAGAAGTAAACCTCAACTTGAAAACACATGTAGCTGAATATATCGTGAGATAGAGTATTTTTTGGTTTCCGGGTACTTACAAAATTACGTTCTGCTGAGATTCGATATTTTGTAAAAAAATATTTCATTTTCTGACTTAAAATAAACATGGCCTTGAAACAGCTATAACCAGCTTTAATGCCTTTGTGTATACTCTTTATTTGCAAAATGATTGACAATTATTAAATCCTCAAACCACACACACACGTACGCACACCCACATACCTATATATACACACACACACATATATATATATATATATATATAACCACGATCTCCTTCCTTACCACAATCTACCCCTCTATCAATTACCATTTCTTATCACCTCCCCTATATTTCTTTCCTTCTTTTGTTTTGTCTTTCTTCATTTGTTTCAATTCGGCTAATTCAAACCTGGGGACTCAGAGTTAGAATAAACATATCGATTGCCTTCAAACAATATGGCGAATAAACTAATCAATGTTTTTCAAGAAACACAATGTTATCGATTATTTATCAATCAGGATTAGCATATATGATTGAATTGGCGTTCATACTATTTGCATATTATCACAAAATAAATCGTAGATCGATGAAAGAAAAATAAATAATTCAACCACCATAAAGTAATGCAATAGAATGAAATAAAAATCGATTTTTCGTGTTTGTCTGTAACAGAAGTTACGCCACAATTAACAAAACGGTGAAATCGTTATTAAATCATATTTATAAGATTTATTTTAATACTAGCGGAACCCGTCGCCCGGCGTTGCGCGGGAGAAAGTACTACCTAAAAAATAAAAGTACTACCTAAAAAATAAAAAAGAAACCGCCGATTGTTCTCCCCCCCTCTACTGTGTTGATGAATGTTTTAAATTAAAAAAAAATAATAAAATGGTTCAGAGCAGAATAGGATCGAACGCCGGTACTGGCGATAATGAAACTCTCTTGTTACCCGTTGCGCCACAGGTAGTACTTGAAAAATTTATGTGAAAATATGCCATTTATTTGTGAAGGGTTAAAGGTATATGATTGTTAAGATATAAATGTGTCGGGGTCTAACAGCATCTTGGCGGCTATTGAATTAAGTAGGAAGTCGATTCAATGAAGAAATTGTAGCCGGCATATTTGAAGAATAAATGTTGCAGAAACTGTGTTCGTTAATGTCATTCGCTTGATTCCGGAATGAATGTAAATGTGGAAATATAACGTAATCTGATATTCGCGGAATATCATAGGATTCAACGGGAGCGGTCATTATTTGTTTGCGTATTGTTTTATATTATGTAGTAAATTAATATTAGGCAAATAATAAATAAGGACGGACTGTTTTGTGAAAAGTAAACTGTGTTATTACTTACCGGTGTCGATGAGTGTAGTCACAGTACACAAATGTTAGGGGGAAAAGTCTTTGCTACCACCTATATGGAGTTGTTTTTTCGGAGAGACGTTGATGGTGGGCCAAATGTAATATTGAGTGTTAGGTTGGGAAAAATAATAACAACTTTACTAAAACACGCTCGAGTGAATAAGTGTAGTATAGCGGTGAGTTTAGTAGCCTGTTTTGTGTATGGTTATTTTCCTATAGTCCGAGAAGGTACAGGGGAAAAAACGTCTCTACTTTATATATTAGATTAAATGTTACCAATACTGTTGTCTTTTAATTTCCTTAAGCAGGCACCCGACATTTCGAAGAATACTTTAGACAGACATCACTGAGTTGCATAGGAATGTTATATGAAGGCACTGCAACGTTGACATAGAATATTCGTAGGTAGGCAGTCGGCATTGTCTTGTAATGTACTTAGACAGGCATTCCGGCGTTGCCTGTGAATGTTCTAGGCAGTTACTCGGCGTTGCCTAGAGATGTTCTCATGGAAACACTCCAGCGTTGACTGTGAATGTTCTTAAGCAGGTACTCAGTGTTGCCCTATAGTATTCTTAGATAGGCACCTCGATGTTACCGAGTATGTTTTTAGGCAGGCACCTCAGTGTGGATTTAGAATTTTCTTTAGCAGGCACCACAGTGTTGCCTGTGAATGTTCTTAGGCAAACAGCCGGCGTTGCCTGAGAATGTTCTTAGGTTGGTGCGTCAGCGTTGCCTGGGATTAATCCCCGGCAGAGATTTCAGAGATGGTTGGAATGTTCTTACGCAGGCACCAAGTTTCCAGCGTTGCCTAAGAATGTTCTGAAACAGGCACCCCAGTATTGCCCAGAAATGTTCTTAGGCAGTCAGCTAAGCGTTGCCAGAGAATTTTCTTAGGTAGAACTCCAGCGTTGCTCAGGAATGTTTTTTAGACAGACACCTAATACCATTGTATCTTTAGACTGAAACACTCATCTTATTAATTACTGACACATTGTATAACATTCTACTCAAACAGACAATAACATTGATATGTATTAATACATAGCACTTATCACAATAAATGTGATGTCCTATACATATACACATTTTAAAAAACTAGTTTTAATAGATAATTGCTTGCTGTTATTATTATTCCTTATCATACGAATAACCAATGTGTTTGTGTATGAATAGAAGACATATATAAAGCGTAGATCATAAAGATGTAATCTGTTTACCCGCATTGTTGAAACACTTTAATACTGACTTAAGTACCTGTCAAAACCGGGTTGCTCAAATTTTTCTTTCCTGCAAGTCACTTCAAATGACTTTTTAAACTTTAAATTGCAATAAAATAATTTAAAATCTATTATTCAGGTGCATAGTGATGATTGATATCGGGAACGTTATAGCAAAAAAGTGTCTCCTGTGTGTTTCGAGCCCTGAAAGATGGCATGAAGTGATGGAACCTTTATCCACACGGAAACCGATTTAAGAAAAAAGTATATCCTCACGTTAGACTTGAAAGTATAATAATCAGCAGGAACGCAGTCTCGTTGTATTGCGATCACAGATAGGAAGTTTTTGGAAAGAAACGCTGTTCATGGAGGTTTTCCCTTTGGTTTTAGGTAGGCAGAATAAGAAATAAAGTTATTAGCAATTAAAAATACAGGTTGTGTGCGTAAGAGGAGCTAAGACGAGCACCTACTATCGATATAATGATAGGTTAGAGAAAGACTAGGAATATTTTATGTGAGAAATGGGCTGCATGGAAGTAGATATATCATTCGCCACTTAATTGGGAAGGCGATGTTGTACTCTGTCGAGACAAAAAAGAGTGAGCAGCGCGGCACATGGGAGACGGACCAGATATATTTTATATGTGTCCTCCTCAGTTTTCTGCGTTCATATGAAAGTTAACTTCAAATTTCGAGAGTAGCAAAGAAGAATAACGAACATATTCCTTCCCGATTAAAATCGATGACCAACAATGTGGGACTAGAAAATGTATATTTTTTTATTTTGCTGATGAGGCACTCGAGAACAAGGGTTAATGGTTTATCAGGATGGTTTAAGACAAACGTTTCTAGACATTGGGGTTGAGTTAACCATGCTGAAGCAATCGTGTGGCAACGTGTTCCACAAATGAGAAGTTATTTGTAAAGAATGTCTGTTCATCAAAATATAGTTTTATGTTAGGCACACGGAGAAAGTAAAAGGGCGATCCTTCTAGTGGTGGTAATAAGACGTGATATCGATGTGAACGTTTTACAAAGCGGAGGAACCAGATGTTGTAACTCAGTTGAGCACATTCCAAGGAAACAAAGATGCGTCGATATATCTTCAAGCGATTTTGTGGTCCGCCAAATTTACAAACAAAAAATATTTGTTTAATAAAAACAAATCGTAAATTACGAAAATGATTGCTTCATGAATAATTATATTATTTAAATCGGAAACGTTTCTATTTTTTAGAGTTTCTTAAAATAAGTGTTGCACATGTGTTGATATTTCAAATAAATCGCACTCAGTTAAATTTGGATGTAGAAATTTGTAAGAAATATTTATGTTGTATTTCTGCTGTACTCAAAAAATGACTACACACATTTATGTATACACATATGATGATATATGTTAATTGTTGATGGTAGTGAACGATGGGGTGAGTGAGGAAGGCAGATGCACAGACATTGAGTGATTTTCTTAAACACTATTGCTAGTCGACTCTTGATCTGAATTTTGGATCAATTTATATAATAATTTGTGACACCAGCGTATCAACCTGTAAACGGAATTCTGCGATTTCGTCTTAGCTGTAAATGTAGCTCCACTCCTAAGGCGTTTATTTAGCGATGGGTGCTTCCGTTTGCAGCTCACATTTGTAGGTAAGGATAACCGTTTCATGTATTTTTAGAATAAAAGAACAATTATTTTATTCTCGACAATCAACCATGTATTCTTTCCTCCAGCCAGGTGCGTGTCTTGTCAACCATGTTTTATTCATATCAGGTAACAATCCTAGTACACCCAGCCCAATATTCAACATTTCTATTTGATATAAAACTTCTATATTTTGATAACAGGTTAATTCCTTGAACTGGTAGCCTGTGGCAATTATTCCCTCCTCACTGTTTCTCCGACTGTACCAATTTGCAGAAATTTAAATGTAATGTAAACAAGCATCTCGATACAAAACTCCCCACTTAAGATATTCTAATAAATCTGGCTTCGAATTCGCAGTAGTTCCTTACGTCTCAGTTGCAATGTGCTTTGTTTGGGGTGAATATAATTTAAAAAAAAAAATGGTATGAATAAATTACCCTCATTCCCGCATTTCCACCAAGTTTCAGTCATGCATGTTCAGTCATTGAATGTTAAGGAGTTAAGTTTAAACATACCTGACAATATCTTGAACATTTGTTCATAATACTTGACACTGCCAGTATTTAGCTGTAATGGCTCTCCTCAGGTCAGGAAGAGTTTGGAAATTGCTTTGATAGACATTATCATATAATCCAACATATAGGACACTGGGGGTATCGGTCTGATGATTGTGGACCCTATTCAAGATCACGCAACCTACTGATGCGACGATCATCAAAGTATCCCCGCATATGATTTAATGGCGATAAAACAAATACTATTTGATATGCATAACTGAAACGTGGTGGACAAGTCAGACATAGACTGAAACTTATTTGTCCCAAATAGTGTTTGATTGCAAAAAGGAATGTGGATTTTATTAATGATATCATAGGTGAGACATTATTATAGGATAGTTTTAAGTTTAAATAATGAATTCTCAGTCGATGATTGAACTGTAAGGGAAACATCAATTAATATCTCCCCATAACACACTTTTACTAACCTCATATCGTATCAATTGTATACGTTTCAACTTTGCTATCATGGTGATAAATATATCATGAGATAAAAAAAATTAAGGGATGACAGCCTGAAGGCTATGATAGGTTTACTCACACACAAATACTATAGTTCTTTATTTTACTTTTTTTCGGGTAGTTGTTTCGGGCATTATTAAACTAAATATATCCCACATTTCGAACTCTGACGATGATGACAGGTTAATTAGTTTAAGGGTGAATATCGTACATAAAAATATGTAAACATATAAACATACCAAACTTCATAGATAGAGATTAAATGAAAGGTTCGAATGCAAAGCGTGGTAAACGCCATTAAAAAAATGCGAAACTATCACTACGAAACGTGTTGTCTTTCAATACTCAATTACATCTTAAAATCATATTTTACATTAGCATATAGTATCGCCATTTATTTTGCCTTCCAATTAACGTTTTGCATTACTTAAATTTAGGAACTATCGCGTCCTGCGACGCACGAGGCAGTGAAAGTGAACCATCGTTTTCTGTCTGTGTTCAAATCAACAACGTCTCTCCAGCTTCTGCTCGTCGCGATCAAATCTCTCTTGACTGTGTGCTTCCAGTTCATTTTAGATCTTCCTTTTTTTTCTTTTTCAATCAGGGTTCCGCTGAAGGACTTGGTTAGCAAATCCCTCTGGGTCCAATTTTATGGCATGTCTGAGCCAGCGTAGACGTCAGATGCATATTATTGACGAGGCCATTCGAACTTATTAAATGATCTTCTGTTTTTCATATGCACATAGTCTGTTCTTCCTTCTGTCATCAATAAGTCTGCACGTCAAATTCCCATCCGTTATTGAGACTCAGACTTCCATAAAATAATGAAACCGATCGATTTTTTCTGCTTAATAATGAACAACAAAACAGTTTGAACTATAATTAAACACATACACAACAACACATAAAAGTTTAATAAGAACGACACGGGAAATGGACATATCTTTCAAAATAAGAAAAAAACAAGTGTCACAATAACTCTCGATCGATTCTAATTTAATCCCCGCACCCGCCAACGCCACCTGTCTGTTGCAGTATAATTTAACATACATTTTAGTGGTAAGTTGATAGATGTAATGACGAGTTGTGTTATGGCGATTGCGAATAAATATGAAATTATCATTTTAAAGCTATTTTATTCGCAGACATTTAAAATGACTTAAATGGTTTTATTTGTGAAAGAAAATGTT
>OY744540.1:60595057-60602557 GCA_963556195.1 Sepiola atlantica | reverse complement strand
AGTGACTATATAGACGCGACGTGGACAGAAGACTACATATATTAAATATGTCAATGGATTAATTCTACCCACTAATTTCATCGATTGGATGTTTGTTTCAGAATAGACCCCCAAGAATCACCAATTAGAATTTATCTTCCACGTTGACTACGAGGACAGAAGTTCCCTTGTAATTATTCTCGATATAAACTATGTTACTGAATTCTAATAATTTAGAACATACCCTATCTCGAAATATTTGTATTATTCGCACTACTATTCTCATCCTGGATATTAGTAACCCCAGGTTTCGTATGATGTAACCTCCAACCTACTTCAAGTGCGCCTTGTCGAATTCGATGATGTCAACTCAGCACAGGAGTAGCTTGATCTCGTTCCGTTAGCCCTGACACGGTTAAAGTCTTCAATAATTCGTAATTCTATTCTTTAGTATAGTACGTACTGGAGATTGTTTATTATTGTTTGATTATACTTAGCAATTATATCCGTTGCGTCGCTAGTCATTGTGAAGATTCTAGTATTAATTTTATGAGCCGTAAACCTATCATTGTTGTCGGTGTGTAGTCTTACTATTTTTTACTACTTATTACTATATAACTTTGTGAGCTCAGTGGAAGGGAACACCGGCAGAGTCCTCAGTTATTTAGAAAAATTACAAATAAAGGAGTAATATTAACGTATATGTGTATTACAGAAGATCAGAACTACATTTGTACAGTTGGTCAGCTGTTGATTTGAAACCGATGGTACGAATATTGTTCTGATCTTCTGTAATACATATATAAATAAATACTTATTACTATATGTATATTTAACGGTGTGCTAATATATTATTTATAATTAGTGGTTTCGTTCGAAATTCCGTACACATTCCTAAGTCCGAAATAAAGATTCCCGAGTAGAAGACGCACCGGAAGAAGGTCGGAGGTTGAATCGACCAATACATCGTAAGAATTACATTTAAAATGAGAGCAGTAGTCTAAAAATCAAATTATCGAGCCTCGTCTAAAATAATTCGATAATACCCTCTCGTGTAACACATGAACTGGCTTAACCAACATAAAGTTGCAGCACCCAGTCTTCTGCTAATATTTCACTGTAACTTGCGTTCACAAGAGCGGAGTTATGGTAATATAACTGTGGAAATAATTGTTTTCTTTGTGGTCAGTTGTCTTACCTATATGCTTGAGGTTATTTATATGTATTATTTGGATTATTCGGACTACTATTCTCATATTGGATGTTATTATTCACAAAGTTTCGGCCGATGTAATCTCCGACCTACTTGAAATGCATCTGGACCCACTCAGGAATCTATGCGAAATTTCGAACTGAAGACTTTATTAAATCCGCGTACTCGTTCAATCAACCACGAGTAGAATTCATAAGTTATCTTAATGTTATTCTTAGTTACTATCGCCTGCAGTGAAGGTTGAAACTTCAACCCCAAGAAGATTGTCACTTCAAACTTATTGTACGTAACGCCTTTATGCGTTGCGCCACCTGTACTTAAGACTTCTACCCAGCAAAAAGTCAGAAGACGACATTTAAAGTTCTTTAATAAACTAGAAAATAGCCGCCTATCGCACAGTGAATAATTTGACTCGTCACCTCAATAAAAACAGACACATCTAATCGATAAAAAATGGCGGCATCCTTCGTAGTTGAATGCTTCCAGATATCCCTTGTGAAAAGCCAGTTGGTATCCAATTTCTTCGCGGTCACTACAAAGTAACTGTTCCTGCAAACTCATTTTTGATAGAGATGCATGTCTTTGTAGTTGATTGACATCACCGTATGAAAATCTCATTGAGTGAGCTGGGGGGTATATTTAGATGACGCAAGTAACAGTCAACTAAAGAGATTTTCGCGGATGGGAAACAGAAGTAAATTTGATAGATACTAGACCGAATATTTCCGCCTGACATTCCTTTAATTAATACTAGAAGGGCTATCCGGCGTTGCCCAGGACAAAAGTGTAAAATATTTCTATTAAAATTCCTATCTCCTTACCTATCTCTATCCGTCTCTCTATCTTTCTCTCTTTTCATCCGCCCCTATTCCCCCTCTCTCTCCCCGCACCCATATTTCTCTTCCGCCCAACCCATATACACACACAGACTACTCTTATTTTATACAGATTCTTCGAGGAATGAGTCCGCATAATTATTGGTTCATTTTAGGTATTATTCACCCAAGGCAACGCTGATCAAGAATATACACACTTTGTAGGTCTGTGTTCTATAGATATTTTCTTTTAGCTGGACACACACATACATACACACGAACAACTTCCCTTTATATAAGAGATAACTAGCACGGCTACCCAGCGTTGCCCCGGCCTATACTATAACATAGAATATATTAAATAATGTATTTAACATTTTTATATCAAAACTTCTCTCTCTAGTCATTCCTTTATCTTTCTCTGTTCTCCTCTGCCCCATTTTCCCGTCCCTCTCCCCAACCCTCTTTTCCTCCTCCACCCAATCCATTTCACTCTCTTGTTTTAAGGTGTCCAAAAAATTAATAATAATGTAATTTATTTACCGGAGCTATCCATTTGTAATGTAATACTGTAATCTTACATTTATTGCCTGTGGACAACGCTGAGTAGAACAAAACAAAATGACGTTCTTGATGCCGAGTAATTCTGTCCCTCCAACAGCTTTTACAATAATATGAAGAGAATTTATGTTGATAATGAAAAGAGTCTAAAGAGATTTAAATGTAATACTGTAATTCACATTTATAGCTCCCGGACAACTCTAAGTAGAACAAAAGATTATGTTAACCCCCTCTCCTTAACTATCCAAGTATAATACAGTAATGTTAATAATGGAAATTGTATTGCTCCCGGACAACGTCAAGTAGAACACAAGCTTTGATAAGCTCTTAGGACTGACTTTGACTCCAGAACTAGAACTGAAGACATATATCCAGTTCGTTGATAAGATCGCTGAAAAATAGTTATATAATTCGTTGACTGAGTACAAAGTCAATTTTTGGTAAACTCTTCTTTTCTGTACAACCACTTTCTCACACGAAATACATAACTATTCTCTTTCTTCTCTATCGTAATTTTCATGGAAAATTCTCAACAGAGCTCCAGTCTCTAATCTCATTATAAACGTTCACAACAAGAACACATCTCTCTACCACAACGAATAACACATTTTCTTTTCCCATTGAAATTTATTTGAATCTTCTAACTACTAACACATATCCGTGGAGGTGCTGCTCAAATCACCCTTTCCTGCCTTGACAGAGTAAAAACAGACTTCGAAATCTAGTGGGCGATTTCTCTTTTTAACCGAATATACGTAGATAGTATATCTCTACTGTATCGTAATTTTCACGACAGGTGCTTGACTGAGCTTCAATCTATAGTCGACTTGTAAAACATTCACAAAAAAACTAGTCTAGCAACACCCACTGTCAATAATCCCCCTTTCTTTCTCTGCCTACCTATAAAAAAACAAGACTTCTATGCGCAAAATATCTTGCTTAGAAGTACACGTCTGTGTAACACACTACCGCAGGGTGGCTCTCAGCTGACTACAACATTGTCGTTTTTAAGTCGAATGTAAACAAATTCTTGTTGAGCTGCTCTCTTAAATTATCAAATTCTGTCATATTTCTACCATCATTACCAATCATCACGATGTTTTCTCATCGTCGACCTGAAATCCATTAACGCTTAACCTCGAATGACATTTTATGTTTACATATATACATACACACATATATATATATATATATATATATATATATATATATATATATATATATATATATATATAGGGTAATACCGCAAACTTAAGAACGGATCATTATGGATCATTATGAATTTTGGAATATATATTCTAGAAAAGAAAACATTTGCACATTAAGTTTTTGTAAATTTTAACATTCAGTGGGTGCATGTATATTTAGTTTAACAAAAATATTATGAACCGTTCGTTATGAATTTTGGAATATATATTATCAAAAACCCGGTGAGGAACATGGGTACGTTATTATTTTCATGGCAAACCCTACCATTTCGGAGTGCGCATACTTCAACTCGCACTCGCACTCGCCCTTAAAGAAACTTTAAAAATAAGTTGGATACCAAAATAAGTGCTCTACCGCAAATGTTTAGTTATATAAAGTAATCCACTTTTAAAAGGGGATCGGTGCGCGAGCTTGAGTGTCAAAAAATATGCATGTGTTTGGTAAACTGTTTAACATCAGATCATGGATTATGGAATATGTATTTTTGGCAACATGTCGTGTAACGATAGAACATGATTTTTAAAACTTTACCATTTAGGGGGAATGCCACTGAAACCGTGCCATAACCGCAAAGAAAAAAATATTACAATTAAAATCTAATGCTATATTTATTGCTTATACGCGTCCTGCGGCAGGTATTCTACTAGTACATACATACATATATATATATATATATATATATATATATATATATAAATGAAAATATATTATTTCATTATTTCATAGCTAAAGACTATGTAATTTTTCACTTCTAATAACTGTTCAAAGAAACATGTCAATCCATCATAGTAAATAAAATAACCCCGGCAAACATTTTAGTTCATTAGTTGTTATCGTGTTTACCTACTTAGAGTCCATTTGCAGAATTATTCGTTATTTTTTAACTTATCGCAGTTTCTTTTCTTCTGGTTCTTTCTTTTTAATTATTATTTTTCCTTTCTATTAGTTCTTCGAAACGAAGGTAGTAAAGGCACCTTCGTCGCTTTATCAATAACGTTTTCCACAACTGTAATCGATAAGTTTTATCTGTATAGATTTATTTTTTATACAGCCATTGTCTCGGTTAGTTCTGATACGCCTGACTTCAGCTAAAACAGACGGAAACTATTTAGACATAAATCACCTAACAATAAACGCGGTAAAATCCGCGTGAGACATTTATAGCTATCGTTGTCTCTTTTTGTGATTTGCATATTACAAAGAGGAAGGATTTACATTCACGTTGGGCTAGTGGTATTGTTTGCATTTGTTTTCGTTCCTTCTTTATTCACAATTAATTAACATCCGAATGAAGTATGTCATTTATAATAATCGTTTATTTTTCAATAATAACAACATCACACGAGCGCAAGGAAAATCAAACTGTTAGAAACCCCATAAAGTGACCGCTTAAATACACGCACACACATATGTGCTTAAAACAGCCGGTCGTTAAGGGTCAAGAGGGAAGAAGGTAATGAAGAAGGAGAAGACATACCAGACCGCCACTTAAAGGTTGCGAAGTATATTCAGAACTTTTGGTAGGTTGATTGCCACACAAAGTCCAACAAAAGCTTGTTGAATTAATAGTAAAAGGCTGTTGTGATAAGGCAAACTAATTTCCATCGCTTATCCAAAACTGCGGAGAGTGCTGGCCGCCTGATGATATTATTTGCTACTCAGACTGTAGGGAACACCAGTTTTTATTTCCAGTGTATAATCATTCATGACGACCTGTGAGTAAATACGAAAATAATAATAACATTAATAATACTAATATTATAAATAATAAATGGTCGTGTAGGGCCAATGAGGATGGAAAGACAGAGGAGGGAGAGCACTAGCTAGACCTCAACAGGAAGAAAGCGAAGAGTACAGAGACCTTGGGGCGGCTCATTGCCACCCACATCCCAGTAAAAAAAAAAACAATAATCGTTGCCAGCGTAAAATCAATGGTAAACGGATTTTGCTATAACACAAAATTGTTTGTAATTATTATTAAAAGTAGTGGAGAGTGGTGGAAATCCAGTGGAGCTTATTGTTACTTACACTGTAGGGAACACCCCCTGTTTTTTTTATTCAGTGAGCAAAGACTGGTAATAACTTGTGTGAGAACTCTGGGGGAGTAAATAATACTAGACAATCGCTACAAAACACAGCGACTAGTCAAACTACATAAACACAAAGAAAGAGCCGGGATGAGAGTAAATGTACACTATCGACACGAAGACAAGACATGAAATCACATAATAATAGAATTCATAAAAGTAGCCCAAAATAAATATAAAAACAGACATGACTGAGTTGAGAGGATATCCTACTACAAACTGTGCAAACAAAATCACGTGAAAATGCAGAAACTAGTACAAGAACAAACGTATTGGAAAACGCAAGTTATAACATCGTTTGTTGAGAATAATGCTTTAAAGCGTGAGGAATGGAAAAAAAACGACGAAGGAAAGTGTTACATAACGAGGGTCGTTGTTTGAATGGAAAAGTAAGAGTTACACCTTACAGAAAATAGGTGCTTCCAGAACGGAAGGCGAAAACACCATGTGACCTCCGCACCGATATTTTCTGTCTCTTGGTTGGCGAGACTTCAATTATGTTATGCTCGTTTTTTATGTGTGTATATACACACACACACATATATATATTTTTATATATATATATATATATATATATATATATATATATATATATATATATATATATATGTTTGCGTGCGTGTATATATGCGTGTTTCAGTCAGTGTATATGTTCTGTTTTATATGTGTGGGTGTGAATACTTTTTGTTTCATTTTACTTCAGGCGAAGTTCTCAGGTCTCTTGGTCGAATTCCAGGACAAAAGTAATCTAGTCTAGGGGAGTAGTCAGCTGAGTGATGTTACTTTTTTTTTTAACATAGTTCACCCCAAACAAGGCAGGCCGCCACTGTAGACGTAAAGGGCTACTGAGAAAAAAGAAAAGGGGGAGAAGGTAGGGGGCGGTCAACCTAGATTGATATCTGCGCAGCGAGATGTCTGTTTACATCAGTTTTAAATGTCTGCATGTCTCTACTGTTGGTTGAAAAGGGGTCAGGGAGGGAGTTCCAGAGGCCGGCAGTACGAGGAAAGAAGCTATTTGAGTAGAAAGCTCTCCGACATCTGGGGACCTCCACAGTGAATAAATGAGATTTAGTTGATTGTCGAGTTTGTCTAGTGAATTTACGTCGAGGGGGCACCAGAGTAGCCAATTCATCGGAGCATAATCCATTGAAGTATTTATAAAACAAGCACAAGGGTGCTACATTGCGGCGATGGGACAGATGCTGGAGCTTTATTGACAGTGAGGGACCTATTAGGTTGGCGATTCTTTTTTGGACCTTGTCAAGGAGGGAGAGACTAGTAGACGATGCACCAGCCCAGATGTGACAACAATACTCCATGCATGGGCGGATGGTGGCTTTGTAGAGATACAGGATAATGCCAGGTGTGAGGAGTTTACTAGCACGGTAGAGGGAGCAAACCTTCTTTGACGCTGCCTTGGCAATGTCTTCAATGTATTTGTTCCAATTCATGTTACCTGTGAAGGTTAGGCCGAGGAGCTTGAATGATGGACTCTCAGGTAGGGTGATATTTGCCATGACAATCGGTGGTTGCAAATGTTCCTTGTAGTTATTGAAGGAAAAAGGCTTTGCCTTTGCGGCATTAAAAGTTACTAAGCATTTATGACCCTAATCCACTACAGCCTGGAGGTCATTTT
>OY744540.1:60512557-60592557 GCA_963556195.1 Sepiola atlantica | reverse complement strand
AACATTTGATATGTATTCAACATTCATTAACCAGCTTCTTTTTGATTATTTATTTATTATTTTCAATGTATTCGCATTCGTAGCTTGAATTCTCGTCAAATTCCGCTGACAGCTTCTGATTCATGTAAAAGCTATGAATATGATTAGCACGAAAATTCTGAGCCGAAGAAGTAGCACCAGCAGAACTTTTTTTTCTCTAGACGGCCATTTTGTCCGCCATGTTGCTTTCATATTGAAACAAAGCCAACGAATAAATGAATGACAGACGAGAGTAATTTAATTAACGTCTGTCGCAGCGTCGATTCTTGTTGTTGTTGTTTGTTTGTTTCTTCTTACGTTTGTTCGCCAGAAAAGCTTGGCTATTTCTTCTTAAACACTGTATTCAATATGGATATTTTCGAATTCAATGCGGCTTCCTCACTTCGTTCGTATACGGTGAAAAATGAGCAGCACTGTAAATTTGTATGAGAATCCCATTTAGCAAGAGAATCGTCAGATTTACGTGTATTAACATTCATTCTTGACGCACACAAGATCAGGAATACCACTTACAATAAACACCTGTTACATGTGGAATATTTTGAAATACATTTCGTTTAATACGGAAAAGACATAGACACACTAGCAAGAACTATATTTTAAATGAGATAAACACTCATATTCATAAAAATCATCAAAATGTTTCATATATATATAATATAATATAATATAATATAATATAATATAATATAATATAATATACAATATTTTATTAAATAAATATTAATTTTCTTCTATCTATTATCATTAGAGGAGGTTAAAATTTCAGACGCTCGTAAGGCACAAGCCCAGTATAGAACTTCGACTGTGCAACCCAACGCTCTCACCCGGGAAATTATTACGTTAAGAAAGGGGAATTAGGTTCTATTTGTGCATTAAGAAAGCAGACCACAGAAAGTAAATGGTCGAGAGGGTTTAACGAACGTTTTAAGAACTTTGCTTATAGCTAGGTGACTGTCTATTTTGAACTTCCCGAACAGGGCTCAACTTAAATTTCTTAAAGTGGCTAATAAATATATATAGATGCGATTCTATACATACAAATATATAGATATATAAACATATCTACATATAAACATAGCTACTTAAATTACTTGAAGAAAATTCAAAATAGAGAATATTTTATTCCAAACCTTGTAGTAAAGACAAACTAAAGTCTTTCTTATTTTGATAGATAAATAAATATCAACATTTTGGCAATTTCGATACAGATTTTATCATTTTCTTAAAATGTGACCGTAAAGTAAGGAGAAATATATTTGCTGTATTACTAGCAATTTAGAAATAGATCGAAACTTATTCAAAATAAAGTAGGTCTCTCTAAATAAATGAACATTTGTGTAAAGTTGAATCAACTTAAAATAGGGCGTTTTTACCTTGTCTTGAGATGGATTGGTAAAATATTCGCATTTATTCATTTATATATATATATACATACATATATATATATATATATATATATATATATATATATATATATATATATATATATATATAAGATACTGGCTACGTTCACAGATGTATACATCGTTCTACACTTGTTCATTTTTTGTGGTAACCCGTGTTTAGTCGCCGCTTACTTGTGTCATCGACCGTTGATTGAGAACCACATGGACGCCGGATTTAGTTTTAAAGATATTTTATTGAATATTGAACAAGAGCCAGAGACTGGAATGGTGTCTATGAGAGAGAGATAGAAGGCACTAGAGGGATATATACCATGACATACAGAAGACAGGCCGACTTTTGGTCAGATGTACCCACTGTCCTCGCCCCCCCTTCCTACGGGGTTTGCGGGGCGATACGTTCTCGCGTCTGTTCAGCTCAGATGTCAGCAGTAAAGAAACAAACCGCTCTCAAAACGGAAGAGACGTGATTTTCCTGACTTCTGCTTTTATCTCCTCCCACAATTTTTGCCCCTCTATATAGTCTAAAGAAGCTTTGAGTCATTTTAAACAAAAGAAGACAACAAGAAGGAAAATGCAATTTAAATTCCCAGAGAAACTAACTAAATCCAAGATAGCGCAGACGTAACATTCGTAGGAAAATTCACAAATAATGAAAAGAAAAAGAAAAAAGGAATTCAAGTATCTAACAGTGAAACAAAAGCAGAAAACCTTAACTTGACGGTGAAACATTAAAACGGGGATCATCAGCTGTTTATCATGTAACTGTTTCGGAGATTTAAAAACAGGACAGTTATAATATTCATGGCTCTTCAATGGTACTGATCAAGCTACCATTTCCCCAATAATCAAATGTAGAAATAATTCAGCTTAAAGTTCACTAATATATACATAAATAAAAAAAAAAAAAAAAAAAAAAATAATAATAATATATCACCGTGAAAACTAGTGTGTGATATGATAATTTGCATATCAAACCACATTAATTATAACAATAAAAATAATAATAATACTATCCAAACACTACATCCAAGAACCATTTTGCGATATGGTAGCTAGCAATAAAATTATATATGGATAAAAGTTTATATATATATATATATATATATATATATATATATATAATGTTTCAAAAAACATATCAAATCAACATGTTACCATATGTTTTAAGCCGGGGGCTAGCAGGAAGACCTGATGTTGCTCGCGATCAAATAACGATCACTTATGAGTACGTTTTCACTATGCCAATAACACAAAGTACAAGAAAGTACTAATTACTTTTTTTCTTTTACTACTCCCCTCCTCCCTTTTAGCTCTTTAATATAGTCAGATCAAACTTAAATGCTAGAAAACTATCTGAATTTTAGTCATTGATATTGTGCAAATAGGTATTTGAAGTTTTAACGAGGTTCTGTCCCCATGGTTCACTAAGAGTGAGAGGAACGTAGATATTCAGCACATAGAGCGTGACGCATATATATATATATATATATATATATATATATATATATACATATATATATACATATATATATATACATATATATATATACATATATATATACATATATATATATACATATATATATATACATATATATATACATATATATATATACATATATATATATACATATATATATATACATATATATATACATATATATATACATATATATATATATACATATATATATACATATATATATATACATATATATATACATATATATATATACATATATATATACATATACATATATATATACATATACATATACATATATATATATACATATATATATATATATACATATATATATATATATATATATATATATATATATACATATATATATATATATATATATATATATATATATACATATATATATATATATACATATATATATATATATATATATATATATATATATACATATATATATATATATATATATATATATATATATATATATATATTGTTGAATATAACAGACAACTTATGTCTTGATATTATTTGGTAGATCCTTTCAATAGTCCGAATCAGAATCTTAGTTTCGGGGTGGAAATTGGCCGATGAATCTGCCATAGTTTTGATTAGTGTCCCAAGTACTTTCAGACCCATACATAGGTTTGACTACCACGACTTTATCGAGGAGAATGGCGATGTCTGATACTAGCGCCATAGCCTAACACTTAACTAACGACCATTCCTGCTCCCGATTGAAATTCAGAAAACTCTTAGTACAAAATACCAAAATCTTAGAATATAGTACTAACAAACGAAACCTCCATATATTAGAAGCCTATATATAAAAACCAAAATTAACAGAATTAACTTTAATACCAGTAATAATATACTAAAATGTATGTAATTCTAACTATAGTTTCGTGCTTATTACATAATTCCCGCCCAAAACCATTATAATACTAACACATGGTCTGTACCTGATTATTCTCATACCCTGAAGATGAACACGGATGGGTCTGAAAGTACTTGGAAAACAAATCAAATCTATGGCAGATTCATCGGCCAATCCCCCCCCCCCCCGGAATTAAGATTTTGATTCGAACTGTTGAAAGGATCTACCAAAAGATATCCAGACATGAGTTGTCTGTTATATTCAACAATACTTGCCTGGAAGAGAAGATGCTGCCTATATATATATATATATATATATATATATATATATATATATATATGATAAACGTAAAGATTAGACTACAGTTAAGATTTGTCGAAAAGGTTATATGCAGTAGCTTAGAAACTGTATATATTTTTTATGATTATGACATGCTGAACATATTCCAGTTAAAATCAATAGAGTAATACGTATTAATAGGAAAAAATACCCCTTTTTACTCTTTTTATCGGCTGTGGTATGATCGATAAACAAAGTGGAAAGACAACGAAGTATAGCAAAGAGAAGTAAAGGTTTCCGTGGGTTATGAAAATAATTTATTAAAAAACAATGTATTTATTAAATTATTTGTTTCACAACACATTTCTTATAAATATTTTCATTTAAATTATTCTCATATAAGGTACTAAAACACTTCACTTCTTGTCATCGAAAGTATTTCTGATTCAACGTTTATAGTCAGTAACCTCGACCCAATCCAACATATTATCTAAGAAATAAGCCGATAATACTAGCATATTTACTCATTCAAAATGTATTTTTCGTGAGATTTCATGAAATGAGACTGAATGATGTAAGAAAATAGTTACTTAACTTGTGCGCGGTGGACGCCGAGGGGTGAAAATAACCTAAGTGGGCGAACGCTGGAAAAGTTGACGGGGTCGGTATGTCCACCACTCAAGTCTTGGACTAGATTTCTTGTGAATGTATTTAACTGGAATAAAACGTCTGTGATAATAAAAAGAAAACAACTTTTTTCGCTTTAATGTTTTCTGTATGATCAAGGGGAACAACTCCGAGAAAAATACGAGAACTTAAATTGATTTAATTCGCTGAAATGGTTAGATTTACCCAACGAAGCAGTCACGACTTGGACCATCGTATAACAAAATAAATATTTAGTTAACATTCTATTTCAGATGTGTTGCAAGTTTTATGGTTTGAAGCAACATTTTGTAAATTTGACAGTGTTTATTTTTTAATTTAGAGTTTATATATTTACATTCTGTTACTGCAATTGTACGCTCTACCGTGGCCACCGAGAGTTACTACAGGCCGGTTGGCTAGAAAATGACGTCACTGCATTCCGTGTCAAAACAATGGCCGTCGTAATGACAATAAGAAGGCATTCGACTAAAAAATGCATGTAAAAAAAGAAAAGAAAGGAACACGATTCGATTTATCATGAAACTGATCTTTATTCAATATAAATTTAAAGAAAATAATAATTCACGATCAAATACTGCAAAAACCTGAATTATGAATTACCATTATTTAAACTTCTAACCCAATCAACCGTAAGTAATTCAGACTTTGAAATTTGTTTAAAAATTATACAAAAAAAAAGTTACATGCAATTTTTAAAGTTTTCTAATGCTTTGTTTTAAATATTTACAATATCGTATGGTTAACATGTTTTGATATTTTGAATAACTTTAGTAAAGGTGTTTTTTGTTTACAAGAAATAATACATTTGCACCAAGCTTTATAATAAAGTAATGGATTTATTATATTCCGTGATCATTAATTAATAAATACTGAAAATTTCATTAAAATTGGTTGATTTCCTGAATTTTGATGGATTATTTAGTGAATGGAGAAGTCGAAATGCCTTCTTATTGTTATTACTACGGTCCTTGTTTTGACACGGAATGCAGTGACGTCAGAGGGGGGCAGGAAGTTAGTTGCTTGGCCTTGTCAACTCTCGGTGGCCATGGCTCTACTGAGTGGTTGGGGGTATTATATGTGTAAGTTCCTTAATAATTTAGCTCACAATCTATATGTATATTTTAATCTAGAATATGTACTAACAAATGCCTTTAATAGTTAGTAGATGTTTTTTTTCAGTTCCTAATTTTAATTAGAATTTGAACGTGTTTAATTTGATTTTAAAGTTGAGCTGTTTTAGCTTTAAATTGAGTTATTTTTAATTTGAAGTATTGATTTTTTTAAATTTTAAATTGTGCTTTTCTTATTTGGAATTTAACTTTTTATTTGAAGTCCATCGTTTTTAATTTGAAGTCGATATTTTATATGAAGTCAAGCTTTTATTTTATGGAGTTTGTATTTTTAATTTGAAGTTGAGATGCTTAAATTTAATTTGAACGTTTTAGTTGGGCATTAATATTTTTGTAACATAGTTGTCACTACTTCTTTGATTCCCACATATTATTGAAACGACAGCTTATGAAGAAGACAGCTTGAGTTTTATTGGTAGAAGACATGCAGCCGTAAATCATTTCATCTCTACTCCTCGCTCGCTGTAAACGTCTTTTTTACTAGCAAGTTATTAGTATACGTTATTAAAAAGAGCAGTATAGATTTTGATTATGTTTTAACAATTTCTTTGTTTTGTTTTAATTTAAAGTAAAGGTTTTTAATTTGAGCCATTTTATTTGAAAGTTTAGCTTTATTTTACATCGAGGTGAGTGCGTTTACTTTAACTTGAGCTATTTCTCTTTTAGGTTGAGGTCGTTTAATTTGTTCAACTCATTTAATATGAACCGTTCACATTTTCATTCAATATTCAGCTGTTTAATTTGAAGTTGAATATTTTGATTTTAGTTTACTGATTTTAAGTTGTTCAACTTATTTAATAAGAACTGTTGACATTTTCTTTAAATATCGAGCATTTTATTTTGAATTTAAGCTTTTTTAATTTGAAGTTGACCTTTTTCAATTCGTTCAACTTATTCAATATGTACGGTTTATTGCTTTTATTAGAAGTTTATTTTAATTTGAGTTTGATTTATTTTAACTGAATCTGACTTTTATTATGTGGAGTTGGGCTTTTTTAGTTCAAATTTGATTCATTTTTATTTTTATTTAATTTTTAAAGTTAAAATCAAGTTTGTAAACATTTTCAGTTCATCTTTTTAATTTGAAGTTGAGCTTAAGTTGTTTTAATTTGCGGATAACAGGATGTAGTTTCTGTCTCTATTGCTAACAATTAAGCATACACTTCATTTTGTTTATTTAGACCATCAAAACCTTGTTTGTTTAGGGGTTTTCTTTTCTGAATACTTCTGACTTTAAATTTCCCACTTAATGAACGGTGTTTAACGTGGCACGCCCGGTTTATGCAACGTCACGTTTCTTCATCTTTCACGGATGGAATTAAACGATAATGTCTTGGGGAAATATCGGATTCCTTTAAAACTTCTACTTTTTGTGGATCTTCTAGTTGTTTCAGTTTAACTATCTTTATCGATTAAAGAAAAAAAACAAAATAAATATGCATATTTTAATCGTTCGATAAAAGTCCGAATAAAATATCGAGAACGAATTTAATTGAGATAAAGAAACACTTTGGATTAAGAAGCAAATAAGAATGTGTTCTTTAGATGAGATGAAACGATTGCGAATTGGATGGAAATAACCTGCCAGGCTGGGGCTCTTTCTGTAGTAAGAAACGATGGACATGTTCTGAAATGGTCTGTGTGCGATGTAGAATTTATAGTAAAGCACGAATTGCGCAATCAGGTCTGAAATTCCATTAAACCGGCATTGTTCATGTTTTATAGAATGTCTCTAAAACAGTCGACTTTTTTTTAGATTTAAAGTAAGATCATGAAACGCGAAGTTGTATGACAAATAACTGGTGTCAAAAAGCAGGTGGTTAACTCAATCGATCATCAACCTTCGTACTGGGATCAATGTTTATTAAGTTTCTTTTGTTCAGTTGGTTATCCTTCTAGAGTGTGGCAAGTTTAATTTTTATCCTACCCCCTATTTCGGGAGCTTGATTTTATCCACATTAAAAACCGACCTTGCGTCTACCTCTGCCGCCGTAGGAATGCAAGTAAATAAAGTAAATAGGGTCTTTGTTTAAATATCGTAGATACGAAACAATCGTCAATGTCTTCACTCATCTTGAAGGTCAAAAATGTTCTCATTCTCACTACCAAAAACCAAACGGAACCTCCGTGAACAAAGTTTTTTACCTAAGAACATCCCATCCGTGGACAAAATACTATGTTGCTAATTCCACCCGACTACAATATGGTCGTCTGCAAGTCTAATGTAAACAAATGCTTGCTGAACCGTCAACTTGAATAATAAGTTCCTCTTAAGTAATATACTGCCCATTTCAACCATTGATCCCAATCCTCTCGTGTTGGCGATCATCGTCCAACTGACAATCTATTTAGATATTCTATTTAACTCTTATCCTCGAGTGGCCTATAAGCCTTTATAAACGGTGACTCATCAGAAAATATACTGTTACTAGTGGCAAATCTCTGTTATCATCCCAGAAATGCTCAAAGCAGTTGAAGTTCTTATACCGTGAGATAGTAAGATAATCATATAAACACTGTTTGAAGATTCTAGAGGAGTTATTCGCCTATTCTGCCCTTGTGGGGAGGCAAGTAAATCAGAAATTATGCAATCATCTAGAAGGAGAAAGTAAAAATGAGCGATTACAAAAAATCCGTAATAGCGCATGTTGTCGACGCACCAGCAACGGATCCAACAATGCGTCCAATGGCCTCCCTTCAATCTTGAGAAATAATGAATATCCCCTTTAAGGGTGTCTGCACGTGTTATTGTGAAGCAAGGATGGTGCAATCGCCAACCACCCCTCTCCTGAATCGGCACTGTTTGATTCCAGTGGCAAAGAGAAGTGCCAGACGACTGGAAACGATGCTGTGATAAGCGGAACGTATATACAATACATGGTATTCCCAAACGGTCACCCATTTATTACTGACCAGGCTTGACGTCGCTTAACGTCGGTTATCTAACGACACCCGGTTGGTCAACGTTATGTATACTACATAATCACGCTGGCAATGCGCCCGAGTCGCTCCTGAACACACCGGCTGAAAACGGATCAACTTATATATAAAGTTGAGTAGAAAAATAATGTAATTTTCACAAAATACGTGTTTTCTTTTTTAGAATAACCGTGCAGCGGTATCTTAAAACTTATGATCAGTCGCCCAAATTTCGAGAATCAATGCTAGAATCAGATGTGAAAGTAGACGATTTGCTCTATCAGGGCTTAAAAGTCTAGTCGGGACTATTATTTAACGCATATGTAAGAACAGAACAAATAGATGAATGCCTTCTGAAAATGTATTAGAAAAAGTGACGTGTTTTCAAACCATTATCTATTAACATTCACGCTACTTAACATTCCCAAATGTTTACCAGTGCTAAAATATACAAGTTATAACTAATCCCATCCCAACATTCATCAACGCATTAATTACTCATCAATACATTAATTGGACACTCATAACATGCTCTTAGGGACACATCAGTCACTTACACACGTCTTTATTGACTAAAAAGAAATAAGTATAGTTGACAACTTCACCTAGTTAGGAAACTTCATATATAAGAGTATTGATTTACTCCTCTCCAGGAGTTAGGCACAAGGCCAGTTTTTATCTTACTCCCACAAGTAAGATGTGACCCAAGGTCGGGTCGGGAAAGTGGGGTTTAAAAATTGCCTGGGCAGCTCCGTCGGCATTCCCCGGTAGGGGCGTCTCAGGCAGTAAGCAATAAACTTACTCCTCCTCAAAGAAGGGAGGCGAAGCCTGGGAGGGTGGATCTCCTAGAACTGCACAGGACAGACCCATAGATCGGCGTAAATCAAGCTCCGAAGGCCAAGACAATACCAGTCTATTGGGTGCAGTATCCATCGGAACAGATACTACACTTTGATCTTAGCCAAAAAGCCAAGTAGAAATATGGACTTTTATTTACTCCTCCCCAGGAGTTAGACACAAGGCCAATTTTATCTTACTCCCACAAGTAAGATGTGACCCAAGATCGGGTCGAGAAAGTGGGGGTTGAAAAGCCAGCGCTCGAGAGGTGAGCACTCTGGCCATTTAAAAATTGCCTGGGCAGCCCCGTCGGCATTCCCCGGTAGGGGCGCCTCAGACAGTAAGCAATAAACTTACTCCTCCCCAAAGAGGGAAGGCAAAGCCTGGGAGGGTGGACCTCCTAGAACTGCACAGGACAGGCGTGCAGTATCCATCGGAACAGATACTACACTTTGATCTTAGCCAAAAGGCCAAGAAGCCCAATTTATGGACTACGAGTTGCAATGCAGGATAAACCAAATCCTCGCAGCATTTAACCACTTTTGCAAGATCTGAAAAATAATCACTTTAAGAACTAAATTAAGATTCGATATCAGCAACGTTTTGTCCACACTGCTATATGGAAGTGAAACTTGGCATCTCAAGATCAGACAATATAAGAATTAAACGCCTTAGGAAGATTCTACGGATCAAATGGAGCGATCGACTTACCAACCGGGAATTAAGAGCTCAAACTAACTAACAGCTTCTATCGACATTAGTCTGGAAACGACGTTTAAACCGGTTCGGACATTCATTAAAATTGGCTCCAGAGAGAATTGTTAAGCAAGTGCTTCAGTGGAATTCTGATGGGAAGAGAAGAAGAGGAAGACCAAAAATGAACAGGATGCAAACGATCGAGAGAGATTTGCAAAAAAACGAGTAGAAGCTGGAGAGACATTGTGGATTTGGCTACAGACAGAACGCGATGTAACAATTTGACTGCCTCGTGCGTTTTACGACACGGGAGTTCCTAAGTCTAAGTAAGTTATAAATTAATTAGTAATTTATAAAATAATAAAAAAATAATATGTGTAATATTATGATTTGAAATATTTACGTTCATTTACGGACAAAATCGGAGAAAAAATACTTATGTTCGGGGAAGATTTGAACTCACAACCTTTGCCCATAAGTACGGCGTGATAACCGATTGAGACACATTATCATCTCTCTCTCACTCTCTCTCGCCTTCTTCTACAGTCAAGTGTTTCTTAAAACCAACCCTAACCATGGCCACCGAGAGTTGACTAGGCCAAGCAACTAACTTCCTGCCCCCCTCTGACGTCACTGCATTCCGTGTCAAAACAAGGACCGTAGTAATAACAATAAGAAGGCATTTCGACTTCTCCATTCATTAAATAATCCATCAATTCAGGAAATCAACCAATTTTAATGAAATTTTCAGTATTTATTAATTAATGATCACGGAATATAATAAATCCATTACTTTATTATAAAGCTTGGTGCAAATGTATTATTTCTTGTAAACAAAAAACACCTTTACTAAAGTTATTCAAAATATCAAAACATGTTGACCATACGATATTGTGAATATTTAAAACAAAGCATTAGAAAACTTTGAAAATTGCATGTAAAAAACTAAAAAGAACATGATTCGTATCACCTTGAAACTGATCTTTATTCAATATAAATTTAAAGAAAATAATAATTCACGATCAAATACTGCAAAAAACTGAATTATGAATTACCATTTTGACTTTTATACAGGTTTTTCTTACAGAAAAGACGTAACTAGTCTTTTCATACTCCAATGCGTTCCAATCACTGGTACCCTCTGTGTAACCTTCACAGCAAAACCTTGTCTAGCTGCAATCACTGTAAATAATTTTTCATTTTCTTCGTCTGTATACATTAAACAAAACGGAAGTTACATATTTTCTAAGAACTACCCATCTGTGTAACACAATACCAGTGAGTTGCTTCCTAGCTGACTGCAACATAGTCGTTTTCAAGATTAATATTAGCACATTTTTGTCATGTTGTCCTCTTAAAAGTAAAATGTTGCCCAGTTTCAACCATCGTTTCTAAGACTAAAAGTGTTGCCTTACCATCGACATGACAAACCTATTAAACATTATCCTCCAGTGGCTTCTCGTGAGCGGTGACTCATTAGTAAAAAAAACAAAAAAACTTTTGATTGCATCATAACAATTTTGTTTATTTTATCAATGCTTGACTGATTTCGTAGTAATGACAGCATTTCTATATTTTGCAATAATATATAATTTTAATTTTATGGAATAGAGTTGAAGTCCTGTTTTCTAATATTTATGTGTTCCTATTTATAACATCAAATCTAATAGTTTCCGAAGTTTTACTTACAAATTAAGCTATCTCGATTCTTCGAAATGTGCCTAATTTAACCTGTTCTCTGATTATCCCGAGTATTCACGGGATAAGCATTGTGAACATGTTTTCATACTTAAGTATTTGCATTCTATCACTGAAACTAATTTGCCAAGAATTTACCGTTTTCTATGAGGTTCGATGAATACATGTCACTAATATTTTGTTTAACAATTGTGGTGCGTTTTAGTTACTACTAAAAAAGTGAAAATGCATACTTTTGCACTAGTTTATGTCAATATTATGTTCAAAATTCCAAATTGAAACGGATACCGAAAAAAATCCAGATGAAAGTAAATGGTTTCGCTTACAAAACTAATGTTGTGAGAAATGTAGATGAAATAGTTTTCTGCATAATTACAAAGAAAACAAATACACTTAGTTTTTTACTTTATTTTTCAATTCTGTACACACAAAACCACACACATGCACACACACACATACACACAGACATATATATATATATATATATATATATATATATATATATATATATATATATATATATATATATATATATATAGTCTCGGAAGTTTCTCAACCTTTAAAACTATATAAAGAGAAAAAAAACAAAAACATTTTAGTCCCAAGTCGTTCGGTGGAAAATCACTTTTGTAAGTCAATTTACTTTTTGTAGTCACTATATTAGTTTGCTTCCAATAATTTACGCTAGTCCTAACATTATTTAAGGGATCATCAGTTGTTTACCATAAAAACTGTTTCGGGAATTTAAAGACAAAACAGTATTTCATTTTATGGCTTCTCAGCAGAGTTGATCAGACCGCACTTCCCTTAAAAGGCAAGAACATAAACGTTCCGTATATTAGATGTAAGTTTTTTTTTTGTATTTTAAAGTATATATATATATATATATATATATATATATATATATATATATATATATATATATATATATATATATATGATGATGATGATGGACTCTCCCGTCGATTGCGACGTATGAGGTTCCAACAGCTTTCATTTGTGTCTAGATCGTTCATGAAACCTGAGTCCGGCAAGAGACCTACAAGGAAAGCCGCAGACAGTGCAAGAGTGTGAGTAATCGGATACCAGGTGTGGAGCACTCTCTCTAGCTTTTTGCCTCACTCTGGCAGTTCTCATATTATCCACACAGGTCTCGTTGAATCTTTCCAGTCCAATGAAACAAGCTGCTCGCCATGTCTTCCTGTCTTTTGTACAGTCTTCAAAGTTTTTTGGGGGTACTCCAATTGCCGTCAACGCATCTTTCAATTGATCTTTGTACCTCAGCAAGGGCCGACCAACATTTCTGTTACCACAAGCTAACTGACTGTACATCAGTGCTTTAGGTATCCTCCCTTCGTCCATTCTTGCTACATGACCAGCCCATCGCAATTGAGACTGCAACAGGAAACTTTCAATTCCACCAATATGGCATCTGTTGTAAAGATCGGTGTTAGCGACTTTGTCCTTCAAACTAAGTCCGCATATGGTCCTAAGGCATCTCCTGTAGAACATATCCAATTGGCGAATGTGATGCCGGTAAGGCGTCCACGCCTCACATCCATAAAGAAGACCTGTCAATATTACAGCCCTATACACATTGATTTTTATCTTCAACTTAATGCCTCTGCTACTCCAAAGACGATGTTTCAGCTTTCCGAAGGCATTTGCCGCTTTTGCAATTCGGTTTACGAATTCATCATCAAGTGAAGCAGCAGAATTAACTTTGCTACCTAGGTAGGTAAAGTTTTTGACATAGTTCATTGGTCTGCCATCCACTTTGAGTTTTTCTAATGGACATTCATGGGCAGGCTGATTTTGTTTCACTCCTTGAACTTGTTTAGGGGTAGGGCATGGTTGATGGACCACCTCAGTCTTCTTTAAACTGATTGTTAAACCAAAATCTCTACATGCACCTGAAAATTTTGTCAAAAGATTCTGAGCTTCTTCAAAAGAAGTCGCGACCAGGGCAGCATAATCCGCAAAGAGAAGGTCCCGAATGATGGCCTCTCGAACCAAGGTTTTGGCTTTAAAACGCTGATGGATAAAGAGCCCACCTGTGGTTCGGAATTGAAACTTAACACCTGTGCTTTCATCAGCGAATGCGTGCCGAAGCATCACCGAGAAGAACAATGCAAACAGCACAGGTGCCATCACACAACCCTGTTTCGTACCGTTGGTTACTTCAAAAGGCTCTGAGGTTTCCCCATTGGAAACGACCTGTGCTTTCATCCCTTCATGAAAGGAGATTATGACATCAAGCATGTTGTTGGGGATTCCAAGCTTATGAAAAACTTTCCAAAGTGCTACGCGGCTGACCGTATCGAATGCTTTTGTCAAATCAATAAAAACCATGTACAGTTCCCGATTTTTTTCACGAACTTTTTCCGCAAGTTGACGAAGGGCAAATACCATGTCGATTGCACCTCGACCAGAGCGAAAACCACATTGGGACTCTGGGTAAATCTCATCAATAAGATGTCTGATGATCCTGTTTAGAATAAACTTTGCAAGAATTTTACCTGCAACAGAAAGCAGAGATATCCCGCGATGATTATCGCAAGAATTCCTGCTTCCCTTGCTCTTATAAAGATGCTTGACATTACTATCCTTAAAGTTCTGTGGGACTCCGCCAACTTTCCATATCTCCACAAACAAGATGGTCAGTTTTTCCTCGAGTGCTCTTCCGCCATGTTTGTACACCTCAATGGGGATGCAATCTCTGCCCGGTGCCCCTGACGATATCTGTTTTTAGCTTGAGATACCTACTGAACTATAGGTGGAAAAGACAGTTCCGGAATTTCGGGATGCTGAGGAAGAGAGGAAATGATGTTTTCGTCAGTCACCGATGCAGGGTTTAGGACAGTTTCAAAGTGCTGTTTCCAGCGCTTAAGGATAGCAGATTTGTCAGTTAGCAGTGTTTCACCATCTTCAGCAAAAACTGGGACAGAACCATTCATTTGAGGACCAAACACCTCTTTCAGGCCAGAGTAAAATGACTTAGAATCCTTCCTGTCGGCTGCATCCTGAAGTTCCGCAGCCTTGGATGTCCACCAAGCCTCTTTCAATGCCCTAAGTGCCTTCTGAACTTGTGCTTTGTGAGCTCTATATGCCTTCTTTTTCACTGTGGAATTTTTGTCCTCGAGCCATGTTTTGTGGCAAACATGCATTTGGTCGATAAGCTTCTGCACTTCAGTGTTGTTTTCATCAAACCAGTCTTGATGTTTCCGCAAAGGGAAGCCTAAAACCTCAGCAGACGAGTCATAAACAGCATTGCGCAATGAATCCCAAGAACTTGAAACGTCACTATTTACCTCTACAGAAGCTATAGCGGTCGTAACTTTTTCCTTCAGCTCATTTTGTGTATCTGCCTGTTTTAGAGGCAGAACATTTAGGCGTTTTGGAACAGAAGACTTTTTCACTCTCCTCCTGTCTAAATGGAAGATGGTCTTGCCGACTATAAGCGCATGATCTGATAAACAACAGCTACTATGGAAAGAGCGTGTTATCTTAAAATCTTTGAGGTCGCGCTTTCTGGTAATTATGTAGTCAATGAGATGCCAATCTTTTGATCGGGGGTGCATCCATGATGTTTTTCGACAATGCTTTTGTTGGAAGTACGTGTTTGTCACACTGAAGCTAAATTCTTTGCATAATGTCAGGAGTCGCAATCCATTTGAATTCATTTTTCCAACACCATGGTGACCCAGAACACCAGCCCATGTTTGAAAGTTGAGCCCCACTCGAGCATTGAAGTCTCCCATCAAAGCAACCTTATCCTTATGCTGAATTTTTTAGATTAAGCTACGCAAATCATTGTAAAGATCAGCTTTGCATTGATCTGAACTATTCATAGTAGGGGCATAACAGCTGATAAGTGTTGCGAATGTGTTGTTTTTTAGTGGAAGTCTTAGGGTCATAAGGCGATCTGAATGACTTACTGGGAGTGTTGGAAGTGATCTAGCAATTTCCGTCTTCACTGCAAACCCTACGCCAGATTGACGTGGTTCGTTTTCTGGTTTACCAGCCCAGAAAAACGTGTATCCACCTTTTATCTCACACAGCTGTGAGTGACCAGGCAGACGCGTCTCACTAAGGGCAGCAATATCTACATCATGTTTCCTTAATTCCACTGATACGAGGGCCGTTTTCCTTTCTAGTGACGCATCACTATCCTGCAATGTGCGCACATTCCAAGATCCAATGTTTAGCTTCATAAATTTCTTTGTTTTCTGACTGCTGTATTGGATAACTAGACAGCTGCAGTAGGCTGACAAGTCAAAGAAGGGCATACAATGTTTAGGGCTCCTTTTATCGCCCCCTCCCTGAAATAGGGAAAGCAGTGCTGATCCTAGATAGGCCTGCTTTGTCACTGGTGGAGGACACGAACGGCACAATTGCCCAAAGGTTTGTGCCACTGTGTAGAGCGCCAGCTAGAGACTTCCAGCAATATCCTTTGCCTGTCCCCGTCGCCTTTAATCTCTCGCCAGTGGACCCAGAAATACTCATGTCGATTTTAGAAAAGCTGCTAGAAAACCCACACGAATGATTTGATTTGAGTGGTGAAGGCTTGTGTAGGACCATCCACACTTTTTGGAATTGTTGATTGCACAAGATCGGTGCAAATGAGTGCCACAGAAAAAGTCAGCAACAACCCTCAGGTTATACATTAGAGTTTTCCATCTCCTAGACATCTGCCTTAACAAAGGCTTAGGGGGCATCTCTCCTAGTGGGTTAAACGCGCCCCCAGATACCAAACTGGAAATTACCCTGATCCGGCGCCATATACATATACATATATACTCACATACACACATATATATATACAGAAAGAGAGAGAGAGAGAGAGAGAGAGAGGTTGAGACAGACCACTACCCAGTGGCAGGGGGTTAGATTGGTGAGTGCCGGTACGTATCTGCATGCCAGCAGACCCTGCACACTGCACCTCTGGGGTTCTAACCTACTCCGAGATCTCTAGTCTATTAGCCTGGGGCCGCAGAGCACCCAGTTACCATAGTGTACAACGAGGAGGTCAGACTAGAGTCTTGTCTGGGGATAGGCTATATACCAGCAGGGGAGACTTACTCACTCGGCTCCCTTTTTGCACAACTAGTGGGCTATCTGGCGGCTAAGCAAATAGCAAGAGTAGGAAGCCCATGCAACTACAAGTACGCTCCGCTGTAGCACTAGACGCATCACACAGACCTGTGGATAACAACTCCACCACACTACTCTTATATATATATAACAATGTCGTCGTATTTTTATGATTTTTTATCATGATGATTCAATATTTACACCGCTTTGCGTTCTTCGTGCAGAATGAATCATGTTGTGAAAAAAGAAACGGAGATGAAGACTCGTATGTCGGATTATTACTCTGCTTAAGATTGAACAAAAATATAATTTATGTATGGGGGGGGGGGGAGAGATGCATATGATTACCTCACGCATTGGAGTATTCATTTCCTTTTTTTTACCACACTATCAATTCCCTAGGAGGAACGCAGGGCGTTTGAAATATTGAATTATCATGATAGAAAATTATAACAAAAAATACGACATCGTTTTATTCTTCTACCACCACTCACTCAACATTATGAAAACATATCCTTAGACGTACAGTGAAATATAAAACATCTCTCTATCTCTATCTCTCTCTTCTCTCTTCCCTCTCTCTCTCCCCATATATATATATATATATATATATATATATATATATATATATATATATATATATATATCCGATCTTTACCTCCGATTATATTTGGAAATTTATTCAAAATATTAACTAAGGTATGAGTCGCATTTTAATTCTGCCTGATGAGATCTCAGTTTCTAACAGCTATTGATCGATAACATCGACATGCCAGTGTCGCAGATTTTGTACATGTCTTTATAAATAAAACTACTCATATATACAACAGCTCTATCTGATATTGAGCACTTTTTATAAGCCTGGTTGAAATTCTTTGGATTCCTACCCCGTGGAGGTTTACTTTACCTTGATTACTATATATATATATATATATATATATATATATATATATATATATATATATATATATAAAAGGAGATTGTAGTTTGCTTGAAGCATTGCTGGTAAATGTAAGTGTAAATTAGTCGTCCAAGGCTATAGCAATGCGATGTGGTTGCCGTGAGATGGAAAAGTGAAAAGAAATAAACGCAGGGAGAGAGTGAAACTCAAAACGATTTATTAATAATTTCACGAAAACTGATTAAATACCAAATAGTATTTTTTTTTTTTGGTAAGTAACAGATCGGCAAAGGGTAATCTTAAATTTTCGAAAGAACAACTTTCATTATCAGAAGACAACAATAGAAGACCGAGAGGGTCGGAAAAACGTGAAAAAACCGGTGTCAGATCATCGTATTACAGGGGAAAAACAATTGGCAGTAGGGACGCAGAAAACGTCAAAATTCCATTAAGCAATCATATAACTAAGGTTAAAACATTATAAACATTAGTTTAGTAATATACCAATTTTTTAAATTTTATTATGTTTCATTTTACATGACTCATCAATCTTTATTTATTTATTTATTTATTTATTTATTTTTTTTTTCATTTATTCTCTTCAAATCCAAATTTAAATTTACTGTCAAAGGGAGATAACTTATTCTAAATAATATATTCAGACTTTAGAAATGAGATTGGAAACTTGAGAAGGAATTTGAGTTGTGAAGTGGATAAAAGCCAAGGATGGGACCTTTTTTTTTTTTTTTTTTTTTTTTTTTTACATTAGCAGGGGAAGGGGTGGGAATAAGAAGAGAGAGGATTATAAAAAAAACAAAAAAAAAACAAAAAACAAGTAAGTAATTTGTGGGTGGGAGTGTGAGGAGGTGGGAGTGTGAGGATGTAAGAATCAGAGGATGAAGGGAGATGACAACTCGAATCTGTTATTCAAGGCAGGGCGAAATTTAGAGATTAGGATAGCTTCCGAAATTCGAAGCTGGCCTATATTGCGGACAGAGTTGAGGATGCGGACACTAATGGAGCGATGTGTGTTGCCACATGAAATTAAGTGTTTATGGAAGGAGGAAATGTGGGTGTTTAGATGCTCTTTAATACGTTGGTGTAGAGGCCTAACGGTACTACCGATGTAGAACTTTTGGCACTTAGAGCATTGCAGGTTGTATACTGTATATGTGCGGAGGCAGAGGCCAGAGTTGGGGATGGGGCAACTAGCTAGAGAGCAGGGGTCTGGGGTGTAGTGGCTTTTTTTGGATAAATGTTGTCGGAGAGAGGTGCCTGTGTGAGAAAGTTGTATGTTAAGGTTCTCACTACGTATGGCATTGCGGATAGCAGAAGTGATACGGTCGCTAAAGAAGGGGAGTTTAAGGAAGCATGTGTTGGTGAGAGTGTGGTGTCTACGTCTTCTGGTGTTGTTAAGGCTAGATATGGTAGTTAGCGGGAAGCCGTTGGTCAATAGAGTTTGGTGGAAGGCTTCGGTGTGTGTTGTTTTATCGGAAGAAGAAGAGCATTTGTCTTGTATGCGGGTGATTTCGGTTTGTGCGTAACTAATTTTGGATTTGAGGGGTAGTGCGGATTTGTAGTGGATAAAGAGATTCCTACAGGCGGGTTTCTATAGAAAGTGGTGTGGAGAGATCCGTCGTCATTAATGCTGAGTTTGAAGTCTAGAAGTGAGAGAGAGCCTGAGGTGTTGGGATGTTCGATGGTGAATTTAATGTGGGGGTTAGAATTATTAAAAGTATTAAAGATAGAGATAGCTTCCTCTCGGGATGAAGTGAGGATCAAAATGTCGTCGACGTATCTCGAGAAGAAAATATGGGAATGGCAGGTGCTAAGTGCTTGCTGCTCCAGTCTGTTCATGTAAGAAATGGCGAGGAGGCCGGAGAGACTGGAACCCATGGGTAGGCCAGAGACTTGTTTGTATGTGTCTTGTTGGAACTTAAAGTAGGTGTTATCCACAATGATACGTAGGAGCTGATGAATGTCTGTAGGGGTAAGCCCAAAACAGTCAAGATTGTTAGAGGAGATGTGGTCAGTTATGAGGTCAATGGCGGGGTGTGCGGGAATGGAAGTATAAAGGGAGACTACGTCAAGGCTGAAGATGTAGTTGTTGACGCGGAGCTGTTGGGGTTGGAGCAAGTTGAGTCTATCTATTACCTGGTCAGAGCTGCTGACGTGTGCCGGGAAGGTGGGGAGTAGCGGTTTAAGTAAGTGGGAGAGGAGCCAGGAGATCTTGTAAAGAGGTCCCTCAGTACTGGAGACTATAGGTCTGATCTGTAGGTGGTTGCTGGTTTTGTGGGTTTTAATAAGATGGTAAAAGGTGGGGAGTCTACTGTTTCTAGTGGTGAGATTTAGCCTATAAGCTTTGGGGAGATTACGTCTGGAGCAAATTTGGGACCAAGCGTTGTTAATAGTGGTTTGTATGCGGGTAGCAGAGATGTCATTATCGGGTGTGTAAAGGGACGTATTGCTGAGGTGTTCTAGGGCGAGAGTATTGTAGGATTCTTGGGAGATAATGCAGAATTCCTTGCCTTTGTCAGAGGGTAGGTAGACCAGGTTTTTTTTCTTAAGGCCTTTGAGGGTGAGACGCTTAGAATGGGAGATATTTGGCGTGATACGGTGTTTTTCCCGTTGTATTATGGAGAAAATCTTATGTTTGAGATTTACCAACTTTAGGTCTAAAGGGTGGTTTTCAGGAGGAGAGTGTAGGGGGCGGTCAGGTTGATAAACGGGGAAGGGGTTGGATGAAAAATTAGGGGTATCGGTGGGGGTGGAGTCGTTAAGTGGGTCCAGGGAGGGTGGTTCAAAGGCTGATAACCATTTCAAATGGTACGCTGTCCTGCAGAACTGTGTTTCTATATCGAGGAGGGTTTGGTCATTAAGTTTTTGTGTAACGAAGAATTTGGGTCCGAGGCTGAGGAGATCAGTTTCTGTTGCGGAGAGAGAACACGTGAGGTCAGTGATAAGTGGTTGGGTAGTAGCTTGAGGATGGAGAGGGGGTCCGTGTACAGCTCCATAATTGGTAAGTGGCTGTAAGATCTGTTTTTGGTGGAGCCAGTTGAATTTAAGTATGAGTCTGTTTTTTTCCGTGTGGAAACAGTGGTGGAAAGCTTTGTTGACAGATGCAGAGATGTGGGGTGGAAGGTGTGAGGGGGGGGGGGTGGAAATTTGCTATCAGACATAGCGTTGATATGTTGGTGTAGCTTGCAATGGAGGTGTTTGATGGTTTTCTTTATACAAAAGGTATGTATGAACGAGCGTGCAGAGTGGAGAGTGGATAGGTAGAAGCACGACGGTAGGTGAATGTTCTTGATAGTGTTGGGGAAAATTCCCTGCGTTTATTTCTTTTCACTTTTCCATCTCACGGCAACCACATCGCATTGCTATAGCCTTGGACGACTAATTTACACTTACATTTACCAGCAATGCTTCAAGCAAACTACAATCTCCTTTTATCTCTCAATCTCGGCCAGACAGAGTTTGCATACACCAAGAAAATGTTCCGACTTTCGGAGAAGCGGGCTAGGACCGGCTGCCAGATCAACTTCCTGAAGAGATGCCTCAGACATGGAATTTTCCCCAACACTATCAAGAACATTCACCTACCGTCGTGCTTCTACCTATCCACTCTCCACTCTGCACGCTCGTTCATACATACCTTTTGTATAAAGAAAACCATCAAACACCTCCATTGCAAGCTACACGAACATATCAACGCTATGTCTGATAGCAAATTTCCCACCCCCCCTTCACACCTTCCACCCCACATCTCTGCATCTGTCAACAAAGCTTTCCACCACTGTTTCCACACGGAAAAAAACAGACTCATACTTAAATTCAACTGGCTCCACCAAAAACAGATCTTACAGCCACTTACCAATTATGGAGCTGTACACGGACCCCCTCTCCATCCTCAAGCTACTACCCAACCACTTATCACTGACCTCACGTGTTCTCTCTCCGCAACAGAAACTGATCTCCTCAGCCTCGGACCCAAATTCTTCGTTACACAAAAACTTAATGACCAAACCCTCCTCGATATAGAAACACAGTTCTGCAGGACAGCGTACCATTTGAAATGGTTATCAGCCTTTGAACCACCCTCCCTGGACCCACTTAACGACTCCACCCCCACCGATACCCCTAATTTTTCATCCAACCCCTTCCCCGTTTATCAACCTCCTCCTGAAAACCACCCTTTAGACCTAAAGTTGGTAAATCTCAAACATAAGATTTTCTCCATAATACAACGGGAAAAACACCGTATCACGCCAAATATCTCCCATTCCCAGCGTCTCACCCTCAAAGGCCTTAAGAAAAAAAACCTGGTCTACCTACCCTCTGACAAAGGCAAGGAATTCTGCATTATCTCCCAAGAATCCTACAATACTCTCGCCCTAGAACACCTCAGCAATACGTCCCTTTACACACCCGATAATGACATCTCTGCTACCCGCATACAAACCACCATTAACAACGCTTGGTCCCAAATTTGCTCCAGACGTAATCTCCCCAAGGCTTATAGGCTCAATCTCACCACTAGAAACAGTAGACTCCCCACCTTTTACCATCTTATTAAAACCCACAAAACCAGCAACCACCTACAGATCAGACCTATAGTCTCCAGTACTGAGGGACCTCTTTACAAGATCTCCTGGCTCCTCTCCCACTTACTTAAACCGCTACTCCCCACCTTCCCGGCACACGTCAGCAGCTCTGAACAGGTAATAGATAGACTCAACTTGCTCCAACCCCAACAGCTCCGCGTCAACAACTACATCTTCAGCCTTGACGTAGTCTCCCTTTATACTTCCATTCCCGCACACCCCGCCATTGACCTCATAACTGACCACATCTCCTCTAACAATCTTGACTGTTTTGGGCTTACCCCTACAGACATTCATCAGCTCCTACGTATCATTGTGGATAACACCTACTTTAAGTTCCAACAAGACACATACAAACAAGTCTCTGGCCTACCCATGGGTTCCAGTCTCTCCGGCCTCCTCGCCATTTCTTACATGAACAGACTGGAGCAGCAAGCACTTAGCACCTGCCATTCCCATATTTTCTTCTCGAGATACGTCGACGACATTTTGATCCTCACTTCATCCCGAGAGGAAGCTATCTCTATCTTTAATACTTTTAATAATTCTGACCCCCACATTAAATTCACCATCGAACATCCCAACACCTCAGGCTCTCTCTCACTTCTAGACTTCAAACTCAGCATTAATGACGACGGATCTCTCCACACCACTTTCTATAGAAAACCCGCCTGTAGGAATCTCTTTATCCACTACAAATCCGCACTACCCCTCAAATCCAAAATTAGTTACGCACAAACCGAAATCACCCGCATACAAGACAAATGCTCTTCTTCTTCCGATAAAACAACACACACCGAAGCCTTCCACCAAACTCTATTGACCAACGGCTTCCCGCTAACTACCATATCTAGCCTTAACAACACCAGAAGACGTAGACACCACACTCTCACCAACACATGCTTCCTTAAACTCCCCTTCTTTAGCGACCGTATCACTTCTGCTATCCGCAATGCCATACGTAGTGAGAACCTCAACATACAACTTTCTCACACAGGCACCTCTCTCCGACAACATTTATCCAAAAAAAGCCACTACACCCCAGACCCCTGCTCTCTAGCTAGTTGCCCCATCCCCAACTCTGGCCTTTGCCTCCGCACATATACAGTATACAACCTGCAATGCTCTAAGTGCCAAAAGTTCTACATCGGTAGTACCGTTAGGCCTCTACACCAACGTATTAAAGAGCATCTAAACACCCACATTTCCTCCTTCCATAAACACTTAATTTCATGTGGCAACACACATCGCTCCATTCGTGTCCGCATCCTCAACTCTGTCCGCAATATAGGCCAGCTTCGAATTTCGGAAGCTATCCTAATCTCTAAATTTCGCCCTGCCTTGAATAACAGATTCGAGTTGTTATCTCCCTTCATCCTCTGATTCTTACATCCTCACACTCCCACCTCCTCACACTCCCACCCACAAATTACTTACTTGTTTTTTGTTTTTTTTAAATTTTTTTTATAATCCTCTCTCTTCTTATTCCCCCCCTTCCCCTGCTAATATAAAAAAAAAAAAAAAAAAAGGTCCCATCCTTGGCTTTTATCCACTTCACAACTCAAATTCCTTCTCAAGTTTCCAATCTCATTTCTAAAGTCTGAATATATTATTTAGAATAAGTTATCTCCCTTTGACAGTAAATTTAAATTTGGATTTGAAGAGAATAAATGAAAAAAAAATAAAAATAAAAATAAATAAATAAATAAATAAAGATTGATGAGTCATGTAAAATGAAACATAATAAAATTAAAAAAATTGGTATATTACTAAACTAATGTTTATAATGTTTTAACCTTAGTTATATGATTGCTTAATGGAATTTTGACGTTTTCTGCGTCCCTACTGCCAATTGTTTTTCCCCTGTAATACGATGATCTGACACCGTTTTTTTCACGTTTTTCCGACCCTCTCGGTCTTCTATTGTTGTCTTCTGATAATGAAAGTTGTTCTTTCGAAAATTTAAGATTACCCTTTGCCGATCTGTTTCTTACCAAAAAAAAAAAAATACTATTTGGTATTTAATCAGTTTTCGTGAAATTATTAATAAATCGTTTTGAGTTTCACTCTCTCCCTGCGTTTATTTCTTTTCACTTTTCCATCTCACGGCAACCACATCGCATTGCTATAGCCTTGGACGACTAATTTACACTTATATATATATATATATATATGTATATATATATATATATATATATATATATATATATATATATATTCAAAGCTCTCGCAAGATAAGGCACTATAAGCTAAGTTTACGAAACGCCGTCATTCTGCGTAATGCATTACTCTCTGCTCCACTTACTTAGTACTCTCGAATGATTGCTGGATCGCCGCCGCGTTTGCTATTTAGATGTTAATTTACTTGATAATTATAGACAGTGCGTTGTGGAGCATCAGAACGCACTTAGGCTCCTGAGTAAAACATGACTTTCGTATCGGGATTCTAACCGTGTGCCCGGCAGGAAGTGTCTCCTCCCATACTGATGATTGCCCGTTTGCCATTCAACACATGTGTACATGGGTTTATTTTCAAAATAATGGTTATCTCTCTCTCTCTCTCTCTCTCTCTATATATATATATATATATATATATATATATATATATATATATATATATATATTTGTGTGTGTGTGTGTGTGTGTGATGTCTGTACCAAAAATACTCGGGTAAAATTATAACAGGATAAATTTAATACTCGTATAATTCTAAAGTATTGATAATTTGATTAAAAAGAAATTCTTAAATTATAAAACGGATAATTAAGCAAAGAAAACATCCGCCTTGTTTTGGGCGGGGAATTAAAAAAGTGAAATGGAACCGTTTTAATATTCTCGCTTATATACGCCAATTTGGAATTTTGTGCAGGTAAGGGGCAGTTTACTTCTAACTTAGATTGAAACTGAATTCCTTTAAAATTACTGTAAGTTTAATTTTCTGATTGATTTGTCTGACCTGACATACTTAAAAATTAAATAACAACTAATATCGACATACACATGAAACTCCATTTTACATTTAACCTACATTGCAAATTAAACCCTTCTCTAAAAGTTGAACACGTCCTTAGATGGAGTACTGCTGTAATATCTGGAGAAGTTCCGATCGAAGCATTCTTTCTGGCCTTGACAGAATACAAAATCGACTTTGCAATCTAGTGGGTGATGATCTCCTCATTTCCCTACAGACCGTCTCACGCATAAAATATATTCATAACCTCTCTCTACTGTATCACTTAAGTAAAACATTCACTGCAACAACTCGTCTATCTAAAATCACAGCAAATCACTCCCTCCCTCCCCCTCTCTCTCTTTCAAAAACCAATTTGAAATTCCATAAACAGTTTTTCCTAGAATACCTTATCTGTGGAACAAAGTAACATGAGGCTGCTTCCCAATCGAATACAACAAATAGTTGTTCAGCCGCCATCTTGGATGAATAAATTCTGCCCATTACACCCATTGTTTCGAATCGTTTCATTGTAGCATTCATCGTCTAGTTGCCAATTATTTAAACTCTTATCCTCGAGTGGCCCCCGAGCCTTGATAATCGGTGATCCACTAGTAATAAAATGTACGTTTTCCTAAAGCTATATATCTTATAATCTGACAATTAACCTATTTGCAGCCCAAGCCAATTTTGGGGGAACAGAAGGAAAATTAACTATTTCAGTAAATATCTGTATTTTTCAGAGATACTTAATCATAAAGATGACATTGTCTACTAAATATTACAATAGCTGTTTGATGTATATTGGCAACACTAATGTCTCAGTTTTCAGTATTCTTTGAACATCTTGAGTGGAAGAATACAATCAGTGTTATCTACTATTCAATCAAACATCTGTTGGGAAGTTTTCCTTATAACCCATTTATAAGTTATACATAGTATGAATGAATGCTCTTTTATCCTATGAAGTCAAGTAAATATTTGAAAATAATTTTGCTCAAATATAATATTGTATTTACAAAAGATTTTAGGTAATTAATTAAAGAAAAAAAGTGGGCATCAATTGCTTAATTAATGTCGATCCAGTTATTTGGATAAAAATTAAGTAAGAAAAATCAGATTTTAATAAGAGAGTAAAGAAATAAAAACGTTCGTGACTCGCCTAATGGATGAGGTCACAGATTATGAGATTGTCGAGTTCAAATTCTATCGGATATATTCTGGTTATGTATTTACTAATAGTGTTGCCAATGGTATAGTCATCCATTTTTCTTCCCCAAACTACTAGTATTAGTACACATAATCAACATTTGGTAAAGGTATTCACTAAAACAACTGTTTATGTCCATTATTTGCGTTTCTGTCTAGAATGATAAATTCATCGATGTACGGAGCAGCCTTACTTTGTTCGATTAATTGTATACAGAGAATCCTTTATATTAATATTTATTATGTTTTCCGCATTAAATAAGTACAATTAAAGGTTGAGAAGTCACGAAACAGATACATATATAAATAAATAAAGTGAAGAAAAAAAATATTTAGCCTATCGACATAAACTATACTACAAAGATAACCCTAGAAAGAAGAAAAACACGAAGAAAAAGATAAAGAAGAAAAAGAAGAAGAGGAAGAAGAAGAAGAAATAAACAGAAAAAAAGACAACGAAAAAGAAAAAGACAAAAACACAAGCAGAAGAAGACGAAGATAAAGACAAGGGTGTCGAAGAAGAAAACAGAGGAGAAAAGGAAAGATTTGAAGAAGAAAACGAAGAAGATCATGGGTGAAAAAATAGGAGGAAGAAGTCGAGGACAGCGAAGTACAAGACGAAAAAGTTGAATATAAATAAAAAATAAAAATAAAATAAAAATAAAAATAAAAAAAAACAAAAGAAGAAGAGGATAGGATAAAAATAAAACCAAAATAAGAAAATAAAGATAAATAAAAAAGACAAAAAAGAAAAATAATGAACAAAAGCAAAAGACGCAGAATAAAGAAAATAAAAGATAATAAAAGTTTGACACGTCACAAAACTACAAGACACTATGCTCGAGTGTCTTCGGCCTCTTTGTAAAAAGGGTTTGCTAGTTTCACTTGATATAAAGATACTTATTCAAAATAACATAGTATTCAGAGCCTAAATAAGATCCCTGGACACGGTTATACACTAGCTCCTACGATGAAATGGTGTATCTTCTCGAAGTCATGTTATCTCTAGTAACATCACTTAGCTGGATATTCCACCAGGCTAGATAGATATTCGTCCTGGAATCCGGTAATACCAAGAGACCACAACAAATATATAGAATAACATAATTAACTGGTCAATTGAGGAGACGAAAATTAATGTTCTTAACGTCTTTACTAACTCAATGTTTAACAGGTAAAGGAGAACTTTAACGGAACATCTATATATCTCATATAGATATCAAGTGTTGACTCTAGGAAGTGGCACTCTGATTTCTGAGAAATTCGTCTGCAGTAAAATGAAACAATAAAGAGGATAGTTTTAATTATCTACTAGGTACATTCCTCAGGTGTCTTCGGTCTCTCTGTACAAGGGTTTGTGAGGTCAACCTGATATGCCGATTCTTAACCCTACAAGTAAACCTGGACCAAATATTAAAAATTACATAGTATTCGAATCCCAAATAAGATCACCTCGACACGGCTATACACGTGCTCATACGAATAATGCCGCACTTTATTCTAGTGATGTTACTTTACATAACAACACTGAGCTGAATACTCCACTAGACCAGATGAATTCTTATCCTGTAATCCGGTAAGACCAAGAGACTAAAAGAAAGATATACTATAACATAGTCAACTGAGAGAGACGAAAATTAATGTTCTTCACTTCTTTACTAACTCAACGTTTGAGGGGGAGAGAACTTTAATGGAACAATCAAATATCCGTGTATCTCATATAGAGATAAAGGTTTAGCCTCAGAAAAGGGCCGTTTGATTTCTGAGAACTTCCACTGAAGTAAAATGAAAAAAAAACAAGATAAATAATTACAGGTCAAATTTTAAAAAAATTAAAGATTTAGCCTATCAGCATGGACTATAATAAAAAAGACGGTTAGCTTTATTGATGGTAATCCGAAGTGTTTTCTTTTTAAAAAAAATAAAATATTATGCTAGAGAGCGGGGGGGTGCTATTACTCTAATCCGCTCACTATATTCTTTAAGGAAAATCCAGCAGAATCGATTACCGAGGGGAAAAACGCAATCATTTTAGAAGATGAAGGATTCCACTCGATTTAGTAAATCCATCGGAAGGAATCGAAGAGATGTGATTTAAAATCAGTTAATCATCTGTAATTTAAAGTTCTAATCTTTCTCACGCTGTTGACGTGTGCCGAAGCCATATACGAACTTAATAGACGCACAGAAAAAAAGGAGGAGAACAAGATCTTGATACAAAATTCCACCCAACGAAACGGTTATTTAGGAGAGATAAATTGCTTAAAATGCCTTCCGGGTAAATATAATGGAGAGATATTTGAAAGAATTTTTTAAGGGATGGGAGGAGGAATTATTTAAGGAGTTTTAATGCAAAACGCGATAAACACCACTTTTGAAAGTCGTTATATTACCTCCGCAAACGTTGTTAGAATTTATCAAAAATCACAACCCTCCTAGATAACAGTCTACATGATGTGATAGCTACCTAATTGACTTGTTAAATTAAAAATATATATACATATGACAATTTAATCCTATGCTACAAGAAATGTGACTCATTATGGTTGGGATTGATTGTTTGAAATGCAAAAACTGAGTTTGCATAGTCTGATATATATATATATATATAGAGAGAGAGAGAGAGAGAGAAGGAAAAAAGGGGAAATAGGTAATAATGCACCTCGTCAAGACACATTGTAGTAAGTAACACCAAAATAATACATTGTGAGACACACTTTTAAAAATACTCGAGGCTTTATATATTAAAGAACAACAAACTAAAATTAATAATATAGCATACGAGACCATCAAAACCATTTTAAAATGCCTATCATTGTTTAGCGACACCACCGGTGTCGCTCAATTCAAATTATAAAAATAGGGACATTCTATTAAATTAATTATTACCTATCTACCCTTTTTTCCTTATCCATAATTATTCCAACAAACTTAAAAATAAATCAGCTATTATTTTAAAAATAAAAAAATAAATAAATACATAAATGAATTAAAGATTCAATTCATCCGTCTCCTTTCAACAATGTAGACGTTCGTGTTTGCGTTCACGGTTTGCCGTAGTATTTTAAAAACTTCCATTCTTTCACCCGCTTTTAGTCATTTTTTTACCATTTTATACCATCAAACACCTGATGATGATTCCAGAAGGAGTCGAAAACGTTCGTGATACATACGGTTCATTTATGAATTCATTCGATGTCAACTTAAAAAAATTATTCGACGAATTGAAAATATCAATAAAAGACTAACCAAACAGAAGAGTGCTGTTTTTTAAGAACATTTGTATGATATATATATATATATATATATATATATATATATATATATATATAAATAAAATTACTAAATCTAGTTAGTTTAATACTGCTCGCTATATTTATCCCTCTCGTTTTCTCTCTTTCACGATTTAATTCTACATCTGATTAAATTATACAACTATTGTTGGTGACACTCCCTGTTTAATAATAAGATACTTCATTTTTTTAAATTATTTATTTTCTTTATTACATTCGACTATAAATACAGAGAGTAAGCGAGAGAGGGAGATAGATAGAGAGAGAGAGTATGTATTTGTGACGGAAGCGAGAGTGATAGATACATAATATGAAAAGAGGGTGACAAATAAATAATATAAAAAGAGGGTTAAAAACATACATTGAAAGAGGGTGAGAGTGATAGATAGAATCTTAGTAAGAGATGGGTCAAGTGGTTAGGGTTAGGGTTAGGGTTAGGGTTCGTGGCCAATTGTTGATTATTATAACACTTAAAATAGAAGTGTTTCTAATGTAACTGAAAGCCCAAAACTTCAGAATATTTAAGCATTTATTTGTGTGATTAAAATACATAGAACAAGTCTTGGGGAAACAAACGCTGATTAACTTATACTTAGTTTTCTAATATATAATAGACAATTCAATGTTTCATGCGTTTTGAACAAACAGAACATTTACTGAGACTAAAATAAACGTTCCTTTTTATGGGCGCTGGGTAGGTTGCATGGTTCAATGTGAATTACATTTGTTGCTGTTCTAAAATGAGCCAAATGATACTATGGAGACGTGATGATCCCACTATCGATCAAGTTCTGTAAATAATCTTGACTTACTTTAACGCTGCAATAAAATAGCCCGTCTTTATCAAGCGTGTAGAACCTCGATATGAGAAAGAACAAGTACACACGGGAACGAGTGTATTAATACGTACCGACCACGTGTAACCGGCGTGCTATTGCATTCATAAATTACGGGGTTAATGGAAGTATGCAGTCGACGTTTTAACACTCGAAGGGCTAAGATAAGTTAGTTTTAAAAACGGTATTGTTGGACTTAAGTCTATTATGCGATTAAGGTCCAGTTTATGCATTAAATACGGTGTCGGAAAATAGTCTAAGTGAAAAATAAAACAGTGTCAGATAGGATGTTCATTGAATACGGTCTTTTCTGAAAAAGGTATACGTGATAAAGATCGAATGGCAGATTCGTAGTTAGATTGGATACAGAATCACTGGAGAAAAACATACCACATAACATAGTTCCATTAACGAGCACGCTGATCCCATCAACAGAGATCATCTTTCCTTTATTTTTCTTTTTCTTTTTTATATTCCTTCAATTTAAAATGGAATTGGCCCGAATGCGAAAGTTTGCATGGCTTCCGTTATTATTTAAGATCAGCCGTCCTCATCAGTAATCTTTTTTTTTCTTTTAAAAAGTCTTCATTTCTTATTTATTCATTTATTTCGTATGAATCAGAAGATTCCATTGTTGGAATTGTTTTTTTTTTCAATATCTTTTTCATCAGAATTCTTTGTAGAAAACATCGGGTATTTACTGAAGGGACAACATGAAGGTTGCCAACATCCTAAGTAAAAGTGTTTCTGTGGAACAAACTAGATTCGAACCTGGCTCATCTACTTAGCCACCGTCACCTCCCTTTATTTCTTATGACTAACCGCTTGTTGGTTTGTGACCTTACGCCCTTTCTTACCTATTGAGAATTAGGTTTGTCGTTGTCACGTTCAGTTTATGCCGCTCATATTGTTAAGTTAAGTAGCTTATTGCTTTCATTGTTACTTACACCGTTTTACTTATTACGTTTGTTAAAGCAGCTTCCGCTGCGGCTTTGCTACCAGCCACTTCTGAGTTACTTTTTTACAATTTACTACTGAATTGTTGTTTGCCTATTACTTGCACAAATAGCTCCTAAGCTTTTGGCTAGGAGCAAAGTGTAGTATCTGTTCTGATACTACACTCCATCTTTTCTTTACCCGCTCAGTGAGAGAGAATTTCTTTCAATACCGAGGCAATTCTTGTCCAAATCTAGAGTGGCTCCATTTTCTGATCTGTATTTTCCCCACATTAAAAACCGACTTCATGTAACTCCTCTCTTTGTGAAAGTAGGGGTGAACATAGTTACACCCATTCAGCTTAAATAGTACGTTGAGGCAGAACATTAACAGAACTCTAATTCTACCTCGACGATGTTACCATAACTCAGATTCAAATTGGAGTTGCGGAAACAGGCAGTGTTTCTGAACGCCTATAGCCCGTCCTTCCTAACTCATTCTATTTAACGTACCTTATAGTCGTAACCTATATAGGATAATATTTCCGACAGTGTATGTGTTAAAAAACATGGCTTTTATCAAATTATATTTGAGCTATAAAGATTATTTCTCTTTATTTATCTAAGTTTATTGCTTTATAACAATTTATTTGAATATAGTAAAGATGATACAGTCGTTAATGCCATAACTCAACCACCGATTGTCATGACCGTCATTGTCCTATATATAAGCATATTCATATATATATATATATATATATATATATATATATATATATATATATATATATATATATATATAAACAAATATATACATATACATACATGTATTTATACATATATATATACATATATTTATACAGATATATATATATATATATATACATATACATACACATACATACATATATATATATAAATATATATATATATATATATATATATATATATATATATATATATATATATATATATATATATATATATATATATACACAATGGCTGTTGTGGTACGGAAGCATTGCTTACATCAAAGTTTTCACCAGATGACTCTGGATCGAGTTCGATCGAGCTAATCGTTAAAAACACGTAAGAAAAACTTAAATTAGGGAACTATTTATTAATTGATACTTAATACCTGTTGTAAAAATAAAAAAATGAGAAATCTGAATGTTCACGAATTGCTTCCACCAACTCTTTGCTTCTTTTACATAAAACTAAAAAAAAACTAACACCCTTACGCCTGAAAGCTGTTTTCCAAAATTCTTAATAATCGGTTAATAAGTTTTATTGTGTCTTTTACAAATATACTTATTTTTATATATGCACCCCTAAATGTTATAATAAACAACTGAAAAATCAATGAATACATATGTTTATGTTACATATCGTACCGGAATGGAATAGGCCGTGGCAGTTGCCGCTTAAACAACTGGACACTGTCACCAAGAAGGGATTTGTTACATTACGTCGTTCGAACCGACGACACCTTGTGGACAACGCTTCCCGCGAAATCATGATACGAAATCATACGAAAATCCCTCGGAAGCGTCGACCAATGCTGGTCCTACAAAATCGATCCAAAATTCTTAATATCTTTTAAACATGTATTAATAGTTTACGGCACCAAAAAGAGATTTTTGTTACATAATCAATTAAAATTATTCGGCTCGAAACAAATAGTCTCTTAAACGCTTCTAAAAGTCTAGACTCGTTTACAAACTTTTTAAACACATTTCTTTAAGGCATGTTTAAGCCTTTAAACTGACAGTCCATTTAAACATTTTACATTAAACATTGTTCTCTTTTAAACATATCAAATTAAGCATGGCGCATTTTTTCTTTCTGTTTTAACACGTAACATACTTCCTTTCCACCTTCCAATTAGATTCAAATTAAACATTGTTCACCTTAAACATGGTACACTTTTCCTATTAAACATTGTTCTCTTTTTACACAGTTCATTAAGCACATTTTACTTATATTTAACATTGTTCGTTAAGCACATTTCTTTTTAAACATTTTTCCCGTTAAGATATTGTCACAGTTAATATTTTCAGTTTTTCAAATTAACTTCAAATTAAACATTGTTCACTGAAAACATAGTTCTTTTTAAACATCGTACACTTTTTCTTTCCGTTTCAACTCTCTCAGTCTAACAGATTGGGACCCGAAAATGTTATGCACAAAAAGTTACCTTACATTTTTTCGTTTCGTCCACTGGTCGTGTTCGACATTTATAGCATCGGTTTCCATTGTGTCTCTGACCGTGATCGATGCTGGTGGTCTTTGATCTGTGGATAAACTTTATAGAGAGGTAGGAGACAACACTTTTTTCTTCAGAGAGATTCGATTCTTTTATTCTGGCCTTGGTTGTGGAAATTGAGGTTTATCCATTCGTTTCTGCCATGCGTCTCATTCATACCTCTTGTGGGGTGCGACGATGCACGGGTTTTCTGCGAGATCCAGCCATTACGGCCAGCGACTACATCGTGATGTTCACGCTCTCAGCTTCCAAAGCGAACTTTCCTTGGAAATCTTAATTCCTCTTTTTCATCTGAAGACACATAGAGAAGTCGACCGTTCGGCTCGCTTCAAAAACCCAGACTCTTTCAAAAGACGTAAGAGACACTACCTCGGGTCGTCCAATCAGACACGACATTCACAATCAAATCACATCTGACCTTTTCTGACCCGAGATTTCCTGTGTCGGCGTCGAATATGTAACATTGTTATGGTTTTACAAAAACACGATTGACTCATAACGGTCCTCTTTAGTGCATGTCAGCTTGACCCGCACTCATTGTCTCATTTGACCCTAGCAATAATTCACACTAGCTAACTTAATCGTATCTAAAAATATCGGCCCCCATCCATAATATGACATCTATATATTTAATACAATCTTGGTAAAGACCACTGGAACTTTGTTTTTTGATGATCTCTTAGTGATTTTTTCTTGTTACCCTACACGTGTTGATATGTTTGCGTTTATCTGATAAAAGAAAAAGAGCCTAATTTTGTGTATTTCCATTCTCGTAGATATTATATTACATTAAATTGTGTTATTTGTTTACGGGTTTCCTTCCGTTTTACATTCATTTAATTTGTGACCGTTTTCTAGGAATAGTTCATCAAAGTTTAAGAAGGCAGTAGGGTTGTCATGTTAAATATTTATTATATTATTGCCGGTATTAAATCATATTCTATTAATGCTGGTGTTTCGCGTTCTATTTGAACTTCTTTCGAAGATTTAAAGTCTTTTTTACCAATTGTTTTTTGTAGATAAGTTTTATATTGTTAATTTTAGTTTAGCGTATTTCGGATGAATTTATTGCTGCCGCATGTTATAATGTCGCTAGCAGTAGCGTGGTGGGAGGTTGATGGCTGCAGGGGCCAATCACTGATTTGGCGCCCCCCCTCTCCCAGATATCAGCGACGAAGTCGCGAAAAAATGCAGCTGGGGGTTTGGGGGCGCTGGAAGCCCTTTAGTGGGGTACGGGGCGGAGCCCCGGAAAATTTTGCCATTTTAAGGTCTCTAGATGCCCCCGTTGATGCATTTTTTAGCACTAAAATGCATTACTTTATGTTAAAGAAATGCCATTCTCTGAAATGGAACAAAATTGTGTTTATTAAGGTCTTTATTTTAAATTTTCTTGCGTCTCCTACAAAGGGTGCGCCCCCTAAAACCCCATTTTGGCGCCTCTCCCCAGAAGCCTCGGTTGGGGGGGGCCTGGCCCCCCGCCCCCCCGCCCCCCTGCCACCACGCTACTGGTCGCTAGTATCTGTGAGGTTGTAGGTTAGTCAGACGAGAGGGTTGTTGTTGTATAATCTATGTCTGTGCCGAATTATTCTGGTCGCAACAGGCTTGAGATTGGCATGTGTATTTATATAAAACATTGATCTTTTAAAGGAAAGGTTTTAAGGAAGGTAGTGTTGTTTCTGACGATTTACTTGGAGGTTTTGAATTTGCTATAGTATATTTCTAAACATATTTATACATTAAACATATATTAATATATATGTATTAATCAAGTACTACTCTATTTGTAAAACTATTCTGTTGTTTATTAGTTTCCGGTGTAGATAAGGAGAGTGTTAGTAGTACAATATAAGAGGGTAAGATTTTGCTATCACTTCTATGGGGTATGTTATGGGGAAAGTTTACGATGGTAAGCCAGCATTAATATTTAGTGTTAGATGCAACATTAATCATAAAGTATTTATAACACGATCGAATGAATAAGCTTGATATAGTGGTGAGTCAAAATCAATATCTTTTCAAACGTGCTCAGTACTAGTAGAACTTTATAAATATTTGTCACGTAAACATTTCTGTGATTTACACATCTGCAACCGTATTTTGGTGAGGACACCCCATCCGAGGCCGAAATAATTATTTTGGGCCCTGGCGAGGTGGTCTCACTGGAATAAGGCTGCTGGTGTGTAAACAAGTCAAGCATTGCTGGTTGCAAACCAACCTTGATATACTACTGAGATATGTGAAAATATAACACACTCCACTAATTCCTCTTTCGTTCATAGCTCACACATCACAAAACATGCAAAGCCACATTACTTTTCAGACACATCGCGTATATAAATGTATATGTATAATAAGAATGCATGTATATATATATATAAATATATATATATATATATATATATTATGATAAATATTTCCTATTTTCATCCACATAATATATGTTTCGTCTTAATAAGACTACTCACTGTAGCTAGATTAGGCTATACAACGGACCGTTGGGTTCGAACGCTATACTAAAGTCACCTTTGACTTTCATCCAACTGCATATTACTGTTCAACTTATAATATTAAATAGATCAATGAGATAATGTTGGCGAAAACACATAGAAAATCGAAGAGAAAGCGAGGTCGATAGTGAAATTCATTGATTGCTGACAGAGACATGGATAATAATTATATGTCAAACTTAATTAGCCAAAAAATCAATCAACATGGAAATAAATATGAAACTATATAGCTACGTTTGGTGGTTTTGTTTTACGACATATCAACCCTTTTCGAGTTATTTAATGCCGAATCAGGTCATTTTTGTAACAGTTTTCATGCCTCAAGTTCTTTATATCTCCAAATACTAATTCATGGTGTTTGGTCTGATTGTTTTGTAGAGGAAAATGTTTTCTTTTGTTTTTAACTTGTAGAACATAACTGAGTTGTCCAAAGGGAAAGGAAGAAAACAATAAGATCAATGTTTGGTACATTTTTAGTCTGGATGTCGATATCTTCAGACAGCCTGATCTAGTTGCACCAGAAGAATACATTTGGAATAAGCAATAGACAACCGTATGTACATACACGGATCTCCCTCTTTATATGTTATTACACAAAAGATGAGTAAATCAACGTTCATTTCTTTAGGACATTTTCCTATGCAATTTATCACACAAAATACATGCTACAATATTCCTCGGCCATTTTTATGAAGTAAACTTGTAGTATCTGTTCTCACTACGTATGTTTTAGTTAATAAAAACGATTTAATCGTAGATCTATAATTATACTATCTTTTGATATCTTCTATATAAAGTTAAAACGTTTTCTCCTGTACCTTTGACGAGAGTAAGAAAATAACCACATGCATCACGGTCTATAAAACTCACCACTATATTAAGCCTATTCACTTGGCGTGTTATAAAAAAATATTATTAATTTTTCAATCTAACTCTAAATATTACTTTTATCCCACTATCGTAGACTCTCCCCATAACATACTCCATAGTAACAAAAACTATTCCCTCTTATATTTTACTACTAACACTCTCTATATCTACACCGGAACTTATACACAACAGCTACTTTTATAAAACGTAACCTTTATTATTTTCTAATCATCTGCCATTAATTTAATACATAATACAATACATTACGCACAAATTCAATAGACAGTTCCTTAAATTCCGCTGATTTTCGAGAATATCGGATTACGTTATTTTTAACTATTATGTATAGAATTATTCTCATTCCAGTTTTTACGGAATACATTTAAACGCACATAATTACTTATAGCGTTTCGTAGTTCAAAATGGCGGCTACCATGTTTTGAGCGATTCGACTTTAGACATTTCCCTTATCAGTCTTCTTTTGCTGCAGGTATAATTTCATTTTTTTAACTAAAACACTTAGGTTATTTCAAACATACCACTTTTTAGGCTTTCCCATCCATTTCCAAATACCGAGTAAAATGAACTGCTGTGTCATTTCGACAACATTCAATTGTTGATACTAATTCCATGGAAGCACGTAATATCAGTTTCTCGACGAGGCTTACACTACTTTAACGATAAGAAAACAAAATTAATTATTTCACTTTTGCCCATCCATACCAAACCTAACATTAATCACACATTTGTGTTTTCCTTTTGCCGTTAGCTATTCTTCTTTTGAATTTATTGCGGGTATTTTAACTAAGACGTTTTTATTCTTCTTTACATTTTCCTATTATATTGTATCTGCCTTTCTCTTTCTCTCTATTACTCTACCTGCCCTCTCTTTCCATATATATATATATATATATATATATATATATATATATATATATATATATATATATATATGCATTTCGTTCACAAACATTTCTAAAAGAACGTGTTTACATTTTCGAAGACAATAAACATTACAAAGATACGTACATTTCTTTCTGTTCACATACGATTTAAATGAGCATTCGTCATTTTTTTAACTGTATTTTCATAATGACGAATCACGTTTATTTACTAAAATCACAACAGTTAAAAGTAACACAGAATGGCGTCGCTAAAAATGATACTGATAATATTTCCTGTTTGCATTTTCACGGCATTTTAATGATATATATTTTACACGTAGTTCATACCAAATGATCATAGCCTCGTCATTTCACACTCATACGTAATTAAACAGGAATTTATTGACCGACACCTCAGATTTTTTTGCTTTTCTAGCTCCATACGAAATTGGGATTTACATGACTAAAACAACAATTAATCAACACCTTAATTTGCGCAATTCAGATCAAAATTGATTTCATTTTTTTTTATTATTACACAATATATATTTATCTTACGTGTCTAAACAAAAATCTATATTCGTTATACATGGTCAATTTTAAGTCACGAGGGAAGAGTTCGACACAACGCCAGTTCTTACTGTGTCGAAAATCCACCAAGATAAATAACAAAAATAATCATTCTACAAGGATTTGCTTACAATGACGGACGAGAGAATAGCTAACAGCCCGGCTTGAAACAAGTAACCATTTCCATAATCAGTCAGTGAACGAGACATCCTTCTACACTGTGACAATTCTCATTATTGTTCAACTCAGATGTAATGCTTTTTGTGGCTAAATATGTCCGGTGTGACCTATTTGCGTTCTCTCGGATGTTGACAATTTTTACTTCATTTTTTTAATTTTTCTCCCGGGCAACACTGGGTGCCGAGTCTAGTAAGAAGTATATACAATAGAGTAAGTATGTGTTTCGATGTTTATGCCTACAAGAGCAACGATTGCTTTTTGTGGAAATGTTGTAAGTGTTTTAACAACAAAATAATGCATTTTTATTCCATTTTTTTCTTACAATATTTCATCCGTTCATGAACAACACCTAGATTAACGTTGCGTGAATTTCAAATGCTCAGAATTGAATAACATTAGCCGGAAGATTTTAAAGATTTCAGTTGCAATATCCGATCTCGGTATTGCGTTTTTAACTTGCTTTACAATCCTTAACATACCCCCCCCCCCCATGTAATTATAGTTTTGAAACAGTTGAGTTTAATTAGTCATTTAATAACCGAACAATCCGGTAATACTTATATTAAACATTCAAAATGAATATGAAAACAGAAAATAAAGAGAGAGATAATAGAGATAGATAGATAGATAGATATATAGATAGATATATAGATATTACAGACGGACAGATACTCATGTATTATCTAAATATTAAAACTGAAATTGTAGCCCAATGAATACGTGAATAAACAAACGATATAACATTTTACTTTCAAAATGAAATTTAAAAACAGAAAAAGACATTATAATTTTAATAAATCGGCTTACTTTACAAAAAAAAAAAAAAAATAAATAAATAAAAGACAACGCCAGATACCTAAAGAGAGAGAGAGAGAGAGAAGCAGAAAGAGAGAGATTGAGAGATTGAGAGAGAGAGAGAGAGAGGGAGATTATAATACATTTCCAATGTATTATAATAGTAATGTATTCTCGAGAATATAAATAATTATCCCACTCACAGAATTATATTTAACAACTTTATTCGGCATTAAATCACCCATAGATTGTTGATATGCCGTAACACAAACAAAACCAATTTTTTTATTAGCTACCAAACCAGCATTCTATGCCAAACTATTATAGTTTAAAATCAAGATGTCATGATACTAAAGCTCCTTTCTGATGTCCTTTTACCACTTTTGATCAACATCCATTATTATTATTCTGGAATAAAACTAAAATTTAAGGCGAAAGCAAAAGCAACTTAAAAAAAACTGGAACTCAGGAAATCATTCTTTATTGTTGCCTATTCACTGCGGATGAAATTCAATGCAAATCTGAAATATTTGAATTTTAAAATGAGAAGCTGAGCGCCTTTAAAATATTATAAATAACTGGAATTTTAATGATTTATAGCTATTGCTAAAATGTTACAAAAATCAGAGGTATCTGAATTTGCACGAAGGGCTACCAGCCCTGTCTTACCCCTTTTGCATAAAACTAAATTATACTAAATATAGCTACAAAGTACGACCCCTCAGCCTAGCAGCTGTGTTACAAAAAGTTACAAAAATCATAACGATCGGTTAGTTAGTTTAGGAGTGAATCTTGTACATATAAATATATGAAGAGTTCGAATGCAAAATGCGATAAACGCCATTTTCAAAATCACGAAAGTGTCTCTACAAAGTGTTGCATTTCAACACTCGACGATACCCCAAAACTATGTGTTACATGATATAATACCGAAATAATTTTTGTTAGATTTCAATTAAAATCAGCTTTCATTCGAAGTCTAGATTCAATATGTTCGTGTTTTTATCGTTTAAGGTCAAATTTAAACGAATTGGATTTATCGCGTTTTGCGCTCGAACTCTTCATATAAACATATACACATATCTAAGTGTATACATATATAACACACCATATTCCATATCTGTCAAGTGGAACACTTTCATTAATGTCACCCTAGCTTGAATTGGTTCGCTTTTCACATGTGTTATCCTTTATTGAAAATAATGTTTAAAGCTGAGTATAAAATTAACTTTATAATATTATACTACCTTTGTTCTCCGTAGCTATAGTCATGTGTATTTTTAAGAATGACAAAATATGCAATAAAACATAAATAGATGAAAATACACAAATAACACAATACTTACAGATTTAGAGGACTATAGCTTCTTTTAACTATCAATCTATGTATCTATAATATATATGTGTGTATATGTAATTTTTAATGTCTCATATATATTTTTACATAACAGAATTGTATTTTACTCTCACTCTCTCTCTGTCTCAATATATATATATATATATATATATATATATATATATATATATATATATATATATATATATATATATATATACATATTGAGACAGGGTGATTCATAAGTCACTTAGCTATTAATTTTTGAAATTCTAAAGTTAAAAAATACGGTAATACAAAACAGAAAGTTTATTCAACAAATTCATTCATGGGAGTTTAAAAGTACAACGTATTTTCAAAATTTCCACCCTCGTTCTGCATGCATAGCTCCATCCTTTTTTGCAAGGAATTTACGACTCTTTGTAGCATATTTGATTGATTATAGTGTTGTACGAAGGAGGCTTTTTGTTCACAACGAACAAATTTAAAATAACAAATATCAGTAATTAGAGAGTAAGATAACAATTATCAAAAGTTCATAGTATGTATGTGCTTCATATGGTAATCATTTTAAATAGCTAAGTGAAGTGACTTATGAATCACCCTGTATATATACATATATTAATTTAGTACTTATTTAAACAGTGTTCAATACATGAACATAGCTTAGAAGTAGTGCTAATAATTTAAATCTGAAATTCTATGTTTTAATTATCAGGAGTAAACAAAACAGTGGAAGTGAGCACTTTATATATATAGGAGAGAGAGAGAGAGAGAGAGAGAGAGAGAGAGAGAGAGAGAGAAGAGAGAGGAACAACAGAAAAGAAGAGATATTTATATTGTTTTTACTTTTTTTGTTGCGCTGTTACTAAATGAACGTATTCAAATATAGTTTTATAGAGAATCATCACCGAACGATTGAACGTGAAACGTAATTTACTTTCAAAAGTTTGATGACCCTATATGAGGATCGTACATATTTTTAAAATACAATTATCCACAGGCACATTTCTCGCTGTTTTACGGTTCATCAGCGTGGTTGATTCTAGCGAGATTCCAAATAATGATCACAGTGTCCGAAGTAATGTCTCTCACTATTGAGCCACGAAAACGCGCTATCGAAAAAAGATTTGTCGCACAAATATGTTATCATTATGTTTGCTGTTGTTTTTGCGATATAAAACAAATAAACGTATTCAAGTATAGTTTTACGAAGAAGCATTACCTAAATGCTATAGGATAACTTTTTTTTTCGCTTTACCAGTGTGCTGCCTCAGTAAATACAATAAGTCATGGAGATGTGTTTTGCTGGTTTACGGATCAGTATCCTTGCTGACTATCTATCTCTTTCTCTCTATTTCTCTCTGTCTGTCTGTCTGGTTCTCTCTCTCTCTCTCTCTCTCTCTCTCTCTCTCTCTCTCTCTCTCTATATATATATATATATATATATATATATATATATATATATACTGGATGTCAACTGTATTTTCAAGTAACGTTTCATGCAGCTTGCAGGACATCACACATACATTTTGGGCATGCTGACCATAAAAGGATTACCAGTGAAAAACAGACTACAGGTTTCCATTCTTTTCGTCTTGTCTGCTCTCCTGCGATGTCACAGATTATTGCTATTTATGTATAACATAAGTCCGACCGACTTAATTTAAAAAATTAGATAAATGAGTATAAGATTTAGTTAAACATTTTACGGTATCACCGATGATCAGAAGTTTGTTAGGCTGGTATCAATAATAACGAAAACACAATGGTTTACATCAGTATGGCAAGATTTGGTACTTTGTATCTCTTCAAAACAACATGGTTTTCTACAACAATTGATTTCAATCTAGATATGTTATCGTTTGTATGCATCGTGCCGATTTGTTAAGGCAACCTATTAATCCAGTTATGTCGGTAAGAGCGGCGACGGGAAGTAGTATACGGTGATATAAATCAAAGGTAAAATGCGGTCGGAGAGAGAAGATATTCCCCGAATAGATCATGCTCATATCTGAAGCAATCCTAGTAAATGAACCTCTTAATCGATTTTATAACAAAGATTATCCTTTATATAGCCGATTACACTATGAGGATGATAAGATTCAGCACATACTCACAAAGATTAATCTCACACCGATTCACCGACCATTATAAATGCACAAAGCTATTCTCATATAAACACCTTCTACACATACAGACACATGTACATATATATATATATATATATATATATATATATATATATATATATATATATATATATATATATATACATACATATATATATATATATATATAGGATATGAAGCTACTCTCTGAACTTTTGATATTCTAATAAATATTGTATCTTTACAATTGTTTATTTCCATCTTTCATCTGTAGAAATATATATATATATATATATATATATATATATATATATATACATGTAAATATATACATGTAAATATATACATGCATTTATGCATATACACAACGATATTTTCAAGACTATGAAATTATGAAACTACTACGTTTTAACACTCTAACTGATGACGTCATAAATATATTGACATCAGAAATCACAGATATTTAAATGTGTCTAGTGTCCCCGAAGCATCGATAATCTCAATTCAGGCTAGCGGTGTTGAGAGTTTTCTGCCTAAAGAAAGAATCATAACACAGATAGCGAAATAATTTCGTCAAAACAGATTATCTCAATCCAATAAACAATAGATTTTTCTGCTCTTAAATATGTATATTATGAAAGCAAGACCTATGTACTTTCATTTAAACGAAAAGTTAGCCGATAGTAAATGTGTGTTTGTGTTCGTTCACTGCCCATAACCGGATCGTCCACTTGTTGGCTTACGTTTGCATTTGCCGCTTGATTTTGACACCGGTCGTAGTGCCAATTATGTAGTCTCTGTTACTACTGAAACAAAATTATTTTCCCTCCAAACAAAGCCACTACTCCAGTTTAAAACAAGTGTAGAACCATTTTGCCCCACTCGACGACCGTCGACACCAACGTTGTATTTTCGTGGCCTTCTACTTTGTCTTCATCGTCCAGCCGAGTCGTCTATCCACTGACGAATCATCGAAGACATAGCACTGGTCCACAAGTTAAATTAAAAGAAACATAACTCTCGAGAAAGAACACAAACACATACACGTTGTGTATAATTTAGTTTGAACTATGAGTATGTGTGACACCGTCGCGGACTGTCGAGACCCCCAATCTCGTTGGTCAAGTCGTCAGTTCATCTCATCGTTTTCCCGGTCCTATCCGCTCTCTAGGGAGGTTCGATAGTAACTGCTCGGCATCTCCCCGAAACCCAAACTCCTCAACTTTTTGCAGTAAACCTTACTGTCATAAAACTAACCTACCCCACTGTCGTCAAACTGTCGCAAAACGCCGTCACTCCTAAATGTCGTGTCCGGTATTCATTTCTTAGTCACCTGTCCTGAACAATGGAAAGTGACCACTCCCGCATTTTTTTTCTCTGTCGCGGCCTCCATTGTATCATACACCTCCCATGCCCAACTTGTCATTTATTACATAAATTACAAAACAAAAACCATATTACATAATTCAAAAACAAAGTCATACATTCATATTACATAGGTTAAGAAACGGCAGAAACATGACAGACAATCAAAAACCGACTGGGTGATCTCCGAACTGGAATCACAAGGATGCATTTGACCCTCTCTCCAGCCCAAGGGTATTTGAGTACCCTAAAAAAAACAACAACAAAGCAATCTCTTTTGGGACAGGCTCCTGTCCACTGGTACATGCTTCCTATACCAGAGAGAGAAAATCAACCTCGCCTCTCCATCGAGGTAGAAAAAAAAACTGGAGGAATTTTAACTCACCTCCCACAGAAGGACTTCTGACACAACCCTTACCAATAGGATTTTCCAATCACCTCTCATATTAACAGGCATTCCGCCATTTGGTTTTCTCCCGTCCTCCTAAAAAATAAATCAGGAGGATTTTTTTCACCTCCTACCAAGAGGACTTTATCCACACCTCAACTCTTCTGGCCTTCCGCCATTAATTTTTTTTACCAACAATAAAAACAACGTCTTTGTACAATTTTTCACGGACAAACATGTAACTGTGTCTCTTTGCAACAACAAATTACATGTTTTACATAAAAATACAATATCTCTACCGTTTCTATTCCTTTTTTTTGTTTTAACATATAAAAAACATTAAGCAAAACAATAAAACCCACAAACTAAAGAATACATAACTGAAATATATAACACACATGGGTCCTTTTTTCTGATTGTCTCTTTTTCTCTTTTATTCAACCCATGAACAATGTTAATCCAGACAGTCATACCCATATCCTGAGGCAAATACAATTGTAACATATAATACATATAAGTCTCTATTCTTTTTTTAATTCTGATTGTCTTCTTTTTTTAAGTGAGAGGGTCTCTCTTTCCCCTCTCTGCACAAATCATCGGCTTACCTCCCTTATTTTTACGTTTTCCATAACACGTATTATGGACCATCTTTGATCAGAAAATCACAACATTACACTCTCAGATTCCTGACTTATACCAGCTAACATCTATCAAAATCACCAACTGAGTTAACTTCATACTAACCAATTACACAATCTCTAACCAATATTCCCCCATTCTGCTTAGCATTTATCCACTTTCCGGGTACTGTATCATAAATGCTTCTTTACTTTCTATTCCTTTACACATGGTTTTCGGTTGTTCTCCGTCAGTCATTAGGTCGCAGAATCGATTACGCCTCCCGTGCGAGGTGGGGGCACAGTTCCCATACACAGGGTTTCACTGCGTAATATCCCTATCTAATGTTTGAATTCCCGGATGCCTCTTTTCGCAGCATCCAACTGCTTGTGTTCCACCAAATCCTCTGACCAAGTCAATCACCATTACTTCAATGCTAATATCCACTTCATTGTTCATCTCTTTCCGTTAAATGTATCTTAACTACCACTCTTCCACCTACACGGGACGCAGAATGAGCTGGCCCAACAGTTAGAGAATCATCAGATTTCTTAATAAATCACGCAATTTAATTTAAAACATTCAGGAAAAAAATTGTAATAAACTTTTATCATATTAAGAAGAAAAAAAAATTTCTTTTTCTGGATGTCCCCACCTCTACTTCTGCCGTTGTCGGCCATCTCTCTCTTTTAATCTCTCTCTTTCTCATCTTGGCTAATCCTTCTTTCTTGCTTTTCTGTCCCTCCTCTTTCGTTCTCTCTTTCATCGCCGATCGCGCCTACCTTTGCAAACCCCGAAGCCAGCAGTACCTTCAAAGGACCATGCTGTCTGAAACTACAATCCCCACACATGCGACTACTTATGTTGTAGTGTCAATTTAGCGGTTTTCTCGCTTGATCTGGAGATTTTTGCTCTGAATCTAACTAGTAAAAATTGCATCTAGCGGCTAGTGTTTTTTTTTTTTTTTCAAATTAAATCTTTTTTTAAATTCAATTCTTTTAAAATATCTTCTAAATTTAAATTAAATACAAATACCATCAAAGTGAACACGACCAATTTCAGTAACATAAAAATAAAAAATATTTATAGAAAGCATTAAATTTTAAGTATAATCGTAATATTTTTTTATTATAAGTTACAAAAAGTTAAACTCTAGCGGTTTTCCGATCTAGCGGGTTTTGAAAACGTATGTACTCTCCTTCTCTCTCTCTCTCTCGCTCTCTCTCTCTCTCTCTCGCTCTGTCTCTCTCTCTCTCTCTTTGTCGCAACTTAATCGCTACCGGTAAAAAAATGTTTCAATTACAATTATAAAAAAAACAAAAACTTTTCATCGAAACAGAATTAAAAAAACAATTTTTTAAAAGGGCTGATGTTTTTGCGTGCGGAGTTGAAAGAAGAGAACACCTCCCCACTCATCTGTTTCTTTTTATCCATTTCTTTTTTGTGGGAGTCCGTGTGTGTTCCTTTTTTGTTTCTTTTTTTTTATCTCGTTTTGTTTTCGCTTGCGTCCGGAATCTCTACTTTGTTTTGCTTTCATTGTTCGTTCTGTTTCTTTTTCTCTTCTCTCTTCTATGCCTCTTTCTGTCTTTCTTTTCTTGTAAGGGTCGATCCTTGGTCAAACGACATTAGTTGTACAAGATTTGTGTGTCTATTTTCTTTTGCTTGAAAGGGTCGAGCCAGGTTATCGACGCCAATTGTAGAACCATATTGCCCCACCCAACGACCGTCGACCCCAACTTTGAATTCCGTCGCCTTCTTCTTTGTCTTCATCGTCCAGCTGAGTCGTCTATCCACTGACGAATCGTCGTGGGCACAGCACTGGTCCACAAGTTAAAATAAAAGAAACATAACTCTCGAGAAAGAACACAAACACATATACGTTGTGTATAATTTAGTTTGAACTATGAGTGTGTGTGACACCGTCGCGGACTGTCGAGACCCCCATTGTCGTTGGTCAAGTCGTCAGCTCATCTCATCGTCTTCCCGGTCCGATCCGCTCTCTCGGGAGGTTCGATCCTAAATGCTCGGCTTCTCTCCGAAACCCAAACTCCTCAACTTTTTGCCATAAACCTTACTGTCGTCAAACCAACCTACCCCACTGTCGTCAAACTGTCGCAAAACGTCGTCACTCTTAAATGTCCTGTCCGGTATTCATTTCGTAGTCACCTCTCCTGAACAATGGAAAGTGACCACTCCTGCATTTCTTTTTGTCTCTGTCGATGAGTCACTTCCTATCCTCGCGGCCTCAATTGTATCACACAAGTAGCGATGTTTTTTATTTATTTTGAGACACATTACGATGATACTTGCTTTCTTCTAACATATTTTCAAACATATTTCCCAACCAAACACAATCCATTAAGTTAGGGTCCGAGAATACATCGGTCTCTTAGAACAAAAAAAACCAACTGACCTATCTGTCCGCCTGCTGGAATATATAAAGACATCACTTAGATCACACCAAGAGACCACTCGAAATTATCAGCTCTTTATCTATGGACATAAAAAACTGACTGACATTATGTCTACTATCTTGTATGAACACTAATTTTCAAAAATCGCAAGTGGGTAAAAAACCTAGGATGTAACCTCGTATCCAAAAAGAAAATACTATGTCACAGCTCAGTCTATGTCTTGGCTGGTCTATTTTCTCTTAGCAAAATATTTCTCTTACCGCAGGCCCGTCGTCCGCACGCATTGTAACTATGCTCCCTCTGAACACGATGTTAATTACTGGACATTTTTTCTCGTTCTAAACAAATTATTTCCCAGTAATGAAGAATTACCCAGTTTATTTTGATAATAAGAAAACCTACCCGTCATAAACCCATCAAAGTACTTATATTAGTAAAGAGAACAATATGTTTTCAATATGAAATAAGATTGGTCAGTGTAATCGAACCGAACATTTATTTCAGAAAGTTAAAGTGTCATAAATCAGGTAGAATGTTAAAAAAAATGTAATCCGTATATACTTTATTAAATAAACATCTAAATATAATTTCAAATCCATGCGATGCTTCAATACTGCAGTTCACGTAAGCTCAACAATTAATAAGTTATATCAATTAGAGCGTGTATATATTAATTGGGTAGCATTCGAAATAACCCAAATATACAATATTTAAATCGACTTAAATTTCGGAAATAAATACTTAACAGGTCTTCTAGATGTACATCCGTTTAAGTGATTCAGTTTTTTTCATTATCAAAATTAATTTTAAGTTAAATGGTAAAATAGATGTATAATTCTCTCATTAGCGTATTATTCTTATAATATTATAAGAAAAATGCATGTAAAAATTCATATATCTCTCTCTCTCTCTCTCTCTCTATATATATATATATATATATATATATATATATAAATTATAGGTACATTCCAATGACCAAACGAAAAAAAATCAATCCATAACCGTACCTTTCATCTGATGTTAAAATTACTTCATCCCCATATGTGTAATGGTAACAACAGAAACTTTGCCCCTATACTTTTATATACTTTCAATTCCACTGTGTCAAGCTGACAAACAAAAGTATATGAAAGTATAGAGACAAAGTTTTGTTGTGATCATTCGACGACATATGACGATGAAAGAAGTTGTAGCATCAGATGAAAAGTATTGTTATGGATTGATTTTTCCTTTAGTCATTGCAATCTACCTATAATTTATACATCATCTGTAGCTTGTAATACAACTTCATTGAGCTTGCAATTTAGAATATTTTAGGATGTTATAGAAGCTATATACTTAAAAATATATACTTTTTGTAAGCACACACGCAAACACACACACACACATATATATATACAATAATATTCATAAATAAATATTTATTAATTATTTTTTTAATTACCTACGGACATCGATGTTTACTGCTAACGTAATCTTCAGTGTAGGAACTAATTCTCAACGGTCGGTGGGCGCGAACCCCGATCACAAATCGCGACTGATTCGTAGTCGAGGATCTTATCCATCGGCCATAGCCAATTAGTTAGTAAATATAGAGGAATTTTAAATGTAAATAGCGAATCGGCGGCTAGATACCAAGCAGTAAAGAGTGATCTTACGAACGGCGTTCGGATATACCATCATTTGTTTTAATTTTATCCTTCAGATGACATCTCCTACAGCCAAATGGAAGAATAGGTTCTAGCTAGTAATTCCACGTTGAAAATCAATCCGTATTATATTTGCCTTATAGTCGTTAATGACGGGAAACAAGTTGATTGGTCGAAAAATCGTTACAGTATTGTTTTTTTTTTCCAATTATTTTTCTTGATGGTGTGATTTTAAAACAAACAGGTGATGGAGGACGATGAAAATGAATAAAATTACAAACTTGCTGTGAAAATTTTACATCTCATGTTCGTTAGGAGATTGTGAAATGTCGCCGAATATTTTGCTTAGACGCCATGTTGTGTTTTCGTATAGGGCACAACCCGGCAATTTAAACATCTGCATAATATTACTTCACGCAATATTCTTGTGCTTACTTTAACTGATACATAGGTTAAACAGGTTTAAGCACCCAGCGCAGCCCAGGTTTACTGAGTTCCTAAAACTCCCTGGGATAATAACCATAGTTTTCACAAAAGTAAATGCGACATAATGTATTGTGATTATAAAAAACAAATATGAATACAAATCATGAGGCACAAATGAAAACACAATTATTTTTCTTTGTTTTGTTCAATAACAAGCAACCAGAATGGTTACGGGAGATTACATGCTTACCTAAAACGACCGGCTCAAAGTCTACATCTGATCTCGTTTGAACAGCGAGAAATGTGAGGAAACTTGATCTGAGCGTACAACATCATCAACGAGAATTTAAATCGACTTGTCGATGAATCTTTCACCCCAGCACTAAGTAATCATCTCCGCAGATTTACACAAAAAATATACCAATAGAAAAAAGGCGACAATCTTTTTCATGTTTCTGCTCTGTGAAACACCCTGCGAGAAGAGGTCGTAAAGATGCCTACCATATCCCGGTTGGTTTCCGGGTTATCGTCCACTGAAACAAATACTCGTAAAAATCGGTATTGTAAACATCTAACACGTACAATGTGTATGTGATAGTGCACTGTTATTTCTACATATGATATAGACAAACGCTATCCATGTGACAGAATCACAGGTAAAATAAGTCTGGGCCTGGTATTGCTACATACACTAATAAAGCCATGAAAAATACACAAATTAATATAAAAGCCGTGAGACCCAGAAAAAATATCTGAACGTCTTGATCCGGAAGGACTTCATTGACAGCCAACATTGGGGAGTCGGTCGGCATTCTGAGAATGTTGGCTCTCCTTATTTAAGGTAAAGGAATACAATAGACCAAATACAGATACATAGATATTATTAGTACAAACCAAAGAACACGCAGAAGAAAATATAGAACACCAAATAGAAATTAGACTAGTAATGGAAAGCAATTACAAAAGCAAACCCACAAAAACTTTCCTTAGACAAACATCCAGACGGTATATAGACGTATGCATCTTCTGATTGTATCTTTGCATGGCTTGTTGCACTTTACTATTTTCCCCAAATGAATTTAAGTTAAGATTATCCCATCGTTTGTAATGTAAATTACAAGCGTAATGTGATTTACAACATTTATTTCATACCGATTCTCAAAATGGTGCTTAACGAAATGGTACATATCGAGAGCCATTGTTAGAAGGGACACGTTTAAGTGACACCTTAAGGGGCAAAGTTGACCTCAGAACAGAAGTCGGAACCACGTTACATTTAAACGGAGATTTTCTGGTTCTTGCGTAGCGATACTTCAAGCAGTGAAAACGTGTCCAGGGCGTCTACCTCAATGGGCGTGGGCAGCAGCACACAATGTAACTAAATGTAGCGGGACGAGCTATTCATCTATCTAGCTGTCTGTCTTTCTCTCTCTTTCTCTCTCTCTCTTTCTCTCTCTCTCTCAAACTCGTACGAAAGTAACCCGCCTCTTTGATGTTTTCTGTTACTGTTCTTTTCTTTTTAATAAACATTTATTAAAAAGTAAACATCGGCGTCCGAGTGATTGTATCCACAGACAAACAACAACCGCGGTTCCAGACGACAACACGTGTGAATAATTGAAAAAAATAACATAAATATTGCGGGCCCCTGTTTACTTGCCCCCATACGAGGCCAGATTAAGACACAGAGTCGGTGTTTCGTGTTGTCGATATGCAGCTCCCTAAAAAAGTGGCACTATAAATGGCACACAAATAATAATTGCCTCAGTCACGAAGGATTTATCCCTCCTCCGACCAAGGACGGGACAGATGCTACACTGCGATCCTAGCTTGAAGACCAAGAACATGTAGCATTCGGATCGTAACATTACGCTTTTACAATAGAGTATGGTCGTTTATAAGTCCAATGTTAACACATCCTCGTTGGGTCGCCTACTTCAATAATTATATTCTAACCATTTAACGCATCGATCTCAATCCTCTAAAAGTATTGTTAATCGCCAACTGAGAATCTCATTAACACCTACTTTCGAGTGGCCCTCGGGCCTGGTTGACACATTAATATGAATTGAATATTATTATTAAGAGTAAATTATACAGATTGATGTAGAAAGCACCGTTGAATTCCCACTGGCTTCATGTTAGTTAATACATATTACATAGCGAATGCGAACTTTTATAGCTGGAATATACATCGCTTCTGGTGTGCATTAAGTAATACATCGCCAAAGATAATCATATCAGCTGTTATATATATATATATTCTCTCTGCTATGTATTATGTAATACATAGCGTAAGCGAGTACATTTTAGGAATAGGTTTCCAGAAATTTGCAGTCGTAACTTAGCAGTGAGGTAAGCAGTTCCGACTACGAACGGAGAAAGCCGAATCACGTTCCTATGCTTCTACAAAATACGAACCGAACAAAACCGACTTTGGAAACTAAAACTTAGTTAAACGTCAGGAAACGGTAAATTTAGGGTTAGGTTACGGTTAGTTTAGAGTTAAGTTAGGGTTAGGTAAGGTTTTGAGTACAAATTAAAAAATAAAACATTTCGGTTTGTATTGTGTAGATTGTTCATTGAAGTTCGTTAACGTTCGCCAGTGTCGGAAGTGTTCAGTGAAACTCGGAATTGAAGTAAGTACTGAAATTTTCTTGGATACTTATTCTGAAAAAGTATCCGAAAGCGAATAGTTATATCTTGCATATACCTCATTTCCGCTATGTATTACATAATACCAATCGACTGTAATCGTCATAATTTACAAAATTAGGCTAAGATACGAATATTCATTATTTGTCACGCCTCTGCTACATAATAACGTTATTAACGGCGTAAGCGAATCGTTATAACTTCAATATGAATCGTTATTTTCATTTTACTTAAGTTAGCTCTCTGTATGTTCAATCAATATATTTCTCTACGAATTAAATGTGGAGTTAATGAAGTAGTGAAAAACACCAATTTTCCTCTCCTCAATTGATACTTAACTATGTTATACAGGGTGGGCAAAAATAAAGGTCCTATTTTTAAAAATTCATAACTTTTTTATTTATTGATTTTTTTTTTTTTTTTAGAATAAGTAAAGGACCCCTTCCGAAGCAAGCATGAGCCGTATTAGCCCTAAGAAACGTACCCTCATTTAGAAAACATTATTTTTGCTTAAAAAACTCAAAACAGTGTAAAAAACAATACTTTAGTTTTTGTAAGTTTTAAGAAGTGTTTTTCGGCTAAAATTTGTTTTGTTTATTTCAAAAAATCTCGGAAGGGTCAGTCTACACACACATAAAGTTTGGTGAGTTTAACTTTTATTTTGTGGAAGTTATTCAAATTCAAGTTATTCAAATTTAAAGATAGGACCCTTATTTTGGCCTACCCTGTAGTTTACCTGAGTTGTCTTTTTTTGGTCTAGTCGGATTCCAGGACAAGCGTTCTGGTGGACTATCCAGAAAAGTGCTGTCACATCATTAGGAGAAGGTGCACCATTCCTCGTATGAGTCGGTTTATTGCCGTGTCGAGGGGATCTTATTTGGTTATATAATCTGCAAGATATTTGATCAGGGTTTAGTGTAGATTGAAGTATACTCACCTCAGGTGGTTCTGACAAACCCCTATACAGAGAGACCAAAGACACTCGAGGATGATGTCTACTAGGCATTCTGCTATGTATTACGCAATGGGTGGTAAAAGTTAATTTGTGTAGATTGAATATACATCGCATATATTACGTAATACACAGTGAAATACATGTATTACGTAATTAATACATGGAGCCGCAAATATAATTATACTTTTATTAGTAATCTTCTGATCTATTTCTCATGGACATTTTGTATTTGTCTGGCTTGAACCCAAACTATACTTCTACTTCTATGACTAATATTCATATTTTATCAATTACTAATAGAGATCTTATATATGCCTATATTAAATCGAAAGTTTTTGTTACTTTTATTCACCCCAAACAAGTCAAATTGCTACTGAGACATAAGGGGCTACTGCGAATAAGGGAACAGATTCATAGGGAGTATCCGAAGTGACGATTGTGCAGCGAGATTTTCGTTCACAGTAACTTTTTGCCTGTTGGTACAGCCAGAAAAACAGTGAGAAGGGAGGGACTTCCAAAAGCTTCCAGTCTTGGAAAATAATCTATTAGAGCCTTCTGGTATCTGGGAACCTAAACTGTGAAGAGATGCATTTCTTTTGATTCTCGGGTAGTCGGGTGTATTTACGTCGCTGGGGCACCAGTTGAGCAAGTTTTCGGGTACATTTCATTGAAGTACTTGTAAAACAAGCACAGGGAGAAGCAACATTGCGTCTATGGGGCAGTGGCTGGAGTTGGGTGGACAATGTGAGACCTATTAGATTAGAGACTCTTTTTTGGATCTTGTCTAAGAGGGAAAGACTAGTAGATTGTGCACAATACCGGATGTGATAACAATACCCAATGCATGGGCGGATGGAAGCTTTGTAGAGATATATGATGCTGGTAAGTCTGAGAAGTTTTCTAGAACAGTAGAGGGAGCCCACTTTTCTTTGCAGCAGCTTTAGAAGTGACTTATATGTATTCGTTCCAGTTAATGTTTATTGTAAATGTTAGGCTGTGCAGTTTGAATGTTGGACTCTGGGCTATTTGCCATGACAATGGGTGTCTGAAAATGGCTTCGTATAATTGTTAAAGGAAAGGAGCTTTATCTTAGCAGCATTAAATGTGACTATTCATTTATGTCCCCATTATACTACAGACTGGAAGTCATTTTATAAGGATTCAGCTATTGCCTTGGATATGTGCAGATTCATTTCTCCTACATGTCGAAAATATAGTGTGGTGTAATCATCAAATATACCCATCTCGGACACAATTCCATCAACGAGGTAGTTTATGAAAATCAGGAACAATAATGGTCTAAGGATCGACCCCTGGGGTACACCCGTATTAATGTCGTATTGCTTGGATGTAAGACCATCAGAAGGAACCTGGATCTTTCTCTTGTCTATAATACTGCTTATATTTCTAATCTTCTCATCTTAGAAATTGAGTTTTGTTGTCTGTCTCTCTGAAACTAGAACTATACTAACACTTCTATTAACTGTACTATTATAGTTCTATTACTAACGGAGATCTGGAACTTGTCTGTCTGAAGCCGAATTATATTATTATTTCTATTAATTGTGCTATTGTACTATCTCTTAATTCTCAATTCAGTTTACTGTAATATTTCAGACTAATGTACTTTTTTTTAATGCTCAATTCAGTAAGGTAGTGTAGTGTAATCAATATACCACCCACACTGGTACTACGCTCGCTATTTTGCTGGAGGGGATTGTGTAATATATATATATATATATATATATATATATATATATATGTATATATTCTGTAGACATACCACCTTCCTCCAAGGTATTACCTCCTCCTTTATTGGGTAGTGTAGTGTATGTTCTGTTGCTACGAGATCCTCCTCCTAGGTATTACCTCTCCTATGGAGAGGGGTCGTGCCTATCAACAAGAAATTGTCACAATCGGCTGTTAATTAGTTAACACTACACCTATACCATCATCATATCATCATCATCATAATCATAATAATCATCATCATCACCATCATCGCCGTCGTCATCATCGTCGGCGTCATCATCATCATCATCATCATCATCATCATCATCATCATCATCATCATCATCATCATCATCATCGCCGTCGTCATCATCGTCTTCATCATCATTATGTTTTTTGATAACAATTGGAGAAGGGACCGCTCCTTTGTTTCTTTTACACTTATTTGTGCCTGTTATTCAGGGGTTGATCCATGGTCGCCACGTGAGTCAGTGCGGGTTGGCGACACTATTTGCCTAGTAGTAGAGCTCATTCACCCTTTAACATAGCACCTGTAATTCTCAAATGGTCACGCATCTTTTTTGTTAACTAAGTCACCAATTATCAAGCCCCAAAGGCCACTCGATCATAAGTGTTAAAAGGTTTGTCAGGTGAATATCGTGATAATTGCTAACGATGTTTGAAATTGGACAGAATTTGTTTATTAAAGGAGACGGCTAAACAAAGAATGTGCTTACATTGGACTTGAAAACGACTATGTTGTAGTCTGCTTAGACGCAGCCCCGCGGTATTGTATTCCACAGACGGGTAGTTCTTCTGGTACTGGACAATCTCAACGTAACTTAACCTTGGCGATCTAACGGAAACCAGTGTGTCAACGTGATTATGACCCTACATCGTATTTGCTAGCAAACATATGCAAACATAGGGAACAAATGTGTACTAGTTGCAAAACAATACATAGAGACGACCAGTTTTCATAATTTTAACATACATTAGCTTGTTGAGTTCTACTTAATGCATATCAGAAGCGTATCGTTATACATTGGATATACAGAAAGTTAACGTTGTATTCCGATAAAATAAATCAAATCTCTTCTTTGCCAGATTCAGATGCAACGACTGCAGCGAAAATAGACAAGAAGATAATTAGAATGTATAAAATCTCAGACGCCCATAAATAATGTAAACTACAGATCTGTCGTGACAAGTTGAATCCAATACTGTCTCATTTGTTGTATATTGTCATCTGTAGTGTTATTGAAATACAAACATTTTTTTCTTTCTTTATTCAAACATATCACGCGATTTGCCTAGCGTGGATCTCGGGTGGTCATTTCAGAAACAAATGCTCTTACGAAGTAGAAGGTAACATTTTTTAATCTATATACATACTCACGTAAACTAATGTTAATATATATTGTTGTCGCTCATGTAGGCGTTAGATTTAAAATAATTCAATGTTCTAAAAGACAGAAACTATATATAAGTTAATCATTATATATATATATATATATATATATATATATATATATATATATATATATATATATATATATATATATATGCATATATAATAAAAGTGAACGTACGTGTGCCCGGTTGAGTACACTAATCACGTAGGCAAATTTAATTTGTATGAGCATAAAATAATCACTTATGCAAATCTAAATGTTATGATCAAATACGAGAGTTTTGATATCAATAATATCTGATAATAATACAAACGAAAGAAACGAATTTCTTTCACTTTTAAAAAAATATCCCCTTATTATTATAAATATTATTAAAACAGAAACAAGAAAGAGAGAGAGTTTTGTCCTCTTTTTCAAATTGATAAGTTATGTCTTCTTATTGTCTAGTTTTGTCTTTGTTTTCATATCGATTGGATTTGTTATTTATCGATTAGCCTTGTATTCTTTTTCATCAGTAGAGAGAGAGAGAGAGAGAGATAGAGAGGGAGAGATAGAAACAGACAGACAGACAGACAGATACAGAGACAGAGACAAAGGGACAAAGAAGCAGAGAGGGAGAGAATGATAGAGAGAGAAGTGAGAGAGAGAAAGATTGTTGCCATCTTTTTTCTTACCGGTTAGGTTAGTTTCAATGATTTCAAGTAATGAATATGAATTAAATTGCGAAACGATAGTGAGTAGACGAAGCCGGCTAGTATTTCTCCCCCCCCCTCTCACCCTCACTCTTTCTCTTTCTCTTTCTCTTTCTCCTTTTCTTTCTCTCTCTCTCTCTCTCTCTCTCTCTCTATATATATATATATATATATATATATATATATATATATATATGTATATAAAGTTAGGTATTTGTATATGTTTATTTTCATTTCATGCAAAGGGGTTAAACAGTGGGCAGTGGGGAAAGCCATTCGTTAAATACAGATACCTCCGATTTTTATAAAATCTAACCTATATTTATTAGAGATTAATTAATAAATATTCTTCATCCTATTTTAAAGGAGTTTTGGTTGCACAATATGGGCACAAACTTGTATTTGAAATCTTTCAGACTGCATTAATTCATAGCCCTTAAACATTAACTAAGCAAGATTTTCTTAATTCAAATTTCTTTATAATTCCCCTTAAGTTAGACCCTAAAATTTGAGATATTTTCTAGAATCAAACACATCTAATAGACTTGTATAAAAATATCAAAAATGATTCTCGACATACGTTTTTGTATCATTTTATCTTTGTTTTAATCTAGCTAAGGGCTTATATGATTAGTGATGAAGTATTCACTTCGTCAAATTAGAGAATAATACGGCTTTTAAATTTTTTTCGCGATAATCGCAAAGTTTGGCGTCTTATTGATATCAATTTACTCCAAAACGGAAAGAAAAAACATGAAACCAAAAGTTAGGAGTGGCTTCTCTACAACAGTTTGGCCTTTTGGCTGAGACCAAAGTGTAGTATCTGTTCCGATGGATACTGCACCCCATAGACTGGTATTGTCTTGGCCTTGGGGCTTGATTTACGCCGGTCTATGGGTCTGACCTGTGCAGTTCTAGGAGGTCCACACTCCCAGGCTTCACTCCCCGCTTTGGGGGAGGAGTAAGTTTATTGCTTACTGCCTGAGGCGCCCCTAGCGGGGAATGCCGACGGGGCTGCCCAGGCAATTTTTAAACCCCACTTTCCCGACCCGACCTTGAGTCACATCTTACTTGTGGAAGTAAGATAAAAACTGGCCTTGTGCCTAACTCCTGGAGAGGAGTAAATCAATTCTCTACACCAGTCAACACCTAGTTATAACCGGTTCTGAGTATAACGGACACTTACACTTGGTTTTGCGAATTATCATTTTTTGCGAACGCAAATTCTTACATGAATGTAGTTAGAGCGCGAGTCTAGTTCACGTTAACACGTGCAATGGTTGCAGGCAAATGGTCCTCTTTGAAGGTTAATCATTTTCACGGCAGAATATCGGAACGCGTTATAATGTTACGTGCACTCCGCACCTCTCTCCGCCATGCTTTAATCTGAAATATAATTTTTTTCACTGAACGCGTAGACTTAATGGAAGCATCTTAAGAATATCAATCACATTTCATTACATATCAATGTATAAATATATTCATGTTGACATGATATATATATATATATATATATGTATATATATATATATACATATATATATGTATATATATATATATGTATATATATATATATATATATATATATATATTATGCAACTCAAATCGTATCACGCGTATAAAGGCATACACCTGCACTCTTTCTGACTCTCTCTCTATTTATCTAACTCTTTCTATCTACCTCTCTCTTTTTCTAAGTCGCTTTTTCTCTGTTCATAGCTTTTTTAACTCTCTCTTTCTAACTCTTACTTTCTCTCTCTCTCTCTCTCTCTCTTTCTCTCTCTCTCTCTCTCTCTGACACCCACAAACACACACATGTGTTTCACTTAAGCGGAAACCGAGATTCTTCGTAAAACGAATACAATACTTTAGGTTATCAATATCGTAAAAATATCAACAAATTAAATAACATACATTTAAAAGAGTTCTATCACTAAAAGTAGACCGTGTGTTAGCTCACAGCACGTAGAGTGTCGTAATGCGACAACTGGTAGTGAATAATTCCCGCTTTCGAATCTCGGTTTTAATGCGCTCGCTCTGTCTAGCCACATTTATGAGTCGTAAAATTACAAAAATGCTGTTAGTGGATGAGTATATTTTATGTAATAAATCACTCACTAAATTCCGGAGTGGACATGTAGATGGCGCCACTATTACAAATTTCATATGACTTTTATAAAGTACTAACTTTCAAATGGCAAGCGTCAAAATGTGAATACAATCAGATTACTCTTTCTCTGACAATTGTTTCATGAGAGAAGTTTAAATAGAAAATAAGACACGTTTGAAGAAGCAATTAATTTAAACTATCAGATTACTGTTTGGAAGATTAGGCATTAAAGTGAAGCTACTGTCGCAAATCTTTAAAAACAGAAGAAACACTTGCATTTAGTGTTTTGATAAAGCATTTTTTTCTGATGGGAAATATATAGTAAAATAAAAGCAATAGCTTGATATGTGTTATTCCGACTTTGCTTCGTTGAAAACTACGCTAAATAGAGATGATATACTGATTGTTAACGCGACCATACAGACACAAATGATGCTGACCGCCCAGGTCGACTCAATTCGGCAGTCGTCTCGAAAAAACAGCAAAACAATCCGCAAACTCGTTTTGGCTAACCGTAAATAGAAATAGCTTGAGCGAGCAGAGGGATTGAATACATCAGAACCATTGTAGTGCATTGACTATTTTGAATGAATATTCGTCAATGACAAAGCTGTGTTCAAAATAGATGCCGGGTTTTCTTCACAGTCGATGAAAAACAACAACGCGTCGACGATTGAGAGCGTATTTTACAACTGTTTCAACGCGGCAAAACTATTTTTTAAGTCAGCATAAGACAATGGATAAAACATGTATCTATCACTTCGGAGTCAAATCAGCATTCAGCTGAGTGTACAGCAAGAGATTATCGGCCGTCTAAAGCGACCAAAGAAGCAAACATCAGCAGGCAATATTTTAGGCTCCGTATTTTGAGATGCGCAATGTATTTTAGTCATCAATTACTTTGAGAAAAGAATAACGATCAATAGCGAATATTATATAACATTATTGGTGCATCTGAAGGAGGAAATAGCCCCCAAACGGCAACAATGAAGAAAGAAAAAGTGCTGTTTCAATAAAGAAAATCCTCTGTGTAATAAGTCCATCGATACGATGGCATAACTACACGAATGTACTTTGAGTTTCTACAGATCTACAGCGACCACTGGCTATTAGAATGATCCAGGAAAAAATTTCGCTCTAATGAATAACTAATATCCGAAAGTAAGATGTATTAAGATAAGCGTTGAAATCAAACTATGTTAATGAACAAAGTCGATCTTTTTCTTATAGTTGTTGTTGTATTAGACAAGGCCGGGACTTATTGAGTGATATGTTACGTACAATAAACTATGGGTGGAGCAAACAGGCGGATAAAATAATGTTTTCCAACTGAAGCGTACATCGGTAAAAGATTATAACTGTTTTTAGTATTTAATCAAAGTTGGTCGAGATCGGTGGATTCTCGTTTGGAGAGAGGAAGCTCATTTATTAGAGTCGGCACCACTTCAATTTTTGAGTGCATCAATTTCTAAGGCATATCCATTAGTATAACCTCAGCTATAGGAGCACATATGCATACATACGTACATTTATCAACTAACTCTTATATATACATGTAAACCTAGAATATTAATCTCGCTGCTTCTTAAAAAATCTGCATAAATATACACATACAGTCTTCAAATGTGTTAGGGTAGTTGGGATGGGCTGTGTACTCGTAAAACAAAATGACACGTTTGATGAGGTTAATTTTCAACTGGCCGATTTTGTTCTGTCTTATTTACTTTAAATAATTTTAATTTCTTAGCTTACTTTACAGTTCCGTCGAAACTTGTTACCGTCGAAACGCTGTTTGATCCGTTTGACTGTTTCTAATGTTTATATATATATATATATATATCAATCTAGCGATAGTTCGGCACTTAGTTAATGCTAAACTTCTTTCTGACCGCCAGTATGGATTTAGACAAGCACGATCTACTGCAGACATCCTAACGGTCATCTCTGAACGCATGTATCATACACTCGACAAGGCAGGTGAAGCTAGGGTATTAGCGCTTGATATATCCAAGGCCTTTGACAAAGTATGGCATAAAGGGCTTCTCTTGAAAATACGCTCATACAGTATTACTGGGCAATTTCTTAATATAATTAGATCTTTCCTAACAAAAAGAAAAATGCAGGTTGTCCTCGATGGCCGTTTATCTAAGCAACATGACATACATGCTGGTGTACCCCATGGATCTATCCTTGGACCTTTGTTGTTCCTGATCTATATAAACGATCTCCCTGATGACATAGAGTCTGAGATTGGTTTATTTGCTGACGACACCACGCTTTACTCTCGCTATGTTGGCAAAACAGACGCGATCATATCCGAGGCAATGGCTATATCCTTAGAAAATGACCTCAAGGCTGTAGTGGATTGGAGTCATAAATGGTTGGTAACATTTAATGCCGCAAAGACAAAGCTCCTTTCCTTCAATAACTACAAGAAACCTCTTCAACAACCGATTGTCATGGCAAATAACACCCTACCTGAGAGTTCATAATTCAAACTCCTTGGCCAAACCTTCACAGGTAACATGAATTGGAACAAATACATTGAAGACATTGCCAAGGCAGCCGCAAAGAAGGTTGGCTCCCGTTACCGTGCTAGTAAACTCCTCACACCTGACATAATCCTCTACCTCTACAAAGCCACCATCCGCCCATACATGGAGTATTGTTGCCACATCTGGGCTGCTGCATCATCTACTACTCTCTCCCTCCTTGACAAGGTCCAAAAAAGAGTCGCAAACCAAATAGGTCTCTCAATATCAACCAAGCTGCAGACCCTGTCCCATCGCCGCAATGTAGCTTCCTTGTGGTAGTTTTACAAATACTTAAATGGATTATGCTCCGATGAATTGGCTACTCTGGTGCCCCTCGACGTAAATTCACTAGACCAACTCGACAATCAACTAAATCTCATCCATTCACTGTGAAGGTCCCCAGATGCCGGAGAGCTTTCTACTCAAATAGCTACTTTCCTCGTGCTGCTGGCCTCTGGAAGTCCCTCCCTGCTCCCTGTTTCCCCGACAGTATTGACATGCATAAATTTAAAATTAACGTAAACAGATATCTCGCTACACAGATCCCAGTTTAGGTTGACCGCCCAACCTTCTCCCCTTTTCTTTTTTCTCAGTAGCCCCTTACGTCTACAGTGGCGGCTTGCCCTGTTTGAGGTGAACTACGTTAAATACATATATATATATATATATATATATGTGTGTGTGTGTATATATGTATATACATGCGTATACGTTTTCACGAATGTAATTATCATTAGATAATGTTTCAAAAGATCTATAATGATGTAACATTTTATAGCTGTTTCAAGACGTAGTTTTCTTTCTGTCATACTAAAATAACACATGAAAAAATGGTGGAACCACACCTCTCGTCAGAATAAACATTTTACACTCCGAAAAGATACTAAGTAATCAGAATGTGTTACCAAACAAGAATACATAGTTTTAGTATTGTTAAATAGAAGTATTTCCTTTTTAACATATTTTCCATATTCCACACTACTGCTGCGAAAATTTGGAAATAATATTTAAGGCACATAATGACAAAATACTAAGAGAGAACAGTAGGGAAAAACAAATTGCGTAAAAAAGTGACCAATATTGCAGAAATAGCACCAAGAGCAACAAAAATATAAGCACTACAAATACTAATAACTCGAAATAGCAATCCTCTAAATAGAAATGAACAAAATAGTGATGAAGAGAAAAGTTGTAAATGCATACCTCGTACACTTTGTACACTACAAAGTAAATGCCTAACCAAAAGTATTGTTTACCAAGCCACAATATTTGCCAAAGAAAGACCGAAAAATAAGAAGTACTACGTGGGTATTACCCCCCAGGATTTTAAAACCAAATATTACGACCACAACAGCACATATAAAAACAAAGAACGATGAATTAAAACAGCACTAGCAAACCATTATTGGGAGCTCAAAGATAGTGGACGCTCACCAATAATCGAATGGAAAATAATACGACAGGCCAGTACATGTAGAAATTAAGACGACTCGTGTAGTTATGTCTAAATGAAAAATTTAAAAGTCTCAACTTTAAAGACCCCCAAAGTTTCTTAACCTGTAGAAGTGAAATAGATTGCTTACATAGAATAACATTTACCTTAAGGTAATAATACATAATAAATAAATGAATAAATAAATAAATAAATTAACAAATAAATAAATAAAAACTAAACTAAACTAAAACCTAAAATAAAAATAGAAGCAAGCACGTATTAAAAGATGATCACCCATTATTCTGACACAACAAAGAAACAGGGATGGTCCAGCCTATAGAAAACTGAACAATAGAATAAGAGATAGGAATTACAATCAACCCGACATTTGTTTGTGACAAGTCCGACGATTGAATAAGAGAACAACAAAGAATCTGATTGGTAACTAGCTAGATTAAACACCACGTATATATATATATATATATATATATATATATATATATATATATATATATATATAAACATACCCGGCAACACAAACTCCATGCATTTTAGTCTGACGATTTCCTACGGGGATGAAACTCGGATACCTCTGTGTAGCTTAATTGTCATAAATATATTTTCATAACTTATTACCTAGCTCTACCCACGTATTGAGCACTGTTTAAGTAAATACTGAAAATTGATACATAAAAGATTATATCGCCTTATTACATTTCATGTGAATACATTAAATAATAATATTTAGCTCATCAAGAATTTATTTCACCACTGAAAAATAATATGGAAATAGTTAACGTAGAAACATCACTTGAGAATATCCCAACACCTAGCAAGTATAGATACATTATTAAACTAATTTACAAAAAACGGACGACCTAATACGCCGAATGCGATACGTTTTTCTTGTTAAGCTTGCTACTTTGGTTTCAACACTGACACAGTGGGTATTTAACAGCGTCATTAAATGGCTTTACTACACACAATTCGTTGATGTAGAAGTTCTGCAACCCAGTATAGAATCTATGACAACTTAATCCTACATTCAATATCTTAACTGGGTAATCTGCCGGATAGATTTCTCCATGTTGGATTGAGAAGTGGTAAGAGAAATCCATCAAAGTCCGCTATCAGATGTAACGGCTATTGAAATCAGATATAGGCGAATGCAAAGTTAACATGATAGAATAGAAGGCCATCACTTGAGAAACCGTGAATGGTCGGCTCATTACTCACTCAAGAAACCATGATTTTACGAATCAACGTATCTAATGAACTCATATGAAGCGTTCTCTCTTAAAGGAAGCACTTGCTAAATGCCCATTTTGAATGTTATAAATATATAAAAAATTAAAACCCCAGAAGCTTGTGTGCATCGCTTACGGGACTTCAAAGTTACAAGTATATTCAGACCTATTTGATCAATATACTTATTTGTTATTTATCAATATACTTATTGTTATTTATCAATATACTTATTTGTTATTTATCAATATACTAATTGTTATTCATCAATATACTTATTGTTATTTATCAATATACTTATTGTTATTTATCAATATACTTATTGTTATTTATCAATATACTTATTGTTATTTATCAATATAATTATTGTTATTTATCAATATACTTATTTGTTATTCATCAATATACTTATTGTTGTTTATCAATATACTTATTTGTTATTTATCAATATACTTATTGTTGTTTATCAATATACTTATTTGTTATTTATCAATATACTAATTGTTATTCATCAATATACTTATTGTTATTTATCAATATACTTATTGTTATTTATCAATATACTTATTTGTTATTTATCAATATACTAATTGTTATTCATCAATATACTTATTGTTATTTATCAATATACTTATTTGTTATTTATCAATATACTTATTGTTATTTATCAATATACTTATTTGTTATTTATCAATATAATTATTGTTATTTATCAATATACTTATTTGTTATTTATCAATATACTTATTTGTTATTTATCAATATAATTATTGTTATTTATCAATATACTTATTTGTTATTCATCAATATACTTATTGTTGTTTATCAATATACTTATTGTTATTTTAAAAAATAGTAGTCGTTTATTACTAGTGATTGAACTACTAATGTATATAATTGTTGAATACCAAAAAAATGGTCATTAATAAATCTAAATTAAATGGAAATTTATAAGACAGCAGGAAATAACAATTCATTACTAATCGAGAGTTGCGATCTATATATCTGAACACGAAACTACACTTTTACTTCTATTAATGGTGCTATTCTACTCCCAGTTCGTACTGGATCATTGATATCTGTCTTCATAAAGTTGAAAGTGTACTATTCTTTCTATTAATTGTACTATCATTTTATATTATAATACTCAATTCAGTTTACAATCCTTATGGATTAAAAAGTAATTTTATTATATTCCTTGTTTAAATATCTAATGATCAAATTAAACTTGTAAACTATATAGCTTTATTTTTTAAAATTATTTTAATATTTCCTATACATATAAATATATATTAATTTTAAGTATATATTAATTTTAAGTATATATATATATATATATATATATATATATATATATATATATATATAGTGTATATATATTTGAAGAAAATTTACCAGAGATGCTCAAGGTAAAAGCTCAATGAAAGTTAACATTTAACAACAGAACATATATAAGTAAACCATGGTATTTTAATTTCCAATGACCAAGATTGTATTCGCATTTAAACTTGCCGAATTAAGAAAAGAAATTCTATGTAACTCTTAACAATTGTTCCACGTAAAAATGAACAGCCAGGCATAGACATATTATTACTAGGAACCCTCGTCTAATCAGAAGACCGCTATATCACTATAAAACATTTTTATATGCATTTCCCACAGAAACCGGTTCCCCAAACAAACCATAAGATCCATCCATGTTGTATCTCTAATAAAGAGCTAGAAAAAATTACGATCAACACCACAAACGGAGCTAGACAATAAAAACTCTAATAACATGTATTAAAAACATTATTTTTATTCATTAAAAAACTGTTGTAAAATGCGTTTTTTATTGCTTGAGGAGTTACTTCTGGCGGTATCGGCTGCGATTTACTTCGCTTGTAGTATTTCTGCTGTGCATAAAACAACAACGCCACATTGAAATACGAAAATATAATCATATACCTTTATTGTCGATGGTTCTGAAGGACTGTGGGTAACTAAAGAAAGAAAACGCACGAACAGGAGTTCAACAGGTTGATTTCTCGGACTCAAATAACCAACCAATTGACAATATCAATTTAATGCGGGACTTCATAGCTAGAATTCGAGGGTCATGTCTTTTTTAGCTATCCACCTGATGTGCTATTCGTTCTTTTCTATCCATCGACTCTTTGTTCGTTCTGTGAAGTAAGACGTCGGTCCTTCTACTGCAAAATGGTGTTTCTAGAGTACAGCAGACGCACTTTTGTCGGTATTAAATTGTACAAAAAGAGTCGTATCATTTAGATTATTCGACGTACAGTTCTAATTATGAATCTTATTCTCACAACGTTTCGGTCGATGTAACTTCCGACCTTTTTCAGGTACGTCTTGACGTCGAAACGTTGAACGGATCTCTTTGTTTAATCCACGGTGATTATCTTCCCTCGTTCCATTAACGATGCCCGAGTAAAAGTCTTAAGTAATTCTTAATTATATTCCTTATATCGCCTGTACTGAAGATTGGACCTTTCAATTCCTGAAGACCCACTTAGAACTGATTATTACTTAGCATCTTATTCGTTACGTCAGAAAGATCCCGGAGCTCGACAAAACGCATCTGAAAAAACTCGGAGATTACATCGACGAAAACACTGTGAGAATAAAACTCAAAATCAAAAGAGTATTAATTCATGTAATAAAACTTATCTATCCTCATCTAAAAAACTGGCGAAACATAATAATAATGCCCCAGCAATAATTCCATTGTTTACAAGGTATTTATTGCGGATGCGAAAAAACGAACAGACGTTGATTGCAATAAAACAGACGAACGAAGGTTAATCACTATGTTTGAAATTAACGACAGATAATTGTTTCGATCATTAAGATGGATTAAGTCACATGACAATTCAATTGTGTGTTTGGTCGCAATAATTGCCTTCAATTCGAACGTAGTTTTCTTTGTATTTAACCCGACCATCTCAAATATTTATATCTTCTTCAGATGAAAAACATGAAAAAAGCCTTGCTTGCGTGGGTTATCTCCCATTATTTAATAAAAATGGCCGCCTTTTCTAGGCCTCTAATTAATAATGCAGTTCTTTCCTGTCTCTCGCCTTGTACTTCATTACTTTTGATGTTCCTGAACTTTCAACTTTTGCACTCTAATACGAACGTTTCCTAAATTATTTTAGTGGTAGTATAAGGTTGTGGTGTAATATAAGTTGAAAGTATCGCTCACTGGTAGACACATTTAAAGAGAGGGTAGAAACAGTAATACGTTTATTATCACCTCTAATACATTCCCTATAGAGAATGTTTATATATATATATATATATATATATATATATATATATATATATATATATATATATATATAAATCAGCTAGAACTATTCTAGCGTCTGTTTGACGTGGATGCTAATATCGAAATGATTCAAATATTTCAAACAGAGGCCTGGTAAGGTCAATATCATTTCCAAATATGTCTGAAAATGTGTAGCCCCCAAATTAAGTATTTTTATACTAGCCCAGTAAGAATTCACTGGATTATATCATATATATATATATATATATATATATATATATATATATATATATATATATATATATATATATATATAATGTATATTAGAGGTAAGAGATGAGAATAAAGAATTGTAAAGATACAATATTTATTAAAAACATCAAAAGTTCAGAGCAAGGAGCCTCATATCCTTAATTCTATGGATTTTCAAAGAAAACATTCCTTCTTTTGATGTTTTTAATAAATATTGTAACTTTACAATTCTTTATTCTCATCTCTTACCTCTAAAATAAATTGCTCTATTAAATATAGTGAGCCTTGCATTATCACGATAGATTATTATTATTAAACGATGATTCAATCATCGTTATAATTCAACATTTAAATATTATATATATATATATATATATATATATATATATATATATATATATATATATATATATATATATATGTGGCTCTGGAGATGTGACTTTTAAGAATTCTCAAAAAATAAAAAAATAAAAAGTAAATATTAAATATTCTAAATCAGCCTAGAAACAATCGTACACCAACTATTTGTTCACTTTGAATTCTTGTAACTGATATAAATAATGAACTTATTTTATTTGTCTCAGCCTACTCTCTCTCTCTTTCTCTCTCTCTTACTCTTTCTCTCTCTCTCTCTCTCTCTCTCTCTTTCTACATGATAAAATATAGCTTGGTTCTAGGCTTGAATTATGTTCGAAAAATGATGTGTTAATTATGCTTTAATTCTTCGAATTAGCCGTAAATTATTATAAATTAACGAACTACCCCACCTCTCTCTTAGCATCTCGCCCGATCCCACGTATTCTATGTTTATTCAACTACTGTCTAGTATTTTTGGTAAGTCTCTGTGAGGATTTAAAAAACGGGAGAGTAATTTCTTAGCGTTGTCATCTCATTTACATACCACAAACGAACACATATGTAAACTAGATGGCAAAATAATAGATTTTCTGACGTCTCCATGCGAATAATCTGTAATCATGATACTTCTCTATGATGATAAGAATAATAATAATTATGTTATAATAATAATAATAATAATAATAAAGAGGTAAAAAAATATTTTTAATCATACAAGAAGAATTTTTATCAATTTAGTATATATATATATATATATATATATATATATATATATATATAAAGTCAGGTATGTGTGTATATTCATACATATATGTCTATGTATAGGATAATATCCTAAACTAATGAACTGATCATTTTGAATTTTGGAATATATATTTTAGGCAAAACGGTGAGTAACATAGGCCCATAATTTATTTTTTTAAATTTAAACATTTAGGGGGTGCCTATTTATAAAATTAGGAACACATTTTTATATATAAATATATATTTTGTTCTTTGTACAGGAAATAGTCTTAAGCTATTTTGGCACCACAATAAGTAGCATAGACATTATATTTTCATGTAAAATTAACTATTTAGTTGGTTCGTTTAGGCAAACTAGCACCTTTCCCAAAAACTTTTAATATAAGTTAGTTACAAAAAGTTTAATAGAAGAAAAGCATTGTTCTACATTTCATTTATACTTATATCAATTGATACATTCTTAAAAGGATCGGTGCGCACGCATGAGCATCAATAATATGGAGGTTATGTAAAAACTATAAACAATTTAACTTATTCTTATGAATTATGGAATATGTATTCTAGAAAACATGGTAACTAACGTCGGCACATAATAATTTTTATGGTAAATTTTACCCTCCAGGATTTTGCACCGACGCCATACCATACCCCAAAGAAAAAAAAACTTGTTAAATTTTAAAATAATGATATATTTAATGGTTATACACGTATTAGACAGTATAATACTAGTATATATATATATATATATATATATATATATATATATATATATATATATATATATATATATACTAGTATTATACTGTCTATATATATATATATATATATATATATATATGTTACACCGGCCGTTCTTACACAGGAGAAACTACACCGGTTGTCACTATAAATAGTGAGAGACACACAGAAGACAAAGCACAGTCTTGTAACTGTCTAGCCAAGAGCTAGTCACTTTCTTACTTTGTTAATACACTTGTTAAACCAACCCTCGACTTGACTTCCTTTATTCATTATTTACTGTCGAACAACTTCACAACAATATATATATATATATATATATATATATATATATATATATATATATATATATATATATATATATATAATCAGACAACCATTGATATGCATACCACGAAATTTATTTTTACGACCAATTTATCTATAGAACACTGTATTATTAACGGTTCCTTAAGAATCACACGAATACATCTCTGATACATCATTTAGAACACTTAGTACAACGATTACATGTACGCAGTTGTGGTTTGACTTGTGTTGGTGTTACGAGACGTCCAGATTTGATACGAACAGTTTAGGTATGTGTTGTTTGTACCAGTCAGGAATAAGCCTTTTGCAATCAATCCGACATGGCTATTTTGCAGTTCGACTAAGGTATAGTTCTATTCAGTCCTAGGAGTTCCCCCCACAGACTTCACATGCTCTCTTAGAAGGGGGTTCGTTTAGTGCTTATCGCCTGAGGTGCCGCGACCGGAGAATGCCGACGGGGCTGCTTAAGCACTTTTCTGTGGGCCAGAGTGCACTTCACCTAGTGCGCTGGCCTTTTCAACCCCCACCTGACCTTGTGCCCAACCTCATGCAGAGGAGGTAAATAAACATTCTAATGTGTGTGCACAGTTGTCATTTCGCTAACATTAGGATCATTTCCCAGTGCTAATAAGTTGATTGTAACGTGAACAGATGACGGTGAGCCAATAAATGGATACGATTGTTTAATTATGGCAATTACAGTTGAATAGGAAAGATGTGAAAATGGCAACGTAAATAGAAGGTGGGATGACAATCATGGAGTATGAAAGGTTTTCTTTGAAGCGAAAATAAAGATGATGACAAAGGCGGGCAAGAAACAAAGGCGGAATTAAGGTAATGATAATAATGGCATGAGATAGGGTAATAGAGGGAGTATGGAAAACTTTATGGAATAGAAACGTGTAAGAAAGTTGGGAAGCGATGTAATACGGGAAGTAAAAAAAGCGGGATGAAAGAGAAGACCAAGAGGGGGTGAATAAGAAACTGCGCAACAATTACAAGGACAAGAAGAAGATAAAGAAGGAGAAGAAGAAGAAGAAGAAGAAGAAGAAGAAGAAAAAGCATGAACAACGACGAGCGAAAGAAGAACATCAAGAATAATTTAAAGAAGAAAAACAAGAATAACAATAATAGAATAATGACGTGGACAAGACAAGCGACAAGAAAAATAACAACAAAAAGAAAATGAAGAATGTAATAAAGCACAATAAAAGGAACACGTTGAATAAAGTAATAACAAAGACGAGAAGAAGATGATGATACGAATAATAATAATAATAATAATAATAATAATAATAATAATAATAATATAGTGGACATTTTGTTAAGGGAATAAACACCTGCGACGTATCACTAATAAGATACTCTGTACCATTCAAAAACTGGACAAAAGAATAACTTAGGCATCTTGACCAGATGACACGGAAACAAATGATCATACACAATGCACTACACCCAAAATATGATAATGATCGACTCTATGTAAAATAGAACGTAGGAAATATAGTACTAGGAAGTATAGAAGACTGTGTGGAAGACACAAAAAAAGATTTAGAAAATACATAATCAAAAATACAGATAGGCTGATAGCAAGAGTAAAAGACACGAATAAAATGTACAATACAGAAAACAGAAAACTCAGAAAAAACAGAAAAAAGTAGGAAGAGTAATAACCACATGCACGATTTATAAATAATAAGAAAAGAAGAACCCCAGGAAAGCATCTGGACATAGTAAAGAAAAAGGACACATGAATAGAGAAACGAAATCGCTACTGAAAGCCGCAGAGAACAATGCCATTAATACTAACTATATTAAAGCTAAAATTGATCAAACCCAGGAAACAGTAAATGCATACTTTGTGGAAAAAAAGACAAAACGGTTAATCACATATAAAGTGAATACAGAAAAATAGACAAAAAAAGAATACAATAACAGACACGATTGTGTGGAGAAAGTAATACACTTGGAACTATGTAAACGACTGCATTTTTAACACGCAGACAAATGGTACAGCTAAAAACCGGAGACAGTACTGGAAAACGAAAATCACAAAATCATCTGGGACATTTAGGGAGACACATGTAAACTCATCCAAACAAGAAGGCCGGATGTCATGATAATTAATTAGAAACACAATTAGCAAATATTAAAGGTTTACCGTCCCAGCAAGTCACAGGGTAAGGATCAAAGAGATGGAAAAACGAAGTAAATACAAGGAACTTGCAATTGAACTGAAGGATTATTAAACATGAATGATGTCAAGATAATACCAATAATCGTAGGAGCACTAGGAGCGGACAAAAAAGACTGGAAAAATACTAGAATAAATTATAATCAATGAGAAGACTGAGATTTTATAACGGACGGCGATGATGCAAACAGCTGAAATCTTTAAGAAAATCCTCGAATGAGGAAACCAACTCACATACACTACAACACTACCCAGACACATGGATATTACCACAGCAGTAAAACAAAAAGATCAAGACGATAAACCGCATGAACCCGAGGGAGCTGAAGCTGCAAGAAACTTTATAAATTGTGCCCTTCACCCCCCACCCCCCAAGCATCAGCCTCGGGTGATTTTACACAAAATAGCTGTGAAAGCTCAAATAGGGTGGAAGAGGGAGATTACTACCCAGACCTCCGCTGGGAAAGTACGGAGAGTACTGGTATCTTTAGGGAGGGTTTTTTCTTCCACCCTAATCGGATGAAAGATCGATGCCGCTTCAGTGAGAAATCAATGGTAGGCGGCTGCCTGGATGACGCAGTCATTTGCAATGGCTATCGAAAGAAGTGGAGAGTACTGGAAATCTGACGAGACTTGTTGTCATTCGGACTCCAGGGAAAACCATCGGTTAGTGTCACTGAGCATTCACTGATAATGACCTGTGAAAACTTTTAATAATAATAATAATAATAATAATAATAATAATAATAATTAAAAAAAATAATGATAATGATTATTATTATTATTATTATTATTATTATTGTTATTATTGTTATTATTGTTATTATTATTATTATTATTATTATTATTATTATTATTATTATTATTATTATTATTATTATTATTATTATTATTATTATTATTTACTCACTAGGAGTTATCACACTGGTCATCGTCAGTGATCGCCCACTGCCAACAACCTGTGGTATTCCCTGGAGTCTGAGTGACAACAAGTCTCCTCAGACTTCCAGTATGCTCCACCTCTTTTCGTTCATCACCGCTGATGACCTTGCGGTATCGCAACAGCCACCTACCACCGATTTCCCGCTGGTAAGGGCCATTGGTCCCCTCTGGGGCCCGAGTGGCAACAAGCCTCCCCAAGGTCCCAGAGCTGTCCGCGCTCTTCCAGTGGAGGTCTGGTTTGCGCTTTCCCTCCTCGACCCTCTGTCCATAATTTTCGTGGCGTCAGCCTATGCTTGCGCCTCTCTCGTGCGGTTGTATTTTCCCCGGTTCTATTGTCTTGTGCTTCCATGTGTTTGTTCCAATTCGTTGCTTATGTGGGTTGGTTTCCGCATTCGAGGACATTTCTCAGGATTGTAGCTGTTTTGATCATTACTGTCCTTTGTATGGTCTCAGTTATCCCTTTGATTCCTATTTCTCCTAGTCTTTTCTCCATGTTTTTGGGGACTGTTCCTAGTGCTCCTATGATTATTGGTGTTATACTGACTTTCTTCATGTTCCATATTCCTTTCAATTCTCTGGCAAGTTCAGTATATTTGCTTCTTTTTTCCGTCTCTTTGGTCTTGACTCTGTGGTCTGCTGGAACGGCAAAGTCTACGATTTTGCAGGATTTTTCTTTCTTGTTGATTATTATCATATCCGGTCTCCTTGCTGTTATGGGTTTGTCTGTTTGTACATTCATATCCCATATGATTTTGTGTTTTTCGTTTTCTAGTACAGTTTCTGGTTTGTGGTTGTACCGTTTTTTTGCATATTCGAAATTCAGTTGTTTGCACATTTCCCGGTGTACTTCTTTCCCCACGCTGTCATGTCTGTTCTTGTATTCCCTTTGTGCTAGCTTGCTGCATTCACTTATTATATGATTTATCGTTTCGTCTCTTTGTCCACACAGTCGGCATTTGCTGTTTTCCTGGGTTTTATCTATCTTTGCTTTAATAAAGTTTGTCCTAATCGCATTGTTCTGTGCGGCCGTCAGCAGAGATTCCGTTTCTCTGTTCAGGTGTCCTTTTCTTAGCCATGCCCAGCTGTTTTCATTGGCTTCATCGCTTGTGAGTCTTATGAAGCGTCCATGTAGTTGTTTTTCTTCCCACTTTTCCTTTCTTGTCTTTTTGTTTCTGGGTTCAGTACTTCCGGGGTTGTTTGTTGGGCTGGTGTCTCTTGCTGTGGTGATCAGTCTTTCCGTGTTCTGGGTTACATATTTCTCCAGCTCTTTTTTGGTGTCTTCTACACAGTCTTCTATACTTACCAGTCCTCTACCTCCTTCATTTCTTTTCACGTAGAGTCTGTCCGTGTCGTCTTTTGGGTGCAAAGCATTGTGCATAGTCATTAGTTTTCTTGTTCTTTGGTCAAGGTGCCTGAGTTCTTCTTTGGTCCAGCCTATGAAAGGTCCAGAGTATCTTATTAGTGATACAGCCCATGTGTTTATCCCTTTTACTAGGTTTCTGCTATATAGTTTAGTTTCTAAGAGTTTTCTTGTTCTTCGTAGATATTCTTTTCCAATTTTCTCTTTCATTTCTGTATATTTGATTGTGTCTGCTTCCAGAACTCCCAGGTATTTGTAGCTATCATGTTCTCCTAGCGCCCTCATCTCCTCTTGGTTGGGGAGTTCTATACCTTCTGTCGTCTCTAGTTTTCCTTTTTTGATCTCTAGCAGTGCACATTTTTCTATTCCAAACTCCATTTGGATATCCTGGCTGAATATCCTGGTTGTGTTTATCAGCTTTTCCAGTTCTTTTTTGTTTTTTGCAAACAGTTTAAGGTCATCCATGTACATCAGGTGGTTTATTCTTTGTTCTGTATCCGTAAACCTGTATCCGGCATCACACTTTCTGAGTATGTAGTTGAGTGGCATCATGGCTATTATAAACAGTAGTGGTGATAGGGAGTCTCCTTGAAAAATGCCTCTCTGTATTTTTATCTCAGACAGGTATTGTCCTCCGGCTGTCAGTTTTAGTCTCCATGTTTCCATTGCTTTCTGGATGAGATTAATAATCCTTTCTGGTATCTTGTATATCTTTAAGCATTCAATTATCCATGTTTGGGGGATTCTGTCGTAGGCTTTCTTGTAGTCAATCCATGCCATGGTTATGTTCTTTTGTCTTCTTTTCACCTCCTTCAGGGTCTTTTGATCAATGTATAGTAGATCATGTGCCCCTCTTTGTCCTTTCCGGCATCCTTTTTGTTCCTCGGGGAGCAGTCCACGATTGTCCAGGGATTGGTAGATTTGTTCTCTCAGTTGTGCTGTGAGAATTTTCCACATTATTGGTAGACATGTTATCGGTCTGTAGTTGCCGGGGGTCGTTCCCTTTTTGGGGTCTTTTTGTATTAGTGTTGTTCTTCCTTCCGTCATCCATTCTGGTACGTCTGTTTTATGGATACATCCGCTCAGTTTCTGCGCTATTCTTTCATGCAGGGTCGTGAATTTTTTAAACCAGTATGCATGTATTCCATCGTGGCCTGGTGCTCTCCAGTTTGCCATTTTTTTTAGGGTTTTCTTGATCGTTTCTTTGTTGATTTCTGTTTCGGTTCCTTCTTCGATTTCCTGCAGTTCATCTCTCATGTTTTTCAACCATTGGGCATTCTTGTTGTGTTTTTTTGGTTCTTCCCATATCTTGCTCCAGAATTGTTTTGTTTCTGTTGGGTTCGGTAACTCTGTTGTTGTTTTTTCTCCATTTACGTTTTTGTAGAACTGGCTTTCATTGTTTTCAAATGTCCTGTTCTGTTTGCTCTGTTCTGATTTGTACCTGTATCGTCTCAGTCTTCCTTCTATTGCTGCTATCCTTTGTTTTATTTCTTCATGTTTCTCATTTAGTTTTTCCTTGCGTTTCTGATTTTTGCTTAGTCGTTTCATGTCCTCCTTCCTTCTGTTCACGGTTTTAGCTTCTTTCCGAAGTTTGGTGATCTGGGTTTCCAGTCTGATTTCCCATCCAGGTTTTGTCGGTCCTCTCTTTTGTCCATTCTCTTCATTTCTTAGTTTCATACTTACCGATTTTGCCCCAGCATATATCAGGTTGTTTAGGTCTGTAATAGTTTCTGTTGGGATGTGTGCGAGGAGTCTGTTTACTCTTTCTGTTTCTGCTTGTAACTTCTTCGCTACTTCATTCCTGAGAGATGGGAGTTTTGTTTTGTTCTCTAACATGTATCGTCTAATGTTCTCCACTTCATTTGCTTCTTTTTCGTTGAGTTCTATCTCAGCAGGTTCTGTGGTTTTGCAGTCTTCTATCTCCACTGGTTCTGTGATTCCGTAGTCTTCAATCTCTTCAGTTTCAGTGTGTATGTTTTGCTCGTCCTCTTTCTGTGGTCTCTCATTTGGTGGTGTTTCTTGCTCCGTTTCGCCATTAGCCTTCTGTCTGATTTCCGTCAGTTCCATCTCCGAGAACCATCCTCGCTTGAGGATCTGTCTTGCTTGATCTGCTATCCTTTGTTCCGTTGTATGGTAGTCACTAGCAATGTCCCAGAGATGTTTCATTCGTTTTCGGTAGCCTCTTTCTGTAGGGTAGCGGCTTTTATAATAGCACTCCATCACCAGTCTGTTCTCTTTCGTGGTCCATTTCTTTCTATATCCTTTCAGTTTGTTGTTTTCGCTCTGGTTTTCCTGTCTTTGGTCTGTGTCCTTGTCGTACCTGGAATCAGAGAGGTTACTTACCTGGTTCTTGTCCGTTGTCTTGTTTCTGAAATGAGAAGGGCCAACATTCGCAGGATGCGGACCGGGTCCCCCATGTTGGCTAACGAGGGAGCACCTGCCCATCATGACACTCAGGTCTTTCTCCTGAGTCCCACGGCTTGTATTTATATTATTGTGCATTATTCATATTTTTGGTGTGTGTGGCCACACCAGGCCCAGGTTTATTTTGCCTGTGGTCCTGTCACAGGGATAGTGATTGTCACATTCATTTTAATGAGTGATATTGTGCACTACCACGCAAAAAAAAAAAAAAAAAAAAAAAAAAAAAAAATGTTATATATATATATATATATGAATATATATATATATATATATATATGTTATATAAGGACATAGTAAAGTTCATTGTATACGAAAATGGATTAGAAAGTTGAAGATACGTTTCCCTCTCACTAGTAAGTGTAGGTAGAGAATTAAGAGAGAGAGACAGACAAAAACTTTAAGCCAGTATTTCTGCAGTCAGGAATCAATAGACAGTATATATCAACATTTAAACACATTTAAGTCAGAGATGAGAGCATTCATGTAATACACATTCAGATTTAGAGAATATTGGCGTACAGAACAAAAAAAAAAATTAAATCTATGAATAAATAAGATACAAATAAAAATTAAAAATTAAAAAAAAAAAAAAAAAAAAAAAAAAAAAAAAAAAAAAAAACCTGGGATTTTCGGTAAACGCATCGAAATGGCTGGAAGAAAAGATTATTTAACTCAGGAAATACAAATAAATTAAGTACTTAGCTTTTTGTTTTTTGTTTTTTTTTCCTTGCTCTTTTTTTTTTCAATGATATTCAGTAAACTTTCAGTTGAAAGTTTTAGTCACCAATTCCCATGTTAGTTAAATATGGCTGCCACACAAACGGTACCTTCATTAAGACTGGCCTGCCTTCTTATATATATTCATCAGTGGTCAGCGCCTACTATTATCTCTTACACCGCCTCCCCTTCCTCTCATTATCCATCCGTTTTCGCCCCCACTAAAAGAAAAACACTTAACAAACTTGGGATTTTCGGTAAACGCATCGAAATGGCTGGAAGAAAAGATTATTTAACTCAGGAAATACAAATAAATTAAGTACTTAGCTTTTTGTTTTTTGTTTTTTTTTCCTTGCTCTTTTTTTTTTCAATGATATTCAGTAAACTTTCAGTTGAAAGTTTTAGTCACCAATTCCCATGTTAGTTAAATATGGCTGCCACACAAACGGTACCTTCATTAAGACTGGCCTGCCTTCTTATATATATTCATCAGTGGTCAGCGCCTACTATTATCCCTTACACCGCCTCCCCTTCCTCTCATTATCCATCCGTTTTCGCCCCCACTAAAAGAAAAACACTTAACAAACTTGGGATTTTCGGTAAACGCATCGAAATGGCTGGAAGAAAAGATTATTTAACTCAGGAAATATAAATAAATTAAGTACTTAGCTTTTTGTTTTTTGTTTTTTTTCCTTGCTCTTTTTTTTTTTCAATGATATTCAGTAAACTTTCAGTTGAAAGTTTTAGTCACCAATTCCCATGTTAGTTAAATATGGCTGCCACACAAACGGTACCTTCATTATGACTGGCCTGCCTTCTTATATATATTCATCAGTGGTCAGCGCCTTCTATTATCCCTTACACCGCCTCCCCTTCCTCTCATTATCCATCCGTTTTCGCCCCCACTAAAAGAAAAACACTTAACAAACTTGGGATTTTCGGTAAACGCATCGAAATGGCTGGAAGAAAAGATTATTTAACTCAGGAAATACAAATAAATTAAGTACTTAGCTTTTTGTTTTTTGTTTTTTTTTCCTTGCTCTTTTTTTTTTCAATGATATTCAGTAAACTTTCCGTTGAAAGTTTTAGTCACCAATTCCCATGTTAGTTAAATATGGCTGCCACACAAACGGTACCTTCATTAAGACTGGCCTGCCTTCTTATATATATTCATCAGTGGTCAGCGCCTTCTATTATCCCTTACACCGCCTCCCCTTCCTCTCATTATCCATCCGTTTTCGCCCCCACTAAAAGAAAAACACTTAACAAACTTGGGATTTTCGGTAAACGCATCGAAATGGCTGGAAGAAAAGATTATTTAACTCAGGAAATACAAATAAATTAAGTACTTAGCTTTTTGTTTTTTGTTTTTTTTTTCCTTGCTCTTTTTTTTTTTCAATGATATTCAGTAAACTTTCAGTTGAAAGTTTTAGTCACCAATTCCCATGTTAGTTAAATATGGCTGCCACACAAACGGTACCTTCATTAAGACTGGCCTGCCTTCTTATATATATTCATCAGTGGTCAGCGCCTACTATTATCCCTTACACCGCCTCCCCTTCCTCTCATTATCCATCCGTTTTCGCCCCCACTAAAAGAAAAACACTTAACAAACTTGGGATTTTCGGTAAACGCATCGAAATGGCTGGAAGAAAAGATTATTTAACTCAGGAAATA
>OY744540.1:60480057-60505057 GCA_963556195.1 Sepiola atlantica | reverse complement strand
TTATGAAGGTGTAACCTAGTACTAAGTAGTTAGTTATTTTCCCTTCATGTATGTGTTATAGTGCATCTTGTCCATCATGAATATGAAAGATAACCACCATTTCTGTCATAGGATCACAGGTAAACTAATCACCGGCCTGGTGTTGTCACTGACAGCAAACCATGACAAATGTCTGCAAATACAAATGAAAGCCGTAGGACTCAGAAGAAGGATCTGAGTGCCATGATCGGTATGTGCTCCCTTGTTGGCCAACATGAGGGACCCGGACCGCATCCTGCGAATATTGGCTTTTTTAGTTTCAGGAACAATATCACGAATCTAATACAGATAAGTATCGTCTCTAATTCCATGTACGACAAAGACACACACCAAACAAAAGAAAACAGGAATAAAAAGAACAAACAAAAAAGCCATAGGAAGAAATTGACCATAACACACAATAGACTGGTAATGGAATGCTACTACAAAAACCGCAACTTCACAGAAAGAGGTTACCGGGAACGAATGAACAATCTATGGGGCATTTCTACTGGCTACCATACAACGGAACAAAAGATAGCAGATCAAGCAAGACAGATCCTCAAGAGACGGTGGTTCTCGGAACTGGAAATAACGCAAATCAAACAAAAGATAAATGGCGTAACAGATCAAGTAACACCACTTTACGAAAACAAAAACAGGTAGAAGACGGGCAAAACGTAAACACTGAAACTGAAGAAGTCGAAGACTACGAAATTACAGAACTCACTGAAGAAGTAAGAGAAGTGGAAAACATCAAACGGTTTATGACCGAGAATAAAACAAAACTCTCATCCCCAAGGAACGAAGATTGGAAGAAGTTTAAATTAGAAAAAAGAAAGTATGCAGACTCCTAAACAGATCCTATCACATACCTAAACAACTTGATATATGCGGGGGCAAATACAATAGTATGAAAATAAAAAGAGAAAAATAAACTGGCCAAAGGAATTGATCGACAAAGCCTGGATGTGAAATCAGACTGGACACCTAGATTAACAAACTTCGAAAAGAAGTTGAAACTGTAAAGAGGGTGAAAGAGAGCAGTGGAAGAGCAGATATCTGAATCTCAAGGAAAACTAAATAAGAAACATGAAGAACTAAAACAAAACATGGCAGCAATAGAGGAAGACTGGGGCGAGATAAATACAAATCGGAACAGGATAAACAGAACAGGACCTTTAGGAAACAATGAAAGTCAGTTTTACAAAAAGCTAAAGAGAGAAATAACAACAGAACAACCGGATCTAACAGAGACAAAACACTTCTTGAGCAAGATATGGGAAAAGCCTCAAGATTACAACAAAAGTGCCAAATGGCTAGAAAACATGAACTACAGGAAATGGAAGCAGGAACATAACGTAGATGAATGAAGAAACGATTAAGACAATCTTAAGGAAAATGGCTTACTAGTAAAGACCAAGCCATGCTGGTTTCGAACTGATAGGATATATCCACAAAACAGACGTACTAAAGCTGATGAGCAATTGAAGGACAACAGTAATACAAACATATGTCAAAAGGAGAACAATACCAAGCAACTACAGGCCAATAACATGTTTATCAACAATGTAGAAAATTCTAACGACACAACTGAAAGAACAAATCTACCACTCTCTAAACAATCGTGGACTGCTCCCATAGGAACAAAAAGAATGACAGAAAGACAAAATAAAGGCGCATGATCTGCTATGCATCTATCAACATACCATGAATCAGATAAACAGCAGAAAAACTAACATATCCATTGCAGAATCTCTCATGAATGGATATTTGAATGCTTTAAAATATACAAGATACCCGACAGGATTATTAATCTTATTAAGAAACCAATGGAACTAACAGCTGGAAGACAACACCTGACTGAGATAAAATACAGAGAGGCATTTGCCAAGGAGACTCCCTATCGCCACTACTTTTTTATCTAAGCAATGATTCCACTCAACTACATATTAAGGAAATGTGATGCCCGGTAAAAGTTTACAGATACAGAACAAATAATAAACTACTTCATGTACATGTACGACCTATAACTATTTGCAAAAAGCAAAGAAGGAACTGGTAAAGGTAATAATACTACCAGAATTCTCAGTAGAACATTCAAATTGACTTCGGGATGAAAAAGTTTGTACTGCTATGGATAAAAAGGGGAAAACTAGAGACGACAGAGGGCAGTAACCTGCCCAACCAAGAGGTGATGAGGGCGTTAGCAATACATATTTGAGAGTTCTGGAAGCAGACCATCAAATCTACAGAAATGAAAGAGAAGATTGGAAAATAATATTTGCAAAAAACAAGGAAACTCTTAGAAACGCAAATAGCCTTGCATGGCTAAGTAAATGGGGACTTAAACAGAAAAACGGAATAGTTACTGACGGCTGCACAGCAAAGTACGATTAAGCCAATCTACATTAAAGCTAACATAGATCCACCCAGGAAAACAATAAATTCAGACTATGTGGACAAAGAGACGAAACAGTAAATCACATAATAAATGAATGCAGCTAACTAACCCAAACAGAATACAAGAACAGACACGACTTTGTAGGAAAGCAATACACTGGGAACTATGCGAACGACTGCATTTCGAATACGTGGACAAATAGTACAAACATAAAACAGAGACAGTACTGGAAGACGAAAAACACACAATCATTTGTGATATGAATGTACAAACAGATAAACGCATACAAGTAAGGAATGTGGTTGTCATAATAATCGACCAGAAGAAGAAAATCCTTCTGCGAAAATAATTGCCATAGCCAGCTCAATATAATTAAAATAAGTAAAACAGGTATTTCTGTTCATTAATTTTAAATAATAACAACATTCTAATAGCTGAATATTCTTCAAATCAATGAAACGAATGTAACTTTCAAACATTTTTTAAATTTAGAATTGTCATTTTTTTATTCAACGGGGCTATATAATTTGATTTTGCAACAGTTCAAGTATGGTAACGTATATGGTGCCCCGTGGCCAGACTAATTTATGTTCAATAATAAAGCAGATTCGTCTTTTACAGTGGGTGACTGTGTGGTATTGTCTAAATGCCACCAGTATATATATATATATATATATATATATATATATATATATATATTAGCAGATCAGAAAGAGAGGTTAGTTGTGCGTCTGTGAATGTCACACACATATGACCCCTGAGCTAGGAGAACTGTGTTCGGTTAGACCCATGTTTTGATTTGGTCTGTTATGATTGCAAGTCTGTCGTTCGGTGGAAAAGCATCATTGTATCTTTAAAAAAACATTCTTGTTTTAAACTGGAGTCGTAGTTTTGAATTACATTATTGTAGGTTTAAAGTAATTTATTGCGTGGTTCTGGAAAACGGTGGATCCAAACAAACCGGATACATATATATATATATATATATATATATCAGCTTTGTAATTATTTTTGCTGGCGATCGATGACCGGTGTGTTTATTTAGTATTCATCTGCCTCCTAAGCGGTCAAGAAAATGCAGAGTGCTGCATCCAGTCGCTCTTAATCAATTTTTATTTTTCATATATATTTAGTACTTCGTTTTCATAGATTAAATAAATTTTTTAATCGAAATCCATGTTTAATCCTGTAATGGACTTTCGTGATCTGACTTTTGTCTTTTTTTTCTAACTATGTGGTTTCAAAAGAGCAAATTACTTTATGTACACCAAAAGTAATTCATTAAAATTAATTACTTAATATATATACATATATATATATATATATATATATATATATATGTACACTTCTGCTTAGTTTAACTTTAGCTTTTTCAACAAGTACACAATAAATGAAATCAAAGCTACAATAAATACATTTTCTCAGAATAAACAAAAATAGATTATTTTATTCACAATTGTTTGTTCTCCTAGCACGTGTGTCGTATCTTGGATACAATAAATCACATTGTGTGATAATCAAATATTCCCGACATGTATGCACATATTTTTACATTGGATACCAAATACTACAGGTTCAATGGCTGTGTTTTACTACCATTATTAGTTCCTATTTTAGACTGATAATTAAACAAGATTGTTTAATTAGAAGAGTACATACTGTGTTTAGTCATGAAACAATGAACACGTGACTTTTATAATGAATAATTTAATGGAGCAGAATTAGAAAATAAATAAAGCAAAGATGATTTATTTATTCGGGTTGCCTTTTTGCTAGTTTTATTTGAAAATACTGTTTACATCTTGTAGCGTGTGTGGGGAATATTTACACTTGTGAGTGGCTAGATCTTTTAGATATGTGGATACTTTTGAATGTTGGTAGGTCCGGGAGATGTAGTACTAAAGTGTTATCTTTCGAGGTCATTATCTTGTTTTCACAATAGCTGTCTCGTTTCTCCCTCAATTGTTCTTATTGCCGACTAACTTGAACGTACGCCGCTAAACTGTTATTTAGTGTCTTGTTACGATATTTACCCGGGGTAGGTGTTATTAGGGGTATAGTTTTTATTGAATCTATTAGGTTTTGTATTTCTAGTTGGTTAATAGGGTAATTGGATATCCTATATAATGAAAAGATAAATTAAAGACTCGGAAACAAAAATGAACTTCTGAATAATTGTAAAATATCTAATGTTAAATACATCACTGTTCAATATGTATTCATGGGCCAACATGATCTGTATACGGATGGCTCGGGGATATTTACGTTTAGGGTGTAAGCAGTAAGTTAATCGGAGAAAATTTCCTGAAACTACTTTCAAAACAAGCACAGGGATACAACAACACCGTGACGATTGGCAGAGAGTACGGGATCAAAAGTTCGTATCGGGATGTATTCGTGTCGATAGTGGTAGCCGTCTGAATTATTCGTTTTGAAACATCATTTATGCTGCCGTAAAATGCGAGAGATCTTCTACTTTAAATAAATATTGAACAGTAGGGTTTTTTTTTCTTTAAGTCACCAAAAATTAGAATAATCAATTATATATTAAAAATTAAATTACAGACGTAGTTCTATTGTTTTGTATGAATATTAGTGCGAACACTGGCGATGCGTAAATTTTTCCGCCATTTTTACGAAGTGTGCACACTAGTATAAATAAAAACGCTGAAGTCAATAAACCGAAGACAACAATGCAAATTTTGAGTTTAATTATTACAGCTTATCGCTCGTCTAATCTGAACTGATGATGTTTTATCAATGTTCGATTTTGTTTTACGTTTGTTATCATGTTTTCATGTTTTATCTTTTAATCGGATAATCCTACCATGTTTTTCATCTAATCTACCGACATTCTCAATTTTTAAGATGCATAAAAAAAATTGAAAAGCAAAAAAAAAAAAAATTAAAAATTACAAAACAGATTCCTGTATTTCCTCCAGAAATTAAATCTCAGAAAAAAATAAAAATATAGTAAAAATAGTTTTCTATGGTTTAATCGAAATTCATGTTTCATCCTGCAATGCGCATCCATGATTTGTTTTTTTTCTAACTATGAGGTTTCAAAGAGTATATATTAATCGCTTACGCGAAAGTCATAGCTTTCAGAATTACCATTTAGACTATACTGCGTTGCAAAAGAATATGAAAATCAAGAGTCTTGTAACGATCAACTAATTTTCAAAGACAATCTATGAAATCTTGCATTGTTATGAATAATCTTTGCATATTTATAACTTTTTATTAATCTAGGTTTGGTGTAAATTTCACAACAGTTCGACCTTTGTATTCCTCAGTCTTCTTTGGGTTTCTCTTGGGACATTACAATGTGTGAGTCGACTTTCTTTAAAATACATAAAGAGGTCAGAGAGTATGTGAGATTAAAAGATCACTACACTTGCATTGATTGAATTGACAGTTATCGCATTCTGCTATGAAAACTTTCAAAGGTTAAACGCGAGTCAACCTAAGCTTGTTTATGGGTTGATAGTTTGCATGATGACGGGAGAGTGGGGGAGACAGACTTTTCTGAGGTGAAAAATATGAGTCGCGTGCGATTGCGCATATTGGAGCTAATCTTAGCATGCACTCTAAGACTAACTCTTACAAAAATTTGTAACAAAAAGGCCCTCAAATGAAAATAAACCAAAGCCTTTCTATCAACATCAATATATATATTTATGCACGTCATCTACACCGTTAGGTGTAGGTTACAGGTAGTTAAAACACTTTCACACTGAAAGAAGTAATAATAAAGTAATACAGATATGACGCTGAAAGTATTTTCTGAGACAGTATATCTACCAGTTGATATAGCCGTGCTTTACGTCAAGTTGACCGAGGCGAGATGGTGTGGATTTAGTTCTTCAAATGTTTGGTCGAAATTAATACGCCCTAGAGGGTGATTCATCACCGTAATGACCAAAACACATCGCAGGCGTTGCTCTTTACAAGAAGATAGAAATGTTAATGTTTATGACTTATGCACGTATGTCAAATAAACAGGTTAACATATATGGGAATTGGTTCCAGGACTCATATAATGAATCCACTGCGTTAGCTAATATAAAACTGAAATGATTTTGTCAGGTTTACATACTTCCATGTCTTTGGTGTACGAACTCAATACTTATGGAACACAGTTCAACTACAGTGACAACCCTTGGATTAAGACAACGCTTTTTCTGATAAATGAAGAGATAAATGTAGACCGGCCACTTATTGAAGTTCCAAACTATTCCCATAGTCTGTTCAATTTGCCCGCATGGCAAGAATACAGCGTGGTGTGATCAGCAAATATACCTATCTTGGCCGCAATTGCATCAGGAATATCATTTATTATAATCAGGGATAATAAAGATTCAACTATCGATCCCTGGAACACATCCGCATTAATGTGATGTTGTTTTCATGTACGCCCATCGTAAGGGGGTTGATTATATTAAATATTCGTTCAGTAATGCTGTACAAATTGATTTTGTTGAGACATTCATGTCGTACCTTGTCAAAAGCCTTAAGTATACCAAGCGCTACCTACCTAGTGTTACCAGTTTCATAGAAGATGCGGCTTCTTTGTATTATATATTCATTGATATATTGTATGATATATATGTGCATCATATATTTCTTTGTATCATAGATTCATTTATATATTGTATGATACATATTTGCATCATATATTTCTTTGTATTATATATTCATTTATATATTGTATGATATACATATTTGCATCATATATTTATTTGTATTATATATTCATTTATATATTGTATGATACATATTTGCATCATATATTTCTTTGTATTATATATTCATTTATATATTGTATGATACATGTTTGCATCATATATTTCTTTGTATTATATATTCATTTATATATTGTATGATACATGTTTGCATCATATATTTCTTTGTATTATATATTCATTTATATATTGTATGATACATATTTGCATCATATATTTCTTTGTATTATATATTCATTTACATATTGTATGATACATATTTGCATCATATATTTCTTTGTATTATATATTCATTTATATATTGTATGATATATATGTGCATCATATATTTCTTTGTATTATATATTAATTTATATATTGTATGATACATATTTGCATCATATATTTCTTTCTATTATATATTCATTTATATATTGTATAATACATATGTGCATCATATATTTCTTTGTATTATATATTCATTTATATATTGTATGATACATATTTGCATCATATATTTCTTTGTGTTATATATTCATTTATATATTGTATGATATATATTTGCATCATATATTTCTTTGTATTATATATCTATTTATATATTGTATGATACATATTTGCATCATATATTTCTTTGTATTATATATTCATTTATATATTGTATGATACATATTTGCATCATATATTTCTTTGTATCATAGATTCATTTATATATTGTATGATACATATTTGCATCATATATTTCTTTGTATTATATATTCATTTATATATTGTATGATATATATGTGCATCATATATTTCTTTGTATCATAGATTCATTTATATATTGTATGATACATATTTGCATCATATATTTCTTTGTGTTATATATTCATTTATATATTGTATAATACATATTTGCATCATATATGTCTTTGTATTATATATTCATTTATATATTGTATAATACATAGTTGCATCATATATTTCTTTGTATTATATATTCATTTATATATTGTATGATACATATTTGCATCATATATTTCTTTGTATTATATATTCATTTACATATTGTATGATACATATTTGCATGATATATTTCTTTGTATTATATATTCATTTACATATTGTATGATACATATTTGCATCATATATTTCTTTGTATTATATATTCATTTATATATTGTATGATATATATTTGCATCATATATTTCTTTGTATTATATATTCATTTATATATTGTATTAGATACATATTTGCATCATATATTTATTTGTATTATATATTCATTTATATATTGTATGATACATATTTGCATCATATATTTCTTTGTATTATATATTCATTTATATATTGTATGATATATATTTGCATCGTATATTTCTTTGTATCATAGATTCATTTATATATTGTATGATACATATTTGCATCATATATTTCTTTGTATTATATATTCATTTACATATTGTATGATACATATTTGCATCATATATTTATTTGTATTATATATTCATTTATATATGATATGATATATATGTGCATCGTATATTTCTTTGTATTATATATTCATTTATATATTGTATAATACATATGTGCATCTTATATTTCTTTGTATTATATATTCATTTATATATTGTATGATACATATTTGCATCATATATTTCTTTGTATTATATATTCATTTATATATTGTATGATACATGTTTGTATCATATATTTCTTTGTATTATATATTCATTTATATATTGTATGATATATATTTGCATCATATATTTCTTTGTATTATATATTCAATCATATATTGTATGATACATATTTGCATCATATATTTCTTTGTATTATATATTCATTTATATATTGTATGATACATATTTGCATCATATATTTCAGACAACTTTCTTCATTTTAGTTGTAATGTCCACAAAGTTTCTCTTGTTATGCTCAACGGCTTTTTCAAAAAACGTTTACTTTCTAAGATGTATACCATTTAAATGTATCAAGTATGAGAAACAATATATTTACCTTTTAAATAGATCAATTATAAGAAGCAATAGATACAAGCGTGGTATAATAAATGTCAGGTGCGTATATGAATCGTGACACCCGTTGTATCCGTCGGCTAATAAGCCCACTCTAACGCCGATGTTTATAAAACACAATTTAATTAAAAACAAAAGAAACTCACGAGAAAATAAATCAGAAAGTCAGGTTACTTTCGTACGTGTAGGGAGAGAGAAAGACAGACAGATACCTCGTCTAGCTGCGCGTAGTTACATTGTGCGTGCCTGCCCCTTTTATGGCGACGGCACCCCGGACACGTATTTCCTGCTGGAAGCCTCGCCAGTCGAAATACAGAAAATATCCGTCCAGAAGTCCCCTGGTTTCGCCGAGTTCAGTCTGGGCTCTCCTCTGATCCGTAAGGTGTCAATACAACTTTTGCATTTGAACAACATAACTCGTTGTGTAACAAAAGAAAAGTAAGAAATATACACAACGTTAAACTGGCTTTGCAAACTCAATTTTTAATCAAACAATTAAACCAGAGCTCAGTGGGTCCCTCATCTGGTCACGTTTATTTTATAGTTTTATGTTTAGCTTACATAGAAAACTGAACCTCGTTTCCAAAATCCTAACAAGTCTTTTTTCTTTTAGATGCTTTTAAAACGTGGTGTTTAATCAGGTGTGAGATAGAAACGACAACGATATTGTTACAGATAGGAAGAGGCTCAGTGAGATAGATTGACAAAAAACACTTATGTTATTTTAGACATATACTACAAGAATATCGCTAATATAAGCAAACTATATCGCATTTTGAGCTACACATTTTCATACTCAACGACATATAAGAAATTAGACATATTCACCCGGCGTTGCCCATGTGGAGATATATTACTGGTCGGAAATACTTTCAAATATAGTTTTGTTTAAAATTGTTATCTTTAAATAAAAGTTAAAAATAACATTTGAAATAAGAGGTCAAGTAATATAAAAATGTAAGCGCGGTGATGTTTTCGTTAAAAAATACTTACGTACAGCTGTAAAACGGAAACCAGTTTTATTTAATTATTTCAAATCTTAAAAAAATACAAATAAAAATAATTATTTATTTGCTTCACTGAGATATTCTTTGTTATTTTTAATTTAAATTATGAAACGAAAATAATTTATTTAAAAATGAGTTTCGGTTATTTACGTTCTAATATATTTCAGTTATTTTATGGACTTAATCGATCGTTGCCCTCACTCAGTAACCCCAGATAAAATTGAAGGAGCATATCAATTATTGACATTTTACATAGAGAAGATAGATACATGTGTACTCTATCCCCCTTTGTCAGAAAACGTATTTTATTTTAACAACTTAAATAAGTAAACGTTATTTATTTGGTAAGACATCGTATCTTGCTTATTTACTATTTTTCTGGTAGGTTGGGTGTACATTACGCTTTCAGCGCACACCTCCCAAATGATGAAGTTTAGAAAAAATGTGCCAATGTTACTAATTGCGTGACCTAAAGTATGCATCCATAACTCATACTTATAAGGTAATTAGTTAACAAGTTTACTCAGCACATACATAGTATTGATACTCATGAGCGCGCACATCGGTCCGGCTAAAAGTTCATGACATTATATAACTCAAGATTTGAAGAAGAGCAATTCTTTTATCTACTACTCTTTTTGCGTTGAGTGTTTTGGCGTTCCAAACCCTAAATGGTGAAGTTTACAACCAAAAAAATAACACTGATCAACACATATTTTACTGTCAGGAAGCTAATAATCGATTTTGGATTAATCAAATATGCTAAATCTTAAGGTACGGTCCATGTCTTCTTATCAGGTCAGATATTTGGTTTACCTCAAATGAAATTATTTTATAATTTGAATGTCATTTAATGAAATTTGAACTGTATAAATTTCTATTTCCTCAAATTAAAGATATACACTCTGTCATTTCACTTTATCTAGTTGTATCAGCTAATACCTCCGACACTAAATATTACTTATACTTTATCATAAGTTATATATCAATATTGTACTTTTATGAACAATTGTGTTCAGGTGCTAGTGTCAAAGTAGCCCCTCCCGCCCAAATATAAAAAAGATTAAACTTGTGATAGTTAAAACTGTTTAATAGAGTAAACAATTACATAAGAATAAACTTGTGATAATTAAAACTGTTAAATAGAGTAAACAATTACATAAGAATAAACTTGTGATAGTTAAAACTGTTTAATAGAGTAAACACTTACATAATAATAAACTTGTGATAGTTAAAACTGTTTAATAGAGTAAATAATTACATAAGAATAAACTTGTGATAGTTAAAACTGTTCAATAGAGTAAACAATTACATAAGAATTAACTTGTGATAGTTAAAACTGTTTAATAGAGTAAACAATTACATAAGAATAAACTTGTGATAGTTAAAACTGTTTAATAGAGTAAACAATTACATAAGAATAAACTTGTGATAGTTAAAACTGTTTAATAGAGTAAACAATTACATAAGAATAAACTTGTGATAGTTACAACTGTTTAATAGAGTAAACAATTACATAAGAATAAACTTGTGATAGTAAAAACTGTTTAATAGAGTAAACAATTACATAAGAATAAACTTGTGATAGTTACAACTGTTTAATAGAGTATACAATTACATAAGAATAAACTTGTGATAGTTACAACTGTTTAATAGAGTAAACAATTACATAAGAATAAACTTGTGATAGTTACAACTGTTTAATAGAGTAAACAATTACATAAGAATAAACTTGTGATAGTAAAAACTGTTTAATAGAGTAAACAATTACATAAGAATAAACTTGTGATAGTTACAACTGTTTAATAGAGTATACAATTACATAAGAATAAACTTGTGATCGTTAAAACTGTTTAATAGAGTAAACAATTACATAAGAATAAACTTGTGATAGTTAAAACTGTTTAATAAAGTAAACAATTACATAAGAATAAACTTGTGATAGTTAAAACTGTTCAATAGAGTAAACAATTACATAAGAATAAACTTGGGATCGTTAAAACTGTTTACTAGAGTAAACAATTACATAAGAATAAACTTGTGATAGTTAAACTGTTCAATAGAGTAAACAATTACATAAGAATAAACTGGTGATAGTTAAAACTGTTTAATAGAGTAAACAATTACATAAGAACATTTCTAGTCATACTTAAGTGTATTCGTTTGATTCAAAGTTTTTTTCCTGCATTTTCGCAAGTGGTTTCCTGCATAAACGCGTTGAAGGCTCAAGCCGCCATTATATATCTATCCAATCACCTCTGGTACCTCTCCTCAATCATACTTATATCCTAGACAATCCGCTCTCCTTGCTCGTAACTTAGATCACCAAGGTTTTCTGGGTAACGATCAAGATGGCTATGGAGATAGTGAATCTTCATGCTCATATTAGCTCAAAGTTTTCTCAAATCATTAAGCATCATGCCCACTAATTCCTGATAGTTTTCAGCTTAGTGGTTTCCGAAAAAAACTTTGAAGTCTATTCACAAATTTTTTTAAACAGAACATTCGATATCAGTCATTAAATTAACGAATGTTGAATTATTGATCAATGTCCCTGTCTGGGGTCCATCAAATATCGCAGCTATAAGCTTTTCACTGATAAAGCCCTAAAAGCTTTTTACATGTATGGCGAAAGCAATTTTAGACTTCATCTAGTGTGTTGACGAGTTGTTTGATCAGCCCCAATTTGATATGAAGAGGCGGTAATATGATATCATTTCTCTCAACAAGTACTAACTAATGATGTTACGATCAGCAATCTCAAAAGTTTTTCTCACAGGCCAATCATCCAATGTTGCGCGTTATCTTTGCTGTCTCACTGGTACAACATTAAGGATACTTTTGACTATTGACCTAATTCACCGTTTTCAAAGCTACACACACTTGAGAAATGCAATTTATCCAAAACTTGTTTAACATTTTAGTATTGGTTTTTCACTTTTGTAGAATGTTCAATACGAATACATACCTATTTGTTACCATTATGCAAAGGCACACATTTTGAACTCCTTTTAGAGCTGCCCCAAAAGAGCCGCCATTCTTTATCCTCGTATTCAGTAACAGCCATTTATACAAGGAGATTTGTCAATATAATTCCAGTAAACTAAGTTGTGTTCTTCGGTACAAAATGGCAATAAGCTTTGTTCCGGTTCATAAAACAAGTTATTTTTGCGTCTTCCTGCGCTAAGTCTTTTTTTCTGTCAGTCTTGATGCCAGAACATCTGATTATTGCCTTGAGAGATTCAAGTTTCTTATCAAATCGATTAGTTTTTCCTGATCGAATTACTTGGGCATTTGTTAACTTTTATCTGCATCAAAATCAAGATCAGCAGGTTCCTCAATTGAATTTCTTTGATCATCCAGTTCTATAGTTTTTATGGGGAAGCTAAACAAAGTTGTGAAGATGGGTGCAAAAAAAATTTACACTATGTGCTTATGGGCTTTCTAGCAGATGGTAGATCTGGAAACGATATTGCCTTTCTATTCTTACTGTTTACACCTTTCAAATTGACACAACAAAAGTAAGAGTTATCATAATGGTTTCTCTCTCTCTCTAAGTCATTGGAACGTCAAATGTTTAACCTTTTCGTAAACCTTTAGTTCACTGTCCCAATCCCGATTTGCAAGTTTTGCATACTATGTGAGGTATGCATGATGTACCCAGATTTTCAAGCATGACTTAAAATATACTAAATAAAATGTTTTTACTAAATCGTCAATTTTTGTTCTGTTTTTCATCAAAGTAAATTCACAACAAATATAACAGAACACATCTGGGTTATTCAATCATTACCTGTTTGATGTTTCCATATTCATTGTACAACTTGTTTCAGTAATAATAATTACTCCCATCACTTGTAACTTATGAATGAAAGAGTGACAATAAATTTATACGTTACAAATGACAATAAATTTATACGTTACAAATGACAATAAATTTATAAGTTACAAATGGAGATCTAAAAGAAAATATGCATCAAGCTGAAAGAACTATATATATATATATTGAATATATTCAATAGATATATTTTCCTTAATAAACAACAAGAGAAGCACATGAAAAATGTGCCTTAAGTGCTTAAGAGCTGTTCATGCTAATACAATTTCCTAATGAGAATATTTACAGGAATCGTGCAAACTAGGCAATTTAATTTGACATGATTAATATAAAAGTTATTAATTTTATTGAAAACGGTGAAAACCTGCTTAAAAGCGCATCATACAGTTCTCTTAAACAAATCGAGTATCGTACAATAAGCCAATATATAATATCAATTTCAAAAGTAAACCTTGGCCTGCTTAGGAAAAAAACTGACTTTATATTTGAATTCAGCGACTTGAAGTTACCAAAATCATCTACTTTATTCTAGACAATAGAGCAAATCATTTTTCTGCATGACTAGTGTAATCTGTGGACGTTACTGACGGTGTTGTTTTGAATATATCTAAATAAATAAATGCGAAATCTTTTTTAATTCATCATACATATATTACATACAAAAAGTATCTATGTTATTTAAGTAAATAATACAAGATTTTACTCGGGAACACTGTATATGTACTAGAGATTAAAGACCCAACCAGAAGTTTCTATAAGTCTAATTTGCCATAATTATTTTTTTAACCATCTATAAAAATACTGTTTTTTTCATATACTTATAATTTTAGTTATTTTCCCTATACATATGCAATAGTTTTGTCGATATGAACAGTAATTAAATGATGTAATTTAATAATAAAACGGATAAATTACCAAAACGTTTCTTAAAATAATTTGAATTATTCAGATAGGCAGTTATAATGGAAACCGTTTTACGCAATTATCTTTGTTGACAGTACGAGTACAAGAAAATATTGTGCATAGTTATATTTTTCTGATAATGTCTAGAAAAGGAAACATTTTAACTAAGTTCTAATTGTAAAATTAAGATTTGTCGATTAATTTGCAAATTAAAATTTCTTTTGTTTTTTATTTATTTACTTTATTTAAATTTGTGTACGTTTTCAACGTCCTAAATTATCTTCAAACGATTGTCATTGTATATTCTATTAATATTATTACTACATCTTAAATTGCAATGTAAGTTTGAAAAGAGAATTTGGAACGGTGAAAACGTACACAGTGTAAAGAAACGCCCTTAAACAGATAATTAAACAGGCAAAATTAGACGCAAGGTCGATTTCTAATGTGGGGTACCTCAGCTCCCCCAAAAGGATGCCTCTGGATTGGAAATAAAATCAAAATTGTCGCAGTCTAGAAGGACTTCTTCACTGACTAAAGAGAGAATAGACAAAGTCTAACATCAGAACATATACTACACTTTGTTCTAAATAGTTGTTATATTTTTATTGAATAATCACAGTACAGTTTTCAAAAGAAGTTAAAGTTGATTTAATTTTAAGCGTTTGGCCATCTTTTAGCTTAGTTTGATTTTTCTTTAATCCCGTTCTCTTACAAAATATTAAAAAAAAACAACAACAAAAAAAACTCACATAAAATCTGTATTTGAAATAGAGTTAACGTTTTTCTTTCCTCCTAGATGGGATTGAATTTTAAATATTCTTCTTATTTGTTTTCCTACTACAAATTATGTATTTCTTTATTTGTTTTTTTAAATATTGCTTCAAACATTACAGTTCTGCACCCTTAAATTACATGCCCTTCTTTTTTAAATTCAATATTTTCTAACAGTAGTAGAACACATGTCTATATATTTTAACCATACGTCCCCCCCCTATACTGGATTAATTGCTGCCCGGAGGGCGAGTAGGTTTTGCTAGTATTCCAGGAAGCATAATAATATGTTCATTAGCTTGGGCTGAATTATATACAGATATATATATATATATATATATATATGGGAAAATGAAAAAGGAAAACCAAAAAATGGATGTTTTTTATGTGTACATCAACGTTTCGTCTTTATTTATAAGACTTCATCAGGATGATAAAATAGAGAAGAAATGTCATGCAAGTACAGATACATGTAGGGTAGACATATTGGGAAGAAAAAATAGAATGAAATAGTGGCCACTGCTGGGTGGACGTCCGTATTTGTTGGAGAAATAGAAATGAATGTTGAAAAGAATGAGTGGGAAAAAAATGGAAGGATGGGGTGAGCCAGGACTACTGTGGCTGGTGGTAAGAGAAAGAGGTGGGGGATGAGCAGGGGTAAAGTAGATGGCAGAGAGGGAGGTGAGGAAGTGGGGGGAAGGGGGGGTTTTGACCAGATGGCTGCGGTTCAAGATTGAGGGGGAAAACATCCATTTTTTGGTTTTCCTTTTTCATTTTCCCATCACGTCGGATTACTTTCATCCTTCTCTTCCCATATATATATATATATATATATATATATATATATATATATATATATATATATATATAGAGTAATATGTTTTTAATACTTGCTTCCACACGTGAGTAAAGTTAATCATGTGGTGGTTATTAATGTAGACGATACGCAGCTCCACGCCCCGTAAATCGAGCACTCTGATTGGGGAAGACAATTACCTTCGAAACGAATTTCTCTTACTCCGATTAAGAATAAACAAATACTACAGTTTTATCTTAACGAGAAAGTTGAGAAACGCAGTAAATTTAATACATCTGTCACCCTTTTTTCGTCAACACCGATACCTGCAAACACGTAATTGCTTCTTCGTCGGTCCTTCGAATTATGCATAGAGATCGTTTTACAAAAGGGCGTGTACGCTTGTCGGTAGCGAGTCTTTTATCTCTTTAACGCAAGACACAATGGAACGACGTGAACTTTACTTTGGCGCATCTCACATTCGTTTTCAAAGACAGCACCAAAGACCGACACTGAGAGACACACAAAAGCCTAGATGTGAGTGTGAGGAAACTGCCTCGCCAGGGTTCCCGCGAAGTCTCCAAGGATCAAGTGTTAATGTTTTCTTTATTTGTACACTTGTTTTTAATGACTGATTCGGAAATGTAACTAGCTTAATGGTTACTCGTGTGTGATATTAGATCGAGATGCGTTGTTCAAGTTTCTATCTTGGTTGGTAAGGCACTTGAACGTGTTAGTAGCAGCATGAGCGGCGACTGATGTTTTTAGATATCGACTCTCAATTTGACAAAAGTTCAAATAAGCAGTTTGTTTCAGCCAACCAAAGAACTGATGATATCGACTTTCAAAACCTAAACACAGTGTTTTTCTTTCTCTTTTTCCGTATTTTTTATGGACACAACCAATGTTCGTATGTCAAAATCCAACATAAAACCCCTTGGACAGTAACTCACCCATTACGAGAAAAACACATGAACTAATAACATATCGACAATATATATATATATATATATATATATATATATATATATATATAAACTGTGTTTCTCGCTTTATTGCAGACAATAATATTGTTAATAACTTCAATAATATAAATCGCACAAGTTTGAAATTTTGCACACTGAAAGAGTAGGTAGGATACCAAAATATTTTGCAAATCTATACTATATTTATACAGTTATAAACATTTATGTATTTGTTAGCCATTTTTACTGTTTCTCGCTTTATTGCAGGCTTGTTAAAATACAGTCCATAGGTGATAACAAAATTGACTTAGCAGAGTTAATTATTTTAATCATTTAAATCATAAGTAACAATATGAATGAAATGTAAGGAAGAAATTACCAGATATGCACCACAAAATTGAATCATTTATCAACAAATCTCCCATTTCTTGAAATTACACTCTGCAGTCTCCCATCAACAGATGAAGTCAATCTGATGATTTGGGAAGGTGTTATGCTACTAGCAACATCAACAATTTTATTCCAGAGGGCATCTTTTGATGTAAAATGTTGTCCTCCTTCATAAACCTTCCTCTTTAAAATTGACCAAAGTTGCCCAATCAGGTTACAGTCAGGAGAACAAGGCGGCCAAGCCATGAGACTCTCTCGCTTGATGCCTAGGGATGCGAGGAAGGTAGTCGTAGCCTATGCTGCATGAGATGGAGCATTGTCGTGTATAAAAATCAGTTGACGTAGACGAAGTAAAGGCAGGTCGTCCAGCCAAGGTGACAAATGATCATCTAAGAACGATATGTATGCTTGGCTTGTGAGTTTCACACCCTCTGGCACTCGGAAAGGTCCAATTAATTTATCACCTATGATACCCGCCCAGAACATAACTCCGACGCCACCTTGTTGGCGACGAACGCGATGTGAGATAGCCGCTCCGGTAGGACTTCAAACTTTAGCCCATCCATCCGGACCATCAAGTGTGGCTCTAGCTTCATCTGGGAATAGAACTTGTTGGAAGTCCGTTTTCATGTATATTTCTGCCCACGCAAAACGTTTTCTCTTATAGGTTTTGTTCAAGGGAGGCCTGTAAATGGGCTTCACGTTCCTGGCCATCACATTCAAGACACTGCATCTGGTCTTTATGGACATCGGAACAACGCCAGCTTTTCCAAAAATGGAGGCGCTAGTAGCATTTGGTTCCCTAATGATCTGTCTGCGTATTTTTCGCATATCGCGAGGGGAAATGCTCCTTCTTGTACCCTTATATTTCCTTGGTGCAGTGTTGGGCTTCTCCACAAGAAAACAAAGTTCTCTTATCCCTTCCCAGTTCCTTGGCTAAATCCAGAAATGTCAGTCCTTCTGCAAGGCCAGGTACAACCCTTTGCCTTTCAGTAGCAGTCAAACGTCGATTTTGGGGCATTTTTACAAACCTGCAATAAAGCGAGAAACAGTGAAAGTGGCTAACAAATGCATAAATGTCTATAACTTTAGATATATGGTATAGATTTGCAAAATATTGTGATATCTTACCTACTTAGGAACACTCTTTCACTGTGCAAAAACTTGTGCGATTATATTATTGAAGTTATTAACAATATTATGATCTGCAATAAAGCGAGAAACACAGTTTATATATATGTATGTGTGTGTATATGTGTGCATATATGTATATATAACTGAATAAATGTAAACAGTAAATATACGCACTCTCACATACTAAATAGGGACACTTATATACGCACACATTTGCTTTGTCTATCCCATTTTGCACGCACGTAAACGCACGAGGCGACAACGAACATAAACCAAGTTTCTACTTACAAATAAAACACATTATTTCACCTAGAACGTTCTCAGTCACTTTGAACCTTTTCTTTATGAACACTTTGTCTTCGTTGTCTTAATAAGTTGTCAATAAAAAATAATAATTCTTCTTTTTTTATATTGCCTTTCACCTTACACAGTTACCTCTTGGCGAAAGATATATATATTTTATATATTCCCAAACTACTGGCACAAATAGTAAATTGAAAATAAAATTAGTATTAATGAGCACGTGTACGACTTCTTTACGATTATGATTTTTTTCGGGGGGGGGGGGATTGTTTTACTGATATAATTCGGTCCTCCCAGAATTCGCCATACGATTCCACTCGCGAAATTAGTCGTATCGATCTGAAAGGGTTCCAACACTGAACGACAAATTGTCAGATTTAGAAACAACTCTTCATATACGTTTTTTTTTACAAACTCATAATATTGGAACATTTGCACAAACTTTTTTCATAGTTGGACTCCTGGCTTAACATTCCACTGTAATACAATGTTGATCAATGGATTATGAAAATATTTAATTTCGTCTTCGATAAAGGAATCATAATTAATGGTTGAATTCCTCGATTTTAATTATTAATATTCTTTTGTAGTATTCAGTAACACACATCGGTAGCTGCATGTCTTAATAACATTAATATTAGTGATAATATTATATAAAGATTTCTGTTTTTTTGTATGGAAAAGTAATGACAACCCAGAATATCCGAATTATTTTAGCCAATGTTAATATCCGGGCTTTTTTACCAACTTTTAATATTCGGACTTTTTTAAAAGAAAAATAAACAACTTCTTATATACGAACTTTTATAAACAATTCGTCATATCCGGACTTTTGACCAAATACTAACATCATGACTTCATAACGACATATCTGATAGTTTTTAAATTATCTCCTCAGATTCGAACTTTTTTTAATATTAACTCCTCATAGTGATTGAGCAGCCCTAGCTTCACTAAAGACTTCTCGCACAAATTATAGACTTAAAGAAGCATAGGATAGGTATATATATATATATATATATATATATATATATATATATATATATATATATATGTATATATATATATATATATATATATATATATATATATATATATATATATATATATATATATATAAGTTGAGTATGTGTATACGTTTCCATATGTGCTGTGTAGAATCCCCACCTAAACTAATTTGCTTATCATTATAGAGTTTGTACAAAGGTGATAAGGTTAAGGGGGGGGGGCAAGTGTAGACAATATTTAGTTTAATTTGTTTTTCTGTAAATTAGGTAAAATCGGATGGATGCCATTATGGAAAAAAATCAGATACTTCCGGCTTTTGTTAAATTTGATCAGACATCGATCAATAAAGATTCTTCAAATTTCAGCGTCTTGAAGAGTTTTTTCAGGCCATATTACCGATATTTCTTTAATAACAATCAAAACAATGAATTACTACAAAAAAATAAACACAGTGTTTTATTGTCCCTAATACTACTGCCGTGGAATAAAACTGTCTGTGGCAGGCACACAACTGTTTACGTCTCGCCCTGTTAGTTATATAATTTATTTTTTAAACATTTTTTGTTTGTTCCTCGTGTCATTTTTAGTCTCGTTCGCACCCCATCCCACAGATTCAAAGGTTCGGCGGCGTTCCACTTTCGAGTTCTGTCACAGCTACTGCATCACTTTTATTAATACTTTGAGAAACGGTATGAATCCAGATATCCTTACTCTAGCTCTTGATTAAATAGTAAAATAGACTGAATTCTCAAGTCGTTGTTGTTAAAGTAGACTAAAGGGAACACTCTGAAATTATACCAGTCTTTTTCTGCTTATTTCGGCATTGCTTTTGGTTCAGTAGAGATAAGTTAAAAGATGGAGCAACCCTTGTGTAATAAAAACTCGAAGCCGAACTAAACTTAAGGATAAGTTTTATTTAACTATTCGTTGCTTATTGCCACAAATAGTATTCAATATTCACTCTTAATATATTACACGAATGTAGAACATTCCATCATTAATCAAAGGGGTGGGACGGGCATCAATTAATTTGATACTACACGTTGCTTAACTCTAAGATCAGCGCGCAGATTATAGAGTGAAGGGTGTATTGGATATATATATATATATATATATATATATATATATATTGAGAGAGAGAGAGAGAGAGAGAGAGAGAGAGAGAGAGCCAGATAGACAGACTAATTTGACGTAAGTGAAACCAAACAAAATATATTGAAGTTGAGAACTTTTCTTTATATTCCCCTCGGGATATTGATAAGAGGCCAACAAATTTTCTTTGTCTCAAGACTAATCCATATTTCTTGCCAGTTTCTTCCTCATGCAAACGTGACCCAAATTTAAAACATCTGGATAAGAAATATCATGAAGACAAGGGAACTAATTACGTTGTTTTTTGTTTTTTTTTTCAAATAGAAGCTGCATCGATATTTGGTCTTATTTTCAAGATTTTCTCTTGAAGATACGACCAAATTACATGCTCCATATTAACAGATCGACGGACAAAGTGTACACTAACAATCAGTTGAAAGTTCAATGCTCAGTATATCTTTTTAGGAATTAAACTAAATATAGCTCACATTAAGATTCCTCACATGTCGCAGCAGTGTTCCAAAATTTATAGTAATAGGTTAATATTTAGTGTGAATTCAACCAGTATTGGGTCATTTTTTTTAGTCTGTTTATATTTGTTTTTGTGTTTTTGGTGAAAAAAAATGACACAATACTGGTCAACTCTAATGATAACTTTTATTCCGAAATTAATGAGATTAAAGTAAAAAAAAAAAATCTTGCATTGATAATGGCTAATGTTTTCAATTAATGATACTGACCCAGCAATGCTTTAAAACTGACCGACCCATTTTATTTTATCAAACTACAAGCACGCCAATGCTTTCTTCGTTCGACAACCAGAATTTCAATTCATAACCGCCAACGACATCGGCGTGGATACTTCATAACAAGGATATTTCATCAGAAAAACTGAAGAATAAGAGTTTGTTTATTTTTGTTTTTGTGTTTTTGATGAAAAAAAGACACAATACTGGTACACTCTGATGATGGAATTTTATTCCTAAATTAATAAGATTGAAGTAAAAAAAAATTAATCTTTCATTGATAATGGCTTATATTTTCAATGTATAATACTGACCCAGCAATGCTTTAAAACTGAACGACTAATTTTATTTTATATATATATATATATATATATATATATATATATATTTATTAACTCAGGTTTAGTATAATACTCAATATCAGTGGCCATTTTATGTTTAAACAGATATGCACTATGTTTTCTTACACATTTAATATATAACATATCGAAAAAGTTCAACAGACTCCACTTTATACTTAAAGTATATATATATATACATATATATATATACATATATAATGCAGAAGTTCAAATGTTAATTGTTTCTTTGCTAACAATAATTAATTTCTTCATATCTGATGAATAAAAATAGCCTTATTGAAAGCATAAAGCATTGGAAAATGAGAAGTCAGTTCACGTTAAATCTATTTACCGATCGACAAGGAAAAGCGTTGTCTTGTTTTAATGAACGTGTGCGCTTTCATGCTGTCGTTGATTACCGTTAAGACGACTTATCATTTCAGTTAACAAAGGTTCATTTCAAAAGAAGAGTTATCTTCAGTCAGTAAAATATTTTCAAGAAATTAACATTGAAGTTCAGACCTGCTTTTTGTATTCAGTTTCATAATACGTTTTGTTTCTTTCTCTATGTATGCGTATGTGGACGGGAAATTGGTGTCTATTAAAATAAATTTGATTTTTTGAGTGTATGGTCTGTTTGGTTGAAATGTTCGACTATTTAGGAGTATGTTATGGTTTGTGTAATAAATAGTTTGTGGTTGTTAAATCGATATATAAAAGGTTATTTCGTCTCGACTATGTATCCAGTATTTTGGACATTTTGTACAAAAAAATACACTGGGAGTGTCAAACGTAAGGAGTTGCGGTTGTTTTAGGATTCGTGTATTTGGAACAGTAAAGGGGAAATCTGTGATGAAATGCTGACAAACATAACATCTATGTTTATTGAAAGTATAGTTACCGTGTTGTGCTGTGTTATGTGAGTGTTTTTCGATGTGCTTAGCTTGCTTAATAAATTAGGGTTTTTTTTAGAATTAACATTTAGTTACTGGAAAATGGACCTATTTGTGTCAGGGTGGAATTTCGCGGCAGGGTGGACTAACCGGGAGAAGGGTTCTACGAAATTTGGATGTCACTTGCATTAGTAAATGATTAAAATCGTAAATTCACGAAATTACTTATTTATTTTAATAATATTAAATAAACGATGTTGGTAGATGTGTCGTATGTTTGACAAGGTCACACCGATTGTTTTATCAAGTTAGCGGGTTAATGCTTAATAGTTAACAGATGATCGAATCTGCGAATTGTATAGCTAATATCCACGCGACAAAAGTCAGAACATACACCCTAGTCACATGAGAGGAAGATGCGTCCAACTCTGAAAGAGAGAGAGAGAGGGTGATTGATGGAAAAATAGAAACAATGAGAAAATACCAAGTATGAAGGATGTTTTTTAGGCCGGGCAATGTCAATGATACTTTTCTTAATATATACACGAAAGTAACTAGTAGTTTAATGAATAGAAGAAATAATACCAGAGAGACAGAGATTGTTAGGACCAGAGAGTAGATGTAGGTTACCCTGCGTTTGAGAAAATTGCCTAAGGGCTGGTCTGTCTGTTATCGAGACTGGTGATAGAGTAGTATATGTGGAAGTCACACACATTCAAACGAAGAAAGGAGAAAGGTTATTGCTTATCTGGTTAACAGCAAGGTCGGATGCAGTGGAAATAATCCAATTAACTTTCTAGTCAGAACAAAATTGCTTCGCTTGGTATAAAATAAGCAATATAGTTTGTTTTATTGCTATACAATAGAATACTTTTATTTCTTAGTTACATTTATTTAAAAAAATAATAAAAGGGCCTCAGACCTGAGAGGTTAGCTCATGCCGACGCTTTGTTTCTCAACAAGTCGGTTTCTCCGCCAAACAATCTTCTTTACGCCACCAACAGTTCATTTGATTAAATAAGTGCGATAATAAACGGTTGTAAACCGATTCCCGATCAGCCCTTTCTTTAGAATACCATTATTTTTGTTATACGTGCATTTCTATCTACTTACACCACGGACAATGAATGTTTTCGCTTTGTTCATTTCTTTCCAAAATAATTCGTTGTTCTTCATATTTTGACCTTAAATCCGTCATGGGAAAAACCTGGTTAAATACCTGCGCTCTTCCGAATAACATTACATGTTGAGGTTTAAGATATCTCAACACTTTTTAGGTTATTTCACGCGGACAACTTATGCATGCTTTGTATATAATTATTTTGTAGGCTTAGTTGAAAATATATTATTTGTAAACGGTAGATTCTTCGTATCGATTTTTGATTACATAATCATTAATAATTTGTATTATTAGGATTATTCAGACTACTGTTGTCATGCTATTCTCACGTTTCGCCCGATGTAACCTTTGACGTTATTTACTTTCGTCTTGTCGAACTCGGGACTTTTTCTTTGAAACTCAGTAATCTGTATAGAATTTAATATACAGGGGGTAACTTGTACTCGAACATAAATGCAGAATGTCAAATCTGAGCGACAGCTATTGGAGAAGGGGAACAACAACCATATATATTAATTGAACAATT
>OY744540.1:60407557-60475057 GCA_963556195.1 Sepiola atlantica | reverse complement strand
CCCAACCCTAACCACACAATTTCATAGAAAAAATGTGACGAATGATGCTTACATATCAGTCGCATCTTTATTCCTGTTCTTATACAGGGGCACCTATCCCCCCTAAAAAAATATGCCACACAAGGAATCGTTAATAAAATTCAAAATCCTCTTGTAATGCAATCATATTTGATACAAGTGAAGTTTTGTTTTCTGCCTAACTTATCCCATATGTTTTATCCCAGAATGTTCAACATTCTTTGTCTTATCGCCATTCTCTGATATGTAGGTATTTTGGTGGTGATCATCTCCTCAGTAGACGTGTGACCCCGAATGTGTTTCCATATCATAAGACATTCACTATCCTAGATTTGTATATGTGGGTTTATCTCAAAAGTTGATGTCAAAGCAATCGCCAAAATATTAATGAATTGAAGAGGGCCATCACAGTCAAAATTACGGCAGTGCCAGATAGAAATGAGTCGAGCATCAAGCATGAACATAACAATACAGTAGAGAAAGGCTAGTAACATTTCTTTCTGTGTGAACGACAAGTGATAATGCCCACAAGATTGCGAAGTCGATTTTGTATTCTGTCAAACAGAAAAGAGTGCTCGAGACGGTATCTCTCCACATATGACAGCATTACTCAATCTTACGGCATAACAACGTTTACACGCACCGATCTCCGTTAGATCATCGAGGTAAAGCAACGTTGAGCTTAGTCAGTATTAAAATGGGTGACAATTTAAGAATCCCAGGTGCTGCATGTGCTCTTCGCTTATCTCGGTAGTCTTTCTAGCCGCGCTAGATTTCGATTTGCCACTGGAATCCGGCAGTGCCGACTCAGGAAAGGTATGGTAACGATCGTGCAACCCTTCTTTAACAATTCCACGCGCAGCGTTCCTTACAGGGGATATCCATTGATACTGAACGTAGGCCGTTATGATGAAACATTATCTTAGGACGGATCTGGATCGATTCAATAAAGAGTTACGAATAATATTAACATGAGTTGTACAATTATTATTGTTCTTAGATTAAGCGTTTTATAACCGAACTGTAAAAAAAAAGATTAGAATTTTGTGGTTGTGCTTTTTGTAGTTTTCTAATTCTTTTGAGCGTTCGTCACTCTCCATTTGCTATTTGCGTGTGAATTGAACTTTTTATCTGATCTTATTTGACTCTTTCACAGTCGGATATTTCATTGTAACTGAAGTTGCAATTTTAAAACAACCGACGATTCCAGTTGGGTGTTAAATTAATTGATTTTCCTAAAAAAGATGAAAATAATAAAAACTAGACGTTTGCACAACTGACATAAAATCCAGCCATTACATTAGTTATTCGTTTTTTTTTTTTTTATGTTTTTCTTTCGTTTTTTTTACCGTTCACCCTTTTTTCGTTCTTCTTCATTTATTCTCTCTTTGGTTCTTTTTTTCCTTCGTTATTTCTTTCTTTGTTTCTTTTTTGTTCTCTTTCTTTCCTTCTTTCATGTTTATATTAATTCTTTATTTATTTCTGCCTTTTATTCTTTTTTTCTTTTTCTTTTCATTTCTTTCATCTTCCTTACATTGTTTTCCCTTTTTCTTTATTCCTTTTTGTTTTTCTTTCTTATTACTTGTTCTTTCTCTTTCATTGTTTTCTAACTTCTTTTTTCCTCTTTTTTTCTTTTTCTTTATTTCGTTATCTGTTGTTTCCCTTTTTCTTTCCATTTTTGTACTTGTTTCACCTCTTTATAATTTCATTCGTTTTTAAAAATTTTCTGTTTTTCGTTTATCTTTTTTCTCTTCTTTTTAATTTCTGTTCCTCGTTATTCTTTTTCTATCTTTCGTTTTTCTCTTTTTGGTTTTACTTTCATAGTATATTTATTTATTTATTTCTCCCCTATGATATTTTTTCTTTATGCTTTCTTCCTTTTTTCTTTCTTTCCTTTTTCCTTCTTTACTTTTTTCTTTTTTGATTTTTCTTTTTTTGTCTTTTTTCTGTTCTTCTCCCTTATTTTTTTGTTTCGTTCTTTTCTCTTTTTGTTTTTTCTTTTTTGTATCTTTCTTTCTTTATTTCTCCCCTATCATCTTTTTTCTTTATGCTTTCTTCCTTTTCTTTCTTTCTTTCTTTTTTTACTTTTGTTTTACTTTTCTGATTTTTTTTTCTGTTTTTCTCCCTTATTTTTTGTTTCGTTCTTTTTTCTTTTTTCTTTCTTTCTTTTCTCTCATTATTATCCTGTTTGCTTTATTTCTCTTTCCTGTATTCATTGTATTCGTTTTATTTAGATATTGCGGTATCTTTTTCTTTTTGTTCTTCATTTTTCTATATTAATAAAATTGCGTGACTACATACTGTGCCCCTGTCTATATGTCTCTTTCTCGCCTCTAAATAACTTATAGATTTTTATTTTTTAATTTACATTTAATCAATTTTTTATTGGAAAGAAATAATTCAATAACATTAATTATGAAATAGAATCCACTATATTATATTTCAGTTTATTCGTAAACAAGTCAGTCAACTCAATCTTTTCTTAATAGTTGGGGAAAAGGAATGAACAACTTCGTGATCCTTGGAAATTTGAAAGGCCTTTGAAAACATTTAAACTATCGAATAGAAAATAATTTCTGTTTTAAAATTATTTTTTATAGAAGTGACTTGATATAACGAGCTAAAAAGAACTAATAATGATTATCGCAAAGAAACTGACTTAAGTCTTACAAAGACCAGTAGGAAGAAAACAGTAAGCAGGAAGAGCGTTCCACAAGCCTGCAATTCCTGGAAACTAGCAATAGGAATAGGAAGTTGTATTATAACGCGGAATCAGAATAGAAAAATCAATGAAGACTACAAAACCAACAAGTCAAACGAGCTGGGGAAAAGGAAGCAGCGGATAAATCAGACAATACTGAGGAAGATATGGCATGATATTACTCATAGAAAAGACTGAGACTAGCAATGAGGGTCATGAGAAAAAGAAAGACTGGAGTTCACGCATGAATTAAATATTCGTGATTTTCTCCATTTTTTGCTTCCTGCCCTTTTCTTTTCTTGTTTTTATTCTCTTCGCCCGTTTTTCTTTCTTTCGTGTGTTCTCTATTCTTTGTGTTACTATTTCTTTTGTCCCTTTATTCTTTGTTTTTTTCCTTTCTTTCATTTTACAATGATCATTTATTTCCTTCTTTTTTTCTTTCTTCTCATTCATTTGTTTCTTTGTTATATTTTAGTTTTTCTTTCTTTCAATTGTTCGCGTTGTCCTGGTGACAACCTTGAACGGCTTCGGACATCCTTCGACAAGGTGTTGATTTCTACCCTAGCTAACCACCCAGAAATCAATCTTTCACAGCCCTTTGTACGTATGCTCTATCTACCTACAGTACTTCCCAACCCTATTAACCATTAAAGCTCCCCCTTAATCGCCGTAGGTATGAGACAAAACTGGATCCAATAGTGAGACCTCAAGTTTTACGTTTGGGGGAGTGTTCGGTTGTTAATTCTTTTTAACATGCTGTAAAACTCAACAACCGAACAACCATTATTAAAGAAAATCATGCGTAAACGAACATTACATCCTGGATATTACATCATTAATGACTTTGCTAATTAACTTTTTTTTCTGTCTTCTATGGGGTTGCCCCGAAATGATAATGTTTGTTCATTTTCAGCAGAAGAGTGTACAGCGTTGTAAGAGGCAGCATTACGCACATGGGGATGGAAAGAGATGTAACCATGCACGAGGCGGCATGTTTAGTGGTGGGCATAGATGCATGCAACAAACGACAGGATGCGAGTAGGAAATATTTAGCTGATAGAAAACAGACCACCCAGGGAATGGTTTGACTCAACAAAATTTGATTTCTCCACTTAGAAAAATTATTGACTCTTTTAATTGAGATTCATGTTTAGAAATCAAACCAGTTTAAGCTCATGAAAAACTAAAGTCTTTTCAGATACGAGGTTACATTCTTTTGATTATGAATCACTCTAGATTTTCCAAAATTAATTTTTATACTGAACTAGCGGGGCTATCCGGCGTTGCTCGGGGTCATAAAGACATATAATTAAAGAAACATCGCGTGTGTAACATCTTTATATTTAAACTTCTACTTCCCCCCCTCCTCTATAGCCGTCTCTTTATCTTTCTACCTTTCTCTTCCATGGTCGCCCCATTTCACTGCTACTTTCTAATTTTGCCTTTTGCGAAAGCTGCTTATTCCCCACCATTTCTCCTACGTTGCCCAGGGCAATAGTATGACATATTTCTATAAAAAGTACCACATTTATCTGCGCCTTCTATATATCTCCGCCCCGGTGTTCATACTATATTCATATCAATCGCCACCCCGGTGCACATACACTATACATACCTATCGCCGCCCCAGGGCAGATACTATATAAGTACCTATTGCCGCCCCGGTATGCATACTATATAAGTACCTATCGCTGCCCCGGTGTAAATGCTACATACGCACCTATCGCCGCCCCAGTGCGAATGCTGCATACGTACCTATGGCCGCCCCGTTGCGAATGCTACATACGTACCTATCGCCGCCCCAGTGCAAATGCTAAATACGTCCCTATTTTATACTAGATGGTGGACGTTATGGTCAGTGAGTTTTGTTATGTTTGTAGATTAACAGCTAATAATCTCTAGTGGTCCCACTGCTGTGCTATGTGATATCGCTCTCTCTCTCTCTCTCTCTCTCTCTCTCTCTCTCTCTCTCTATATATATATATATATATATATATATATATATATATATATATATATATATCAGTAGAAAAGCAGAGAGAAGTCAGCTGGGTTTCCGTCAGTCTTGGTGATATATGAGCTTTCATTTAGGATATATCCCTGTCTTGATTTGCATGACTGATGTTCTGTTACGGAAGACACATATCATTACAATCTCACTTAATAAAGGATTTTTACTTATATGAAACTATGGTTTCTGTTTGTATGAAGAGAGTGTCTTTCTGTTACAACCCTAACGGAGACTACACAATTATACTGCGACGAATTTCTCTAAAGAGTTGAAGAAGGTCAAAACGAACGAGCTCAAGTACGGGTCCGCCGTGCTTAGGCACTTCTCTAATGAAAATCATTTCAAAAGGAGAGAACGATAGGTGGATCTGCAATAACATCAACGAGATCTCCGTCGAGAAGCATCCAAAGTGTCTCTCCTTTGTGTGATCTCTACTGAAAGGGAAGTTATACCTTCGTTTTTTTTTAAATTGGCCTAAAAGTAACCACCGAAAGCTACCGGATGTAATGAGCAGCGTGGTGAAGCCGTGGGTGGACGAGATCGCTGCCGGACGCACCTACGTCTTCCAGCAAGACTCTGCTCCTGCAGACAAGGTCAAGTCAACCCAGGTGTTGCTGCTCAACAATATTCTTCACCACTTGTTGTCGAACTTCTGTCCACCCTCACCACCCGACTGCAAGCCCATTAGTTATTTATTCATAGAACATGATCGATACCAACACCAAAAAGCACGACCATAACACGATCGATTCTCTGAAGGCTGCCATTGTGGGGTCGCTATAGACAAGGACATGGTTACCAAAGCGTGCGAATCATTTATGCCCACCTTGAGATGTTGGATAATAAGTGTGAAGATTTTCTACTATATATATTAGCGCATGTGAATGAGTTTCGTCAAAATGAGCTGGTTGTGCGTGAAACAATACAATTCTTATAATGTATTCTGGAGTGACCTGCAGTGATGTGATACCAGGTTAAGATTTAACAGATAGAGTCAGAAAAAAAGCAAGGCTTAGATCAATATGCGTATAAGGACCCACTGATATGACGGCACGTGGAACAGAGACGAGGAAGAACAGTTGAATTTTTGGAGACCCAGCTCGGAAGTTAAAGCGGATGTCGCAAAAAAGCAATGACGGAATTACTGTAAAGAATCTAAGGCGGCGATGGGTGCTCATCTGTGTATCTATTTGTCAATCTAATAGTTACTTGGGTTAGTATAGCAATTTCACTCCTACATAAAGAGGTTCAAATTGTACTTTAGATTACTTAATATTTATTTTTAAAAATCCATTTTCTACAATATGACTTATATTAGTTATTTTTCTATAACTCAACGAAGTAATAGGAACAACGGATCTGAGCCATGCAGACGACACGGAACGAAGCTGCGATGAAGAATCTACATGACCCAGACGAAGAAACAAACGACGAAGGAAGTACACGGCTACGAATAGGAAATAAAGAAGGGACAACGCAACGTATATAAAATTTCGATTACTAGGGAGAAACTAAAGACAAAAAACTCTCTATCTCTCTCTCTTTATATATATATATATATATATATATATATATATATATGTGTGTGTGTGTGTGTGTGTGTATGTGCGTGTGCGTGTGTGTGTGTGTGTGTTAACTTACACTTTAGCCCTTTAGAGAAATATAACGTTCCATGTTAACGTTTCACTGAATGTCTTCCTATTTATTATTCTACCCTAAGAGTTTTTCTCATATATATATATATATATATATATATATTTATATATATATATATATATATATATATATATATATATATATATATATATATATATATATATATATATATATATATATATGCCTGACGATTCCGTTCGGGTATGAAACGCGGAAGCCTCTGTGTAGCTTAATTGCCATAAATATATTTTCATAATTTACTACCTTACTCTACTCACGTATCGAGCACCGTTGTAGTAAATACTGAAAATTGATACATAACAAATTATATCCCCTTATAACATTTTATGTGGACACATGAAATAATTATATATATATATATATAGAGAGAGAGAGAGAGAGAGAAAGAGAGAGAGAGAGAGAAAGAGAGTGTGTAATAGGGAAAGAGAAAAAGAGAGAGAGAGAAAGAGAGGGAGAGAATGATTTATGCACGGAAACTCTACTCTCCTATCTATTTATCTAAATGAATGTCTGTGTATAATCACTCACTTCTCGATTTACTTGACCTTCATTAGAATTCAAGATGAGCTTTATATAATATTATTTTAGCGTTATTTCAAGGTTGCATTTCTGAACTGTGAAGTTATTTGAGATCTAATGTGTAAAGGTGTTTGCTTATTTTGGAGTAGACTTTGAAGCTGTTATATTATATCGGGGTAGATTATCGAAGCTGTTAACTTATCGTAGGGTAAGTTTATCCAGCTGTTAATTTTTGTAAAACTGTTGGATTATCTGATGGAATTGTTCGAAGCTGTATGGATGTTGCTTTCGGCTGCTGTTGGATTTTATGAGAATAGATTTTTAAGACTGGGGTCATTTTTTACTACTGCAATATAGAAATTATCCGTACGTAGATCTTTCGTTTTCTTAGATTACCTGAGGGAATATTCCTTATAGAGTAAAGTCACCCTTAAGATTATTCTTGAAGATGTTAGATTATCTGAAGGTAATGAGAGAAAGAACTGTGCTATTTCAGTGTTTTTCTTGTTTCTATGTTAGTTGCACAACCAAGGTTTAAGAGTCGTATCTACCTTACTTTTTTACACATAGGAGAGGGATCAATGAACACATAATTGAAAGCCATGAACTAACCCCGACAGAAATGGATCCCGGCACAACATATTCACGGCCCCTGCTTCTAATAACTACAATCATCATGATGATGATCATCATCATGATCATCATTATCATCATGCTGATGATGATGATCATCATCATCATCGTCATCATCATCACCATCATTGTCGTTGGCATCATAATAATTATCGGTTTAATTTCCGTTTTATATGCTAGAATATTTTGGACAACTTTTGAAAATTGATATCGAAAATAACCTATCTCTTTATAATCCCTTTTGCCTGAAGTCCATCCTAATCAAGTTCTTTCGTGTTTTCCATGGACTACCCATGCCGACTGACTCTGCTGTCCAAACTGTTCAAACATTTGCTAATCACAGCATTCTCATCTATTCTTTCAACGTGTCCATACGAACAAAGTCGCCTGCCCTGCATATATCACCTTATACTGTCAACATTGAATATTTATCTGGGGTCATAAAATCTAAGCCTGCTATTACGACTCACATTACACACCCCTCGTATCATTATTTCATGATGTATTGCAATGCAATGCATGTCGTCAACCTTCTCTGGCCAGGTTTCACTTATATATCTAACCACACTGCGTACACATACCTGATAGACTTTTTCCAGCTCTTCTATCGTTTATGTTGATTAATGATGACAACCTAAGGGAGGTAAGTAATCATTGGTGGTTGGGCTTCATCATTTTGAAGATAGCATATATAAACATGACAAATTTTGACCCCGCTTTCTTTTGAAATGTTTAAAAATAATTCACATTAAAAGTTAAATTTTTTTTTAATTTTCAAATATCAAATATGATAAATAGGTTTACGATTTTGCAGAAGAAAAAATCGAAAATTAAATGTTTTTAATACTGAAATATAAAAAATGATAAATAAGTTTACGAATTTTGCAAAGAAATATATCTAAATAAAGAAAAACATTTAATTTTAATTTAAGTTTTTAAGTCTCAAGTTTTTGTTTGTTAATATGATTTGCATTCCATTATTGTTTTTAACATTTTTTTAATTTCTTGTTTTGTACATAAAAGTTTGACAACCATTGTTTGTTTGTTATTTTAATGTAAAAAGGCTAGAGTCAAATGTTGCAAAATAAGAAGCATAAAATCGTGAAAAGTTATTTTCTTACTGTGTCAGTATTAAATAAAGTCAACTGAAAAAGAGCCGTCTTTAGTTGGTCGGCGATTAGAAACACATAACCATTGCTATAACGAATAAGAAAATGTAAAGGGAAATAACTCTCATTTACTAGAGATGATGTCCGAAAGCCATTCTATTTGGTTGTACTTTGGTTATCAGTTGCGCAGAATTGATATAAATAAATTCAGATCGGACTGCAAAAGGGCAGCTCGAATCGCTAGAGACATTTGCAAACGAATAAAAGCAAAAATCAATGAAGAGTTGCAGCAGGAGATAAAATAACGCTGAAACGGGCGATAGGCATGGCAAAAAAAAATCAAACTATGGAAAGATATTTCTGACTTCCAGACAAAATAAGGAAGTGAAGTCAACATGAAAATATTCAAAAGATAAGTAAAAAAAAAAAGACAAAATACAAACAAATTTAACATCTTTCCTTTTTAGAGTAAAAAAGAAAACATAGAAAACGCTTGTTCGCCTTAAGTATTTCACAAAATGGCGTCACTATGTCAACGCTGTTAGAATCAAAGAGAAAGGCGGATTTAAAAAAAACATATTGTTTATTGCGAATCTCGTCTATAGACTTGTTCAAATTTGACGCGTCAGTTCAACTAATAGTATTTTTATGGCGTAATAATAATAATAATAATAATAATAATAATAATAATAATAATAATAATAATAATAATAATAATAATAATAATAACAACAACAATAATCGTGGCTGTGGTGGTGGTAATGATTTCGCATACGTCGGAAGGATATTTTTGACTGGAACGCATTTTAGAAATTTAAAGCCACTAACATAACATAAAAAACACTACAAAGCAATTTTGTAAAATCAAGTAACCTTTTTACATGGACATAAAATGTTCTAGCAATAGTAAAAAGCGAATTATTTTATTAAGAACAACATTTATAATTTCATGCAAATTAAAACAAAACATAAATACATTATGGTAGTTACTTACCCTCTCATACAAATACGAACTAATGTATTTTCGCAACGAAATGTCACAAATGTTTTTCCTATAAAGCAGGAGTAGATAAAAATGGAAATTAACATACCCAGACTCTGTATAAACACTGCTCATGGTGATCGTAAAAACTAATAATAATAATAATAATAATAATAATAATAATAATAATAATAATAATAATAATAATAATAACTAGCGGGACCATGTGGAAATTCCACAGTGTTTTCTACATCAATCTGTATAATTTAGTGTTCATAATATTATCCGGTGTCTAGAAATATGCTCATATTTTACTCACCAAAATTTTGCGAGACGGGATGGAAGTATATATATTTATTTATATTACTCGGTTGCCGGGGCAAAAGCTGTCTCTTCAGAAGTCACCATCGGTCGCGACTCCCCTCTAACTCGCACCCTCCCTCCCATCTCTCTACCCCCCCCCCGTTGTCAGGGGCAAATCTTAAATAGGAGTGTCAGATCGTGACACACAAAATAAATAACACACACTCTATCGTATTGATATATAAATAATAATAATAATAATAATAATAATAAGAAGAAGAAGAAGAAGAAGAAGAAAAAGAAGAAATTTTAGATATTAAAAAAAATAAATAATAAATAAATATCGTAAGCCTGAAACCGGCCCATTTGGTAAGTGTTTCCGCGTCTCCTCCGCCTTCCACAATGAGCAGGGTCAGTTAATAGTTTAATTAAGTAAATTTTGATATATTTAACAACTCCATTTAGTTTTCAGCTAGATGTTACGGTTTCGATTCTAAGTCTATCCATCCAATTTATTTGTTGTTTATTTATTCCTTTACTTTAGGAGCGTGACACACGAACACACACGCTATCGTATTAATATATAGATAATAATGATAATGATAATAATAATAATGATCATGATGATGATGATGATGGTGGTTGCGGCTGCGACGGCGACGACGACAATAATAATAATAATACTAATAATACTAATAATACTACTAATAATAATACTAATACTACTACTATTACTACTACTACTAATAATAATAATTGTAAACAGCTGTTACGAGACAGCAAAAATGATTTCAAACGGTCACCGAAAGATGCGGAGAGTATGTGAAATTTGAAGAGACATGTTATAGCTTAGACTTAAGGGAGCATCGCGAGTTGGTATAAGAGAGTGTGTAGAACTTCTAATGAGTGAAAATTAACAAATCACAGAGATGACGAAAGGGTGACCAGAAAAAGCTGCTCAAATACCAGAGAACTCATATGAATATAGAGCATGAAGAAAGTCAATATAACACCAATAATCGTACGAGCACTGGAAACTGTCCTCTCAAAAAAACATGGAGAAAATACTAGGAGAAATTGGAATGAACAGGATCACTGAGACCATACAAAGTGCGGCATGATAAAAACAGCTGTAATCTTGAGGTAAATACTCGAATTTGGAAACCAACACGCATAAGCTACGATGGGTGATCAATCACATGGACGTTACAAAAGGAAGAAAACAAAATCACTGGAAGAACACCACTGCACGAACCAAGGAACAAAAACTGCAAGAAAAAATGTTGGCATCGGGCTCAGCCTCGGCTGACGCCACAAAAAATAGTCGTAGAGGGTCAAGGAGGATCAGAAGACCGAGGAGGGACAGTACTAACCAAACCTTCACTGGAAGAATGCGGAAAGTGCTGGAACCTGTGTGAGGCGTATTGGCATCCAGATCCCAAGGGAGACTAATTGACGTTATCACGAGAAATAAATGGTAGGCGCCTGTTGCGATTCCGCAAGGTCATTTACGGTTGTAATCGAATAGATGTGAAGAATACTGAAAATCTTTGGAGGCTTGTTGTTCATCAGACTCCAGAGAACACCAATGGTTTTTCTCGCTGAGCAATCACTGACAATGATTTGTGTGATTTCTCCTAGTGTGCAGACATCATCATCATCATCATCATCATCATCATCATCATAATAATAATAATAATAATAATAATAATAATAATAATAATAACAACAACAACAACAACAATACCACCACCAACAACAACAATAACAACAATAACAATAATAATAATAATAATAATAATAATAATAGAGGAGACTTGTTGTCACTCAGACTCCAGGGAATACCACAGGTTGTTGGCAGTGGGCGATCACTGACGATGACCAGTGTGATAACTCCTAGTGAGTAAATAATAATAATAATAATAATAATAATAATAATAATAATAACAATAATAATAATAATAATAATAATAATAATAATAATAATAATAATAATAATAATAATAATAATAATAATAATAATGTATTACTAATAGAGATTTGGTATCTGTCTGAAGCCGAACCTATATTATTATTTCTATTAATTGTACTATTGCATCTCTATTACTATTGGAGATTTGCTATCTGTCTGAAGCACAAACCTATACTATAACTTCTATTAATGGTAATTAACTATATTATTAATTTTGGTCGCTCTCTTTTTATATCTACTTTTCAGTCTTTATATATACCCATTCCGAAACACCACACGTCTTTCAAATGTACATTATTAATTTGTTTTAACGCTTCTAATAGATAAATATTCGTGAATATACACTGATGATTGTTATTTTTTTCAGATTTCCAGATGTATTTAAAATATTTTCCTCGACTTTTTATTTAACAGGAAAGGGTACATTTTGTTGGAAAACTATGTTTTTTATTATTCCGTGATTTATTTTTTTTGTACTGAGCAATTAAATACAACAACTTGTTGTCACTCAGACTCCAGGGAATACCACCGGTTGTCGGTGACTAATCACTGATGACCTGTGTGAGAACTCCTAGTGAGTACATAATAATAATGATAAAAAATGGTCTAGCTTCTACCACTGTACACCCATTTTTGTTTTTTGCTCTTTGTACCTAGAACGAAACGGAACTTCCATGTGCAGAGTTTCTTTCCAAGAACTGCCAGTCTGTGAGACGCATAACAATCGAGCTGTTTTCCAGCTGACTACAGAATTGTTGTTTTAAAGTATAATGCTAACAAATTCTTGTTGAGCCATCCTCTTAAATAATCAAATACTGCCCAGTTTCACTATTGATTGCATCTATCTGACACATACCTATTAACCCTTGAGCCCGTGTGACTTGTTTGTAAAACCAAATATCTTGCCAGAAGGTAAGAAGATTTGACCAGTGTGCAGAAAAAATCGGTGAGCACTGGTAATCTGGTAAGACTTGCCGTCATTCAGATTCTATGGAACACATTCAGTGGGTACCAGCAAGTGATCACTTGTTATGGTTTGTGTAGAACACCTAATGAGTAAATACTCAACTAAGCAAATACGTAGAGATGGGCAAAGAGATGAAAGAAAAATGCAACAGGAAATAAATACTCAAATACCAATAATTATAAGAGCACCAGGAACAGTTATGAAAACAAAAAGAAAGGACGAGAAGAAATTGAATTCAAATCGAAAAATGACACCATAGAAAAGCATGTCGTTGATTTTATTTTATTTTTATTTTTATTCAACCGAAACAGGCAGATTGCAACGGAGACATAAAGGGTTAGTATGATTAAATCGTTATATGGAGTATCACAAGTGGGGAGTTGTGCATCAATATCTTGTTCACATTACCTTAAAATGTCTGCATGTTGGTACAGTCGGAAACTAGGGAATTCCAAAAGGCAACTGCTCCGAGGGAAGAAGCTATTAGAGTAGAAAGTTTTCCGGTACTTCTACAGTGAAGAGGTGGAATTTTGCTGCTAACTGGAATTTTTTGTTGTATTTACATAAAGAGGATACAAGTGCAGGGAAAAGGTCGTTGATCTTTGGGCCTTAACGAAAAACTAGAATATCCTTAGGGTATTTACGTTGAGGGGTTACACATGCAGTAAGATTATCGAAGCACACACTTTTGAAGTACTTCTAAAACAAGCACAGGATTGCAACATTGCGGCGATAGAGAATTGGGCTATACAGACAGTGCGGGGCATATCTTGTTAGAGACTCTTTTTTAACCTTGTCAAAAAGGGAGAGACGATGTGTTGGTGCACCAGCCTATATATGGCAACAATACTCCATGCACGACGAATAGTGGCTTTATAGCGATGTAGGATACTGAACAGTGTGAGAAATTCTATAGCCTGATAGACGGAGCGTACCTGCTGTGCAGCAGACTTGGCAGTATCTTCTATGTATGATACTAATTGACGCAAAATGGTCATGAAGGTTCTAGAAGGATGGTAAGACTTAGGAGGGAGATCAACAACCAAACCTCAGCTTGAATGGTGCGGTTAGTATTGCTACATTGGTGAGGTTTTTGCGACTGAAATTCCAAAGAAAGCCAACGGTCGCTGTTAGCGAGAAATCAATGGTAAATGGGTGTTGCTATAACGCAAAATGACTCGCAGCAGTTATCGATAAGGGTGGGTAGTACTGGACATCAGACTCGTTTTAACTCAAACTGCAAGGAAACAACGCTGGATTTTGTCAGTGAAAAATCACTAATAATTACTTGTAGCAAAACGTCGAGTGAATAAATACTATTACTACTATTGATACTAATGATAATCATGATAATCGTTATAACAATGATAATTTGCAACACTTACATGAGAGGCGAGTATACTTAAATATGGTATTACTTGTTGTAACTCAGATTCCAGGGAACACCATAATTTTGAAATAGAGAATAATCACTTGTAATTAGTTTTGTAATTAGTTATGTAAGGACCACACAGGAGTAAATAGTAAACCAAGCAAATACATGGATATTGTCAAAGATCGCAAGGAAATATACAACAGGCAATGCTGTTTCAATACCAATAATTCTAGGAGCACCAGAAACAGTTCTGATTTTTCAGAAAAAAGACTAGGAAGAATTGAAATCAAATGAGAGATTGATGCATAGAAAGCACGCCATGGATCGAAACCGCCGAAATATTAAGAAGTATCGAATGCGGAAAGAATACCGAACACAGAAGCCAATTTACGAAGCTTGGTGACACAAAAAAACGACAGGTTAGTAAAAGTAGAACACCCCTGCGTAAAAACAATTACAAATATAGAAAAAAAACGTTACAGAAACCTAAAAAGAAATTGTAATTCAAAGCGTAAATGTTTAAGGAAACATCCTATAAATGACATCCTGTCCTTTCCTCCATAAATACGTTAATACCAACCTCAAGAAGAGTCTGTGATGATAGAAAGAGCCATATTACGATCGCCACTGGAAGGACACTTACCGTACAGCAATTGTAGGTGAGGTATTTGTAATATGTGTCACATAAATACCAGAAAAAGTCAACGTACGTCATCAAATATAAATTAATGGTAAATAGCTGTTGTGATAACACAAGTAAATTTACAATAATGAGTTTAAAAAGCAGACAGTATTATACATCAGAGGGAGACTTGTTATAACTGATTTTTATAATTTTGTATAAATTGTGGTTATCATCTTGTTAAATAACAACAGTGTTCAGTTTCATCTAACGCTAATTATGTTATATAAATTCCTGACACCATCTAGCTATATGGCGCCTATTGAATATCATTATTACAAAGTCGTATAATTTCATGGCACCTTCATGCTATATAACAACAACTAAATATGTTTTATTGTAATCTAATCCGTATAAAATTGGAATCATTGCATCGCTATACTAGCTGGCACTACCAGCTCGCTATCGCTTCGAATATTTCGCTCCTTGAAATCATTGAAAAAAAACTTTAAATATAATCATTTAATTACTAAGTTTCTTGTTAGCACAAGACAAAACTTTCGCATTTATTCATAGCATTTTAATGATACGATATTTTGTGTTTCGCAGCTGACAACTCCGCTACCGGATCCAGCATTACACCATCATCAGGAGGAAACACTTGGACTGCTTTTCTGAAGTAGCGAGACTCGTCTGTCAGAAGGGGATTATGTAGCACTGGTGTCATCTGCCCATAAATGCCATCAAGCCAGATACTCGTTCCAGCCATCATCAACATCAACAACTGACTTTGATTGCATTGTGACGTCACAAACTACCGTTTATATGGCGTCAGCACTATCTCTTTCATCTCCCTTCTTTCACTATCCGACATTCACCTCTTCTCCCAGTTCATATCATCCACTTTTAGCCATATCAAATAAGATGCTTTTTCTGCTGTTTCCTGAAGATCTTTAATGAATTTTCTCGATTCTGAATTGTTACAGTAAAAGCGATGTCGAAATTAGTTTACAACCGTTCGCTCTACATTTCCTCTTGCCCCAATGGCCAAATGATGGAATTCGACCTATCATCCTTTATCTTGACACTCCTGTACCAACTCCTTATATCTGATCTCTTTCCTATTTTCTACAGCAGCAAAGTTTGCTTCCCATGGTATTATTATTTTTTCTTTACCACACGACAATATCTGGTCCTTGTCAAGATCATACCAACGGGTACACGAAAAGGTTTTCCAGACCTACACTTAACTTCTTGTTTTCAGTCCATCTATCATCTATTTTCATAGTCGTTGGATGACTACTCAGATTACATTAGGTGCCTGTTTTGTGGAATGCTATCTCCTTTCTTAAGAGACACTTTAACAGTTTGGTAATTTTTATACAAATTCATGTACAAATGCATTTATCTTTTAAATAAGACGGTAATCAAATAAACAGAAAGCGGAAATACGTTTGCCTAGGCGATAGTCTTTCTATCTAGGGGCGGGGTCCTGTTTTAAACTTACAATTTGTTAAAAATCAAGTAAGTCTCTTAAAGGCCGGAAATGGATATTTAAAAACACATACGACATGCGTGAGAGAGAGAGAGAGAGTGTGTGTGAGAAAGAGAGAAGGAGAAAGCGAGCATGCCAGCCAGAAAGTCAGTCACACCGTCTAACCTTTGTCTCTTGTCGCTTATGCGTCGTCCGTATATTTCATTTTAGAGAGCGATGTTAGTTTAATTTAAGAAAAGTAATTCATCATTTTTTATCAAATAACTTTAATTGTTTAATGTTAATATGGATGAAACTATTGCACATATATTGAAAGAAATAGATCAATCAAATTGAAAATGAATAACACCAAACGTTAATTTATTATAAACTAAAAAATAGCTACGCAAATAAGGCATTCACATAGATGTATTGGGATTTTTTCTCTGTTCTATATATAGAGCATTTAAAAACGGTTTGTTTTATTATAAATTTAAATAAAAGTACCCCGTTTGGATTTAATGGTGATGAAATTAAAATATTTCGCTTTTATTCATTGAGATAGCATATTCAATTGGTGAGACTTAGTAAGATACTGGATAATAGTAGGAGAATGCTAGAATATTATGTGTCATACTTGTGTGTACCTATATGCATATTTATATGTTGTCCAGTTTGCATAACACTTATCTTTCACCAGTAAGTAAGTATAAGTAAGTATATTACTTATAAATCACAAGTATAAAACTTATTTCCCATAACAAACAATAAAACATATTCAGTTTGTGCGATATGCCATTTACTGCAAATGAAGAATGCTTTAACATGCTCGGTGTCCATGATTATCCGCTTGTGAAGGTGTTTGTCTTTTATCCCTCATTACCAGGAATTTTCTCGCAATTCTTACCCAATCAAGCACGTGTCTATGGGAAACACACTGATTTGGATTATGCACCATGTTGTTATGCAGATTCGAACCTCTCATTAGGCAGATACCCTGCATTGTATTAATATCCAATTAGGCATAACTTCACACAATACTCCAAACAATTCTCTTTTAGTAATATTAGTACATGTTATGGTGTTATGCTGATCTTCCTTATCACGTGACTATATGGACTTTTCTAGATATTGTGCATAGCTGAGCTTAAGAAGAACAACGCGCAGTCTTTCTGTAATATTCTATTCTGTACTTCTGTAAATATAAACTTTTGTAAATATACCACTTTGTTTTATTCATTATCGGTCATTCAAGGCCGCAGCATTGGCGTCGATGAACTCGAACTTATGTCAACATAACCTTTACTCCAACTGGCGATGTTGAATGTTCGAATAAAAAACTTAGGTGGTGTGATCGATAAATTGTTAATTACAACAGCGAGAAGTTAAAGCTGTACTGGATTTTAAACACACAAGATGTACCAACTCTCCGAAAGGAAATTCTCCAACGTCAGAAGATATGATATAAAAAGTTCGCTTTTCAGAGTGATGAAAAAGATTTTAAGTCATTCCCCAACACGAAATTTTAGAATCTAAATCGTTCAACCACGGAAAATAAACAACAAAAGATCTATCGATTTTCTTACTTTTTTATTGGTCAATCAGTTTGACCAAACTTATTCATTTTTTGCTCTCGTTAAGAATTAAAAACAATATTATCGAGTGGGAAAAGTTACGTGAAAACGTTGGTAGCCTATTTTAGTGACAGAAAGTAAGGGAATTTAAAAGTGGTATATTGTACGGCATGAAGCACCAACAAGATAAACAAATGCAATTACAAAGGAATATCAAAAGAAAGTGGAAATAGAAAAGTTGATAGAAGAAAAATTCCAAGAAAAACAAATAGAACAAATTACATTTCAAGAAATTGAAAAATGATTCAGGTAAAGTTTTTTCTATACACAAGATGAGAAAAATTATTAAAAATATCAAATAGTGATCAAAATGTTGAAGATAACATTGCATTTTCAAAAACCGCTATTTCAAGCGCCATCGATATTTTTAACACAACTCTGTAATTTAAATTACGTTTGCTTCGTATTTAAAACGACGCAAAGATCTTTATAATATAGAATGCGAATTTTACCGTTTATAAAAGGTTCGTTTGCTATGAAGAAAGTCGATTACAGTTGAACATACTAAATTCGTCAATAATATATTACCGAAAAATCAAACAACCTTACATTTGCTGAAGTGGTACAAATAGTAACAATATTGTTTAGCCCTAAAACTTTAATTTTTCAAAAAATGCTTGGAAATGTATGAAAGAAAGAAAAGAAGACGAAGACTACACTACTTTTTCTATGCTAGGTAACAAACATTGCGATGATTTCAAATTGTCAGGGTTGAGCGATAGAAATTTTAAATCTTTAATCTTCGCACATGGTTTACTATAGTGCAGAAACAAAACGAAAGGTAATTAATAAACAATAAAATATACCTGATATATCGCAGAAGTTTGCTAACGTTTTATTAGTGTTGGTCACGATTCTAGAGACATTGAGCAAAGCGGAATCTGACATAGAAAAATACGTAACAAAAAAGAAAATTATTCATCAACAAAATTTGATCAGCCAAAAAAATATAATTTGCTTACTAAACCGTGTTTTCATTACGGGCAATTGCATTGGTAAAAAGGTTGTATATATAAAATGAAATAGTGTTTTAATTGTAGTCGGATGGGACACAAATGTATGCAGTGTAGAGTTAAAAATGAAAAGAAAGTGACGAAACTAAATATAGCAGGAAGTTTGTGAAAGTAAAACTATCTAAAAAAAACATACATCCACAACTTTTGTCGGTATCAGATCTAATAACAATACTTCTTAAAACGTGGAAAACATTAGAAATAAACTTTGATGAGAACGAGTAAAATAGCTAAAAGCGTCACTGGTTTACATATAAAATGTTACGGCGAGCTTATCCCTAATTTGACATTAAAATAAAAGACTTTGACATTATCACTGTTTTAATGAAAAGCTTGAACCACTTATTGCGTACGGTCTTGATGGAAACATGTGTATCATGGAATATGGTTATAAACTTTTTTGTGAAAATATTGAAACTTTAAATGACGAAGAAGAGAGACTATGAGAAGAATCTAAATAACACTTTTCGGAAGTTTTTTCTGGTGGATTGTGAAAATGTAAAATAATGACTGCCAAGTTTGATTCAAAACCAATTATTCAACAATCTTTTTAAAATAAAACAATTCTATTCGCGTCATAAAATAAGATTGATGAGAGATTAAATTCATTGTTTTGCTCATGGAAAACATAATTAAACAACAAATAAATTGGACGCTGAGACTCGCCGAGGTCTGAAGTACAGACGCTTTACCACCAAGCTAAGTAAATGAAGACGTAAAATGAACGTACTTAAACCATTACGTGACTCCGCTTGCTACTGTCACTTCAGTGTGGAAGGAGGAGGAGACTGTGGAAGGAGGGGGAGACGACATTGTGAGAGGGGAGCAGGTCATTATTTATTTAGATTTCGACTCGCGAACCGCAAAATATATCATTACACGTATTGACAATCAATGAATTGAAGAAAATCTGATCTGCAAATAGTATAAATATAATTACGACGAAACATATAAATTAGGAATTTCACAGTAAACTAAAAAGCTTATGCACTTTTTGCATGGTGAAACATTTGAGCAACTAGAGAGAGAGAGAGTGAGAGAGAGAGAGAGTGAGAGAGAGAACTGTTAAATACTTTTACTTTCCATGCAACTTTAAAACATTATCAAAAATAAGTGTAAGTTCTACTTAATTAAACGTAAACTTCTGCGTATATAAAAGCCAATATCTGCTCTTGAAATATATTTAGAATATTTTTGAATAAAACTAATGTTTTGAATACAGTGAATACTGCGAGCGGTTCCAACGCGAAGGCTGGCAGACGATAACTTCGACAACGTACTTTTTCAGTTTTATTTTCTAAGAAACATTACAAATTACAAAATAACGAACCACTGTTAATAAATAACATGTTTTTATTTATTTATTTATATAAAAAATTAAAAACAAGTGACTATAAATACAATTTTATTGTGTCTTTTCGTATTTTTCTTTTTAGTGAAAAAGTATTTTTTATGTTGCTTGAAACTGAAAACTATTCATTCTTGTTTGTTTTCGAGTTTTTGAGGGACATTTTCTATTTAATTACGTCAACTGGTAAAACATAGGGTATCATTGGTATTTCTAAAACGGTAAAAACAATTATTTTCTTTTTCTTTTTGGTTAGGGGCCAGTATGTTTTTTTAATGTTTTGAACGGACATTAAGCAATGTTTTTTTTCACTGAAAGTTTAGACTAAAAAACATTTTTCTGGAAGGAGGGAAGCTTTTTAGACTTTTAAAACAAATATATTTACGTTTTCTATTGCACCAAGCGTAGGTTAGAATATGTTCGGGTTTGCAACCGGCACAAGCACTCACATTTCTGGCATTTTCTTACGTTTTCTATTGCGTCAAGCGCTGTTGCTCCAAGCATATTATAAACGAAAAGTAAAGCGAAATATATAAACATTTTATGGAAATTAAGGAATTTCACATTAAACAATAACGTTTATGCACTTTTTTGATCGTTGAAACATTTGGACGACTAGAGAGAAAGAGAGGGAGAGAGAGAGGAGGGAGGGATAGAGAGAACTGTGAACTATTTTAACTTTCCAACCAATTGCTTTATTTAAGCACATTGTGAGACTCCGTGAAATTAAAACAGCATTTAAACGAAAGGTATATTCTAAGAAATTAACAAACAATTACTTCGAATTAAATAATGATTGGAATAAACTGAATACTAATATTCAGACTCAATCTTCTTTTCAGATATTAAAAAAAAACATTTACTAAAAGGCTATTACCCAAAAGGTTTTGAGGTCTCATAGATCAGAAACGGAAATGCAACTCTAAAACATGCTAAAAAATAAAGGTAAGTTCTACGAATTTAAAAGGCAATTACTGTGCTTCATAAACTTCTGCGTATATAAACAACCCAATATCTGTTCTTGGAATATATTTTGAATATGTTTGAATAAATCTAATGTTTTGACACGAAATTACTTTCAGATACTCAGCTTGATTACCAAAATGTTATTACAATGAGGTCAGCTCAGGAAAAACATCTAAACGGAATAAACTCTCAAACGCAGACTTGCTGCAGGTACATATACATTTTGTGCGATTTTAAATCGTTGGACTGAAAAAGTATTTTTCTGTGTACATTTTTTAATATAACAACGGCTTCCAATTTCTTACAGCTGTTTTTATCATCACCATATGATGGAAGAGAGAAGAAGACAACAAGGAGACGGAGCAAAAGAACGACAAAGAAAATGGCGAGAGCGATTACGAGAAGAAGAAAGAGATGAGTTCCGGCACGCCAACAGAATAAGAGACAAGCAGAGAAGACAGATCATGGATGCTAAATAGAGGGATGGGTACCTTGACAATATGAGAATCAAAGCTGAACAGAGGAGAAATGACGTGACTGCAGAATAGAAGGCTTAATAACTTGAAAATAGAAGGAACACAGTGCGGCAACGAAGGAATGACTACGTAGATAACCATGACATGTATTTTACGTTGGTGCTGTGTGTCGATATTGTAGGACGTTGAGATATGGCCATCAGCTAAATTGTTGTCATAATGGAAAAATATAAATTCCTCATCTACAAAAATATCCTGACAACCTGAGGCTATCTTTTTATATCAACAATAACGAAGGAGTTAATTTCAGAAACAACATAAGAAACTATAATTCGGCTTTTAAATTTGCTTCTTTTGGGGCAACTATCAAACCTCCTCCAGGAAATTGACCTTACTGCTTTCGGCTACAATGGTCAGACATACCACTATGCCAGTACTCTTCATCCAAATCAAACTGAAAAGAGAAGATATGCCCAACTCTATATCATTGACACTGATGAAGAAAATGATGTACGAGTAAACTCCAGTGAAAATGTAAATTGCCTACAATCTGTATTCGAACAAATATCTATTGTAATGAATAATCATCCTTATGCAGCAGTATACTGCTGCATAAGGATTATTATTCATTAATATTTATATATAACAATATGAGAACGATAGAGATTCAAGAGGAAGAAAGAGCTTTAATGGAAAATATTTCTCCTAGACAAGTTACTATGCAATTATATGTAATGCTCCTACTAATAATGAAATTGCCGCAATTATTGTGGTGGAACCAATTATGTTGTATATCCTATAGGAACACAAGTACGAATACAATACATTTCCTGCAATTAAGACCCAACTGTGTATCCTTAAATTATTACACATGGCGATCAAGGATGGCATATTAATATACCTCATGTGCAGCACCGTCAGACAATAATTCGTAACAAAGTTACTATGCAACAATTCTACAATCATCGCTTGACTGTAAGCGAAAGTTTCAGTGCTCTTCATCGAGCAGGGAAACTATTGCAGCAATACATTGTAGATGCATATGTAAAAGTAGAAGGCTGTCGGTAAAACTGTTGAAAATAAACCAAGCGCAGTGAAGAGTTGCGATGTACACCGGCCTTATGGACCACTTAGCAATAAATGATCAGGATGGTGATGCAGGGATTCCAGTAATTCTAACCTCAAACGTAAATGGGATCCCGCGAAATATGCAACAGTCGTATCAGGATGCCATGGCTATAGTTGCCAAATATGGAAGGCCCGACTAATTTTTAACATACACCTGCAATCCAAAATGTCGGGAGATTACAGAAAACCTGGGGGTTTACGGAACAGTTCAATACAGGCCAGATTTGATAGTGCTCGTTTACAAGATGCATCTCAATGAATTGATGATAGACATTACAGAAAAATACGTACTTGGCGTACCAGTTGCACATATACACGTGATTGAGTTCAAAAAAAGAGGCTATCTGCATTGTCATATGCTCATCATGCTGCGTGCGGAAGAAAAAATAGAACAAAACAGCTAATTGATAACATTGTTTCTGCAGAGATTCTGTCCGTAGATGAGCTCGAGTTGAGGGAATTGGTTCGCACACTTATGATACATGGCCATTGCGGAGTATTGAATCTTAATGTGTCAGGGTATCCTGCTTACAGAAGACGAAACAATTGAGATAAAGAACAAGTGGGCACACATCAAGTGGATAACAGATTGTTAATTTCGTTTAACAAATATATGTTGAAAGAATATCGTGCACACATTAACGCTGAGGTGTGCTTTTCTATAAAAAGTGTCAAATATCTAGTTAAATATGTTTACAAACGACACGATTGTGCAATGATTGGAAATTAGAAATGACATTGCAGATAACAACGAACCAGCGGTTGCTTAGGAATATAATGATGTACGACAATACTTATCATGCAGATATGTGTCTTCACCTGAAGCTTTCTGGCGACTGTCAGAGGTCAAAATGCGCGGGCAGTCGCACACATTACCAGATGAGCAGCAAGTTTACTACAGAGCAGAAGAACAACAAGAAGCAATTGTACGAGCACAAGAGCGTCATACGCATTTAACCGCCTTGGTTCCATTTAAAGAAAATAGATGAAAATACTAGGAACTATTTCTATATGTATATCCCTGAACACTATGTGTTTAATAAGCGGGATACTAAATGGACCCGTAGAGTGCGCTACCATAATATTGTAACCAGGATGTACTCGGCAAGTCTTCGAAATGGTAAAAAAATTTATTTGCGGATGCTTCTCCTTCATATTCCTGGAGCAACTTCTTTCGCTTCTGTAAGAACAATTGAAGGAGAACAATTACAGACTTTTTAAGAAGCGTGCATTCAATTGAGGTTCTGGATGATGACAATGAACTCCAAGAAACTCTTTCAGTAGCAGCTCATATCAAATGCACCGACAACTTCTAAATATGTTTGCTATGATTTGTCCCTGCAGTTATGGAAAACAATGACAAGCACACTTCCGGGAATATTGCCCATGAATTTGATGGATGCTATCTTTAGAGAAAGTGGCATGAATTGTGTAATATTAAGCCTTCCGAAACCAGTAGGGCAGTTCCCTATAAATGAAGATGGTGCACAAAACCATATCTTTGATCCAAATTAATTAAACAATGAACAAAGAGAAGAATTAGATGCCATCATTGATGTAGCAGCAGCAGTTGAGAGAGGAGAAAATGTTAATCGTTTATTTTATCTTGACGCACCAGGCGGATCAGAGAAAACTTTCATGTTTAATATGATCCATGATTATCCCACTGGTAGAAATATTAAAGCAGCCACTGCTGCATGGACGGGGATTGCTGCAACACTTTTAAAAGGTGGGCAGCCCCCCCCCCCATAGCATATTCAAGTTTGTAGTTCCTCTACGTGAGACAAGTGTATGCAATGCCCCATCAAACTCTGAGCAAGTTAACATGTTAAAATGTAAAAGCCTATATAATTGTTGAAGCTTCAATGATACCAGCCTATAACTTAACTGCTATAGATAAGTGTTTACGAGACATCATGAATACCGATAACTTATTTGGCGGAAAAATAATCTTACTTGGAAGATATTTTAGACAAGTTCCCCCAGTTGTTCCCAGAACTCCACCAGCAGCTGTACTCAATGTTTTTTCTTAAACGCACTAATTTATGGCACACATTTCGTCAGATGAAACTCACACAAAACATGAGAGCAAATGCAGATCAACAACAGTTTTCGCGATGGCTACTGAACCTTGGAAATGGCTTAATTTACAGCACCTTAGGCAATGTTGCAGATAATACTATTGACATTTCTGCAGCATGTATATCCAACAATTCTTTGGTATCTGAAGTGTGAACGAGGAGGTTTTAAGTAGATTGCCCACAGATTCTAGAACATATTTTACTACGGACTCTGTATCTTGTGATACTGAGGAAGAAGGCCAGAATTATCTCATGGAGTTTATTAATTCACTTACACCTTCTGGCATGCCACCACATCGGCTTAATCTCAAAGTTTGATCAATTGTTATGTTGCTCAGAAAACTCGCTATTTCACCTGGTTTATGCTTTGAAGTTGTACAACTACCCGATAACTGCATTGAATCTACGATAATAAGCGGTTCACATTCCCATGAGAAAGTGCTGATTCCGAGAATCAAACTTACTCCAAGTGATGCCAACTTACCCTGCACTCTGCATTGGACTCAGTTCCCAGTGCGTCTATCATATTCCATGACAATCTATAAGGCACAGGGACAGACATTTGACAGAGTTGGAATTTATTTGTCACACCCATGCTTTACTTATGGGCATCTCTATGTTGCATTTTCCAGAGCAAGGACAATGAACAGTGTGAGAATTCGTGTAAACTCTCAGAATGATTACACTCATAGCAGCAAAATGGGATTTTTTTCGCTAGAAATATTGTCTATAAAGAAATATTATAATTTATGTACAGGATAGCATAGAAGAAACATTGGCAATGTAAAATTGAATTTACTTTTGCTATTGTGATTTTGTTTTTTTACTTTTGTTGTGTTATGGGTATATTACAGATTATTTTATGTATATATCTTTCACTATATAAAGAAAAAATATAACATGAATTAGTTTACAACAACTGATTCATGTTCACATGATTTAGCTACTTATTGTTTACTCCATATAAGATGTGAAGTATGATTGATTAAACTTGAATTTTTACGCATACAATGCTATAATACTTATATTGTGAAATATTTCCACTTTCCAAACCAATTGCTCTATTTAAGCATATCGTGAGAAACCATGTAATTTTCACGAGTCCTACTATCTCTGCTATATATTAATAAGCGAGCGCTACCTACTTACCTACCTACCTGTGTCACGCTCTGACATAAATTAAACATAAAATAACTTGACACCGAAACCGTGAAACGAAACCGCAAACTTGAGGCCTGCAGTCTTAGTCATTAAGGACTGAGCTAATTAACTGAACTCATGGAACACTTTCCAATTAACCTAATTAAAACATTCAATGAACCCGCTCTCTAACCGTCGGTTGAGTGTGGAAGGCGGAGACGACATTGTGAGAAGGTAGCAAGTGAGGGGCATCGTCATTGTTTATTTTTTTTATTTTGGGTAACACTTATACTTCGATTCTTTTGTACAATAGGGGCGCGTTTCTAAATAGACAATTAATTTTACAATAGGGGCGCGGCAGCGTTCCGATTAAACTTTCGATTTTTTTTTGCGATTCTTTTGTACAATAGGGGCGCAGCAGCCTAGCTGAAAGAGACGACCGTACAGATTCATGTAGGTTGCAACGTGGAATATCCACGGGGTCTTGTTATTATGAATAAATGTAAACCGGTCTCGTCACACAAATTATTCCAATCCGGTAATCCATGTGAAAGACGAATTAAAATATGTCAGACATTAAAAAAAGGAAAATATATATATATATATATATATATATATATATATATATATATAGAGAGAGAGAGAGAGAGAGAGAGAGAGAGAGAGAGCGATAGAAAGAGAGAGAGAGAGAGGAGAAATGTTATACGGAACATACACAGAAATAAACAGTAAGATAAGCACGAGCTCACTAAATACTATTTCATATATATCAGAACATGAGTCTTACAAAAGTTGAAACCTAAAGAATATTTAGTCGAGGATAATGGAGTTTGCAAAATAAAAGAGATTCAAGGAGCCTATGAAAGGCAATAAACGCTATAGTGTATATAAAAACAACGTAAGTATGAGTTTTGACTAGCACCGCTAAGGATGGGCAAACACATGTTCAGTGGAGGTGGGGGGTGAAATCTATAAAGATGAACTATTTACACGGATAACAATAGGAGGATGGAGACAATTAGCTGCACTAGTGTGGAAGGTTTACTTTATAATTAAGTGCTATCAAACTATAACAGGACAGCACAACCGTTACTTAAATCTTCTCTACTCAACTAAAGATCAAAGTGTAGTATCTGTTCCGATGGATACTGCACCCCATAAACTGGTATTGTCTTGGCCTTCGGGTCTTGATTTACGCCGGTCTATGGGTCTGTCCTGTGCAGTTCTCGGAGGTGCACCCTCCCAGGCTTTGCCTCCCCTATTTGGGGAGGAGTAAGTTTATTGCTTACTGCCTGAGGCGCCCTTACCGGGGAATGCTGACGGGTCACATTTTACTTGTAAGAGTAATATAAAAACTGGCCTTGTGCCTAATTCCTGGAGAGGAGTAAATCAATACTCAACTGAAGATCAATTAAAGTTTCGTTTTTATATAGGCTCGAGTACCTTTTAAGTGATCTCCGAATTATAACTTACTAGCGGAACCCGTCGCCCGGCGTTGCACGGGAGAAAGTACTACCCCACGTCGAATAAAAAAAGAAAACGGCCTATTGTTTCTCCCCCATCTACCGTGTTGTCGAATGTTTTAAATTTAAAAAAAAAATGAAAAAAAGTGGTAGAGTAGACAGGGATCGAACGCTAAAACTGACGATCATGAAACCTGCCTTGTTAACGACTGTGCAACGGTCTCGGGTTAAGAATACATGTGAAAATGGGCCAATTAACTTTAGCTTAATTGTTGGCATAAATAAGAACCGGTGTTTCGTGAGAATTAAACTGTGTGTATTAGTTCCCGGTGTCGATGAGTAGAGTGACGGTACAGAATTGTTAGGGAGGAAAGTTTTTGCTACCACCTATATTGAGTTGGTTTTTCGGAGAGACGTTGATGGTGGGCCAAATGTAATATTTAGTGTTAGGTAGAAAAAACTAATAACAAATTTACTAAAACACGCTCGTGTGAATAAGTGTAGTATAGTGGTGAGTTTAGTAGCCTGTGATGCATGTGGCTATTTTCCTGTACTCCGAGAATGTACAGGGGAAAAATCGTCTCTACTTTATATATTAGAAGATTAGAAAGAAGAAGATAATTTCACACAAAATCTTTTGATTGACTCAAAAATATACATTTGCATTTTTTTATGCTACCGGAAGTCTCCGCCTAACCATATGCGCACAAACGATTTATGTACTTTTATTTTCTACGACAAATGGTAAACATTGACGGCTAGACAGCAACACTACGATGCCTACAAATCGGGAGAGTGTGTCTATCTTAATGGAAGGAGGGGAATACCTTCACATATGTCGACAAATAGCTTTAAAAGTATCAAGTGTTCTCTTCATTTATTTATCATTTCATATATTTTTCAATTTAAAGATAAACTAATTGATCAATATATCTTTCTGACTTTTAAAAAAATAAATTCACACCTTACATGGCATATTGCCACTGAAACATATGGGGCTTTTGTGAAAGAGGTCATATTTTGGGGGAGTTGGTGGAGGGAAGCATTAGTAGGAAGTTGGTTTGCAAGATATTTTTTTACATTACATTTAATTCTCTATATGTTTCTACGGTCGGGGGAAACAGGTAGCAGGGGAGGAATTCCAAAAGCAGGCGGTCCGAGGTAAGTAGTTATTAGAGTAGAAAATCATCCGACATCAGACGTTCACAGTAAAAAAATTTTTTAATACAAAAACTGATAATAACTTTTTTTCTTCCTAATACCAAACGGTCCTTCTATGGACAAACTTGTTTCTCTCCCAACGATTCACACTTCCGGAACAAGATACCACGAGACTGCTTCCCTGCAGCGTACAATATGGTTTTCTTCAAATCAAATTTCAACAAGTACTTGCCATAAACCGTCTGAATCAATAATCACATTTTGTTAATTCCTTTCATCAGTTTCAATCCTCTCATAATATTTTTCATAATACAACTCATATTTACCTCGAACAACTTTTGGCCTGGATAAACGGTGACTTATTAGTAAAAACGAGAAAAAAACCAATGATCGTCTAGAATGAATCGCTTACAGAAGTCATTTGCGATGAGTCGTCTCCAACGAGTCATGTAAGGTAGTCGTCTACAGTCAATCGTTTACTATTGTTACATGTCAAGGGCCGTTGTTTAAATGGTTAAGTTTGAGTGGCACCTGAAGGTTCAGAGGTGATTCTAGAACAGATGTCAACGATACTACGTAACTTCAGGAGGGAGATTTACTATATCTTAGCTGGCGAGACTTCAATAAAGAAAGACTTATTCGTGGTGCCGTCTTTATAACGGGGTTGCGGGCATAATGTAGATAGGTGTATCGGGACGATCTATCTGTCTATCTATCTGTATTTTCTCTCACGTGTACGAAAGTAACCTGCCTCTTTGATGTTTTCTTTCGCTTCTCTTTTAAATAAAGCTTTTTTGATAAACATCTGCGGCCGAGTAGATTTACCAGCAGACGAATAGAACCTGGGCTGGTGAAATATAGAAGTTTATAGACACACCAGTAAGTAATAAATATAACACAATAAGTATTCCAATTCATAGAAAAATATTTGGTACCATTGGAAGAGATAGGAAATGATGTTAATAACCCGATAAAAAAAAGAAAGCTAATCGTATGATATCCATGGCACTAATATTAAATTGGAAAAAAAAATCGGAACCGCTTTTCATTTATGCCTGCCCCGGATCATACAGTATTTCTGGTCTTACGAGCATCAGATGTTCTCACCAAAGCAACCCATCCCGATATTAAATACATAACAATTACATTAAATAATATTCACTAACAGCAACTTTGTTAAATATATACCCACTAGTATATAAGAGGGTTAGTCAACAATAACAGGAAATGACAGTTCAGTCAACGTCAACTTGCTGAATTTAAAATTAAGATTCATTAATAGAAAAAATGTGACATCACATGTCATACAACAAGAGTGAGTTAGAGAAGTCGGTAGTCCCTTTTAAAACACTAAACGTGTTAACATCTTGTTTTAAGGATGCGCTGATAAGATATGATCAAACAGTCCTTAAACGATGTCTTTCTGCCCACCTCACCCCACTAGTCAGTGATTTGTAACGGATATCAAGACGAATAAACATCTTTTGTCGTCAACAATTTTTTCTTGATATAGTTATTTTACGAAGTGTGAAAACATATATTTGCAGGCGGCGTTTCTCTCAGTCTGTCAATTATGCAGAAGCGGCGCGTACAATAGAAACGAGCGACTACAGTAGGAGCTGACATGTGTTTATGTAATAATAAGGACAATTTGATTTTGTGTATCTATGATACAACGTTGAAACGTAAAACACGTAAAACATTGAAATAATTCACGAATCTCCTTCCAATAATCAAATGTAGAAAAAAACGAAAAAATGAAAAAACAAAAACAAAAACGAATTCCATACATATAGATAGTAGTGTTGGGACGATTTATCGGAATCGGAATCACGAATCGGAGGAATCGGAACTTTGGGGTATCGGAATCGGAAAGAATTGAGCCTAATTTCCGATTCCAAAAATGATTCTTTTAATTTTGTTTGTTTGTTTAAAACTTAATTTTCCATTGCTGGTCGTAATGATGAATATTTATTGATTTTAAACCACCAGGGAAACTAAAATCTATATATAACCATCTCCCAGAAGTGTATGTTTTATGTTTTCGAAAATATATGCACATATTACATGGGGTTTTACGGTAATAAGAAAATAAAAAATAAAAAAACAACAACTCTATAACTTAATATGTAGAGGTTTTTATGAGAATCTGAATCGGTAATTGTATCGGAATCGGGAATTTTAAACTAGACCGGTAATTGTATCGGAATCGATAATTTAGAATTGAATCGGTAATTGTTTCGGAATCGAGAATTTACAACCAGATCGGTAATTTTATCGGGGTAAAGATTGGAATCGTCCCATCCCAAATAGATAGTAGTGTTTGAACGGGTAATCAGAATCACAATCAGGGATCGGAGAAATCGGATCTTTTTTGGATATCAGAACTTTTATCAGAATCGGAAAATAATGAGCCTAAACTCCGATTTCAAAAACGATTTTTTAATTCATTTTTTTGTTTTGTTTCAAACTTCATTTTCCATTGCTGGAACTAATGAATAAGTGATAAATATTGATTCATTTTAAACTACCAGTAAAACTAAAATTTATAAACCATAATAACGAATTTAGGTAAAAATGACATCGGAAAAATGGCCCGATAGAAATGGCACACGCATAAATGGCACAAGTGGAGGAATAAGAACAATTGTACAAGGGACAAATATAGATGAAAATCTTCCAATGAGTTTATCAAAATCTTAAATACAATACATATAAAGAAAAACATTAGGAAGTTTGTCAAATTAAAAAGAAAATTATATCTACGTTTCAAACTATGAGAGGACTCTCCGCTAAATCCCTCACCACACACCTCCAAAATTTTAATTTGACCTTTTTTAGACGATAAGGCGATTTTAGAATCGGAATCGGTAACTATATCGGAATCAGGTATTTCGAACAGAATCAGTAATTGTATCGGAATTGAGGATATAGAACAGAATCGGTAATTGTATCAGAATTGGGAAACATTTTGAAATTGTCCATTCACTGATAGATAGATTCACTAATAGCCAATTAAAATAATTCAGGAATCTCCACCCATAAATCAAATATTAAAAAAAAATCGAATTGTATACTCACGTGATTGAGAACAGGCTTTTCGCCTAGCTGGTGGTTGTTCTGTTGTGTGAATGAGCAGGTTATAATGAACTACTTGCGAAAGGCATCTGCATTTATGTTTGCAGGAAGGTTTTGATGTCCCCCCCCATATACAGTGATTGGTATTCCCAAATGGTCATTCATTTTGGTACTGGCCATGCTTAACGTTATTTAATTTCGCTGATCTAACGGAACCGGTGTATCAACGTGCTTAATTATTTGAAAATAGAAATATTTCAGATTTGCATTAAATTTGATCCATAGTCATTGGACACCATTTAAGCAAGATCCCCTGAGTTTCATAGTTCTGATGACCTCTGTAGCTTAAGCCGAAAATTGTAGACCCATTCTAGATTTAAAATAAAGTAATGGATTTAGATCAAAATTGGAGTAGGGATTCCAGACATAAAGCTCAGTATCATTGCATCATGATTTTAATCTTCGTAAAAGAACATAAAAGTGATGCAAAATGGTTCCTTTCAGAGAAATTAATTTTACCTGCCATGGGACGGGTATTCTTCTATTACTTTATAACGACCAAACGGTATTGTTTTAGCATTTCAACTACAACTTCTATCTTTCTTAGCGTCGTGATTGGGATGAAGCCACGAAGTCTCTGCATCCAATATACGCCAAGAGAATATCTGTTATCTTAATTCTGCTTCGGTTGTAATTTTATGGTCTTTTAATTTAGCCTTCTTATTCGAATGGTCTCGATGTACCATAAAAACAGACACAGCAAACCTTTTATGAAGTTCTTTTGTTTGCTTACTTTGTCGCTGAACTACTCGAGACAAAAAGAAAAACTTTGTGACAGTTCAAAAGCCATGGAGGTCGGGTGTGGCACTTTATTTGATTCACAATGCTTTCGAATCCAACGACATGTCACTCGAAGGCACTTCATTGCTTTGTCTGCATTACAATTTGTCTCGTCGAGAAAGTTTGATAGTTTTGAATAGCAACCATGACAAGCGAATATGTCGTCTACTTCTATTCCTATGCTTTGTCTGAATTTGATTTGAACCTCGTTTGTTGTCTCTCTCTATATTAAGTTCTAGGCACGATGCAGTACACACACCATTTTATAGTAAATCACATTATTATTAGTATTATTATTATTATTATTATTATTATTATTATTATTATTATTATTATTATTATCATCATCATCATCATCATTATTATTATTTCATAATAGTATCAACTTTTGGATGTTTTTAGTTGGATTCTACTTCTTTTTTGTACATCAACTCATTTCCCATGATTTTAGGTATTCAAGCGGTACCTTTATAAATCCGCCGTTCATAACAAGCACGCCTTTTGCAAAATTATAAAAGTAATTCTTTCGTCAATCTGTTTAAGCCATTTATGATGACTTTTCGTTATGGTTCCAAGCATATCAATTACAACGTGAATCGCCTTTACTTCTTTACATTTCCATAGTCTAACTAATTCCCATTTTAGATCTTGATATTTATTTATTTTATTGTGTTCTTTCTCTTGCACTCTGGCATCGTCATCGTCATCGTCATCGTCATCGTCATTATTATTATTATTATTATTATTATTATTATTATTATTATTATTATTATTATTATTATTATTATTATTATTATTATTATTATTACTACTCATTAAAAGTTATCACACAAGTCATCGTCAGTGATTGCTGAAAAACAACTGATTAGAGTCTGGGTTATTACAATCCTTCCCAGATACTCAGTACTCTTCACCTCTGTTCGATAACCACCCCAAATAACCTTGCGGTATCGTAACATCCGCCTACCATTGATTTCTCTCTAGAAGCGACCATTAGTCTCCTCTGGGATTTGGGTAGAAATAAGCCTGTTCAAGGTCCCAGTACTCTCCGTACTCTTCCAGCGAAGGAATTGTTAGTTCTCTCCCTTTTTGGTTTTCCCACCCCTTTGTCCCTTCATGACTATTTTGTGTGGTATCAACCGAGGCTGGAGCTATCACTTTTGGGGCGGACTATTTTATAAATTTCTTTCAGTTTCTCTTCCTTGGTTCTTATGGTAGTGTTCTTTCTTTATTTGTTTTTTTCTATTGCTACTTGCATGTGACTGATTAGTCTTCGTAGCTTATGTAGGTTGGTTTCCGCATTCAAGGATTATTATTATTATTATTATTATTATTATTATTATTATTATTATTATTATTGTTATCATTATTATTATTACACTCACTAGAGGGTTTCACACAGGTCAATATAAGCGATTGCTCACTGGCAATAACCAGTAGCGTTCCCTGGAGTCTGAGTGACAGTACTCTCTGCACCCTTCCAGTTGAGGTCTAGTCGGTTCTCTCACGCCGAGTCGTCTCATCTTTCTTAACAGTTGTGTGTGGTACCAGCCGAGACTGATGTCATTATATGCATGTGTGTATGATTGAATGTTTTCTTTTTTTGAGAGGAAAAGGGTAGTTCAATAGATTTCTAGCAATTTTCATTTCTTTTAGGCTCTTCTGATGTATTTTCTATATGTTTGGTTTCGTTTTCTATTTAAAATTGTCAAAAGTAGATTCTGTGTTCGTTGATTATATTGGTTTGTTTCCGCATTCAATGATTTTCCTGAAGATTTCGGCTATTTTCTATCATTGCCGTTCATTGTACGGTCTCAATGCTCCCTTTGATTCTAATTTCTCATAGTTTCTTCCAGTATTTATTATTATTATTATTATTATTATTATTATTATTATTATTATTAATATTATTATTATTATTATTATTATTATTATCATTATTACTATTATCATTATTATTATTATTACTTACTTACTCACTAGGAGTTATCACACTGGTCATCGTCAGTGATCGCCCACTGCCAACAACCTGTGGTATTCCCTGGAGGCTGAGTGACAACAAGTCTCCTCAGACTTCCAGTATGATCCACTTCTTTTCGTTCATCACTGCTGATAACCTTGCGATATCGCAACAGCCACCTACCATCGATTTCCCGCTGATAAGGGTAATTGGTCCCCTCTGGGGCCCGAATGGCAACAAGCCTCCCCAAGGTCCCAGAGCTGTCCGCGCTCTTCCAGTGGAGGTCTGGTTTGCGCTTTCCCTCCTCGACCCTCTGTCCATAATTTTCGTGGTGTCAGCCTATGCTTGCGCCTGTATTTTCCCCGGTTCTGTTTTCTTGTGCTTCCATGTGTTTGTTCTCCATTCGTTGCTTATGTGGGTTGGTTTCCGTATTCGAGGACATTTCTCAGGATTGTAGCTGTTTTGATCATTACTATCCTTTGTATGGTCTCAGTTATCCCTTTGATTCCTATTTCTCCTAGTCTTTTCTCTATGTTTTTGGGGACTGTTCCTATAGTGCTCCTATGATTATTGGTGTTATACTGTCTTTCTTCATGTTCCATATTCCTTTCAGTTCTCTGGCAAGTTCAGTTACTATTATTATTATTACTATTATTATTATTATTATTATTATTATTATTATTATTATTATTACTATTATTATTATTATTATTACTATTATTATCATAATCATTACTATTATTATTATTACTATTATTATTATTATTATTATTAGTAGTAGTAGTAGTAGTAGTAGTAGTAGTAGTAGTAGTAGTAGTAGTAGTAGTAGTAGTAGTAGTTGGTACCTGCTCTTTTGGTGTATTTTGTACAGTATTTGGGTATGTAAATTTCCAATTTCACCGAGTTCCTGACCGTTTTGTATCTACTACGAAGAACATATTATTGACATTTCGTGGAAAAACTACGCTAGTTGATATTTGCATGAGAGAGTAAGTAACTATTCTGAATGTATTTGCGCATTGTTTTCTTGGCTAAAAATATTAGAAATAATATTTTACAGTTAAACAAAATTCAGTTTGAAATAATGCCAATGACCTTTCATGTGTATTTTTGGCGGATTTTTGATCCTCTTTAATTCGTTCTCTGTATGTCAAATACATCAGTGACGCTCCTCTCACAGCCGGTTGTCATAGTAATTCGTTTAGTGGGCCCTTCCTCGTCGTGCTGTGAGTGTTTCTTGGCCTTTTCGCTAAGATCAAAGTGTAGTATCTGTTCCGATGGATGCGGGGCTTTATTTACGCCGGTCTATGGGTCTGTCCTGTGCAGTTATAGGAGGTCCACTCTCCCAGGCTTCGCCTCCCCTCTTTGAGGAGGAGTAAGTTTATTGCTTACTGCCTGAGGCGCCCCTACCGGGGAATGTCGACGGGGCTGCCTAGGCAATTTTTAATGGCCAGAGTGCTCACCTTCTCGGGCGCTGGCTTTTCAAACCCCACTTTCCCGACCCGAGCTTGGGTAACATCTTACTTGTGGGAGTAAGATAAAAACTGGCCTTGTGCGTAACTCCTGGAGAGGAGTAAATCAATACTCATCTTATTGGTAATGCTGCGAGGAGCTGAAAACACTCATTCAGATATATTTTCTATTTTCAATAACTGAAATGAATAACCAATATCGACTATCCATTTTTGTCAAATAGATATCGGTTCATTGACGCATGGCTACATTTGTCAAGAGAGAAACAGAGAGGCAGAAAGACAAGGAAGAGAGAGGAGACTGTAGGTCTTGATTCTTCCTATATTTTAGCTCATTTCATTTGATATTTATGACCATCATATCTTCCACTGTGAAACGTCGTTATCTCAAAACTAAACTCATGTTCCTCTATATGACGTCACGTCCTCTCAGCAGCTCATTCCCTCTCAATCTCACACTGCATAAATTAGATTATTTAAACTCAGCAAGCGATTTAAAACCCATAAGAATTTAAGTTTATCTGCCTATGAATATGATAACTAGGCAACTTACCCACCTGTCCGTTAAACGTGACATTTCAATGAAAGTTCAGACGGTGCTATCCCACCTTGGTCTTTCCCTCCTTTTTGACCTCTCACAACTATGTTATGTGATACAAACCGATTTTGGTGTCAGAACATGTGTCTTGGGAGATGTCATATTATTATATTTTTTTCGTGCACCCTGTCGGTTTCTGTTCACTTATTTAAACACCTGGAATTTATTTTAAATTTCGTTGTATTCATGTTTGGTAATCAAACGATAATGTAAGAATTTAATCCACTTTTCAAAATTCTATCTTCAAAAATTTCTAAAACAGAATAATGGCATTGTTCCTATTCACTTGCCATTACACGAAATCATAGTTAGACACAATATCAGGTTACAATGGGCTTAAAATCCAGCTCCCCAATAAGGAGAACTCTAGATTATAGTTACAAGGCAAAGGAATAGTTACAAATAACAACATAAACAAAAATGAAAGTAAAAATAAGTCTAAGCAACGTCGGGAAGGAACAGCCTAGTTTCAATTAAAAGTACTCGTTTCATTTAGTTTCCTTTGAATTCGTCTTTTGTTTCATGCAATTTACACTGGCTTCGTCATCCCATTCGATGGTTTGTATATTGTTCACGCGTTTATTTTGAACCAACTCTGTTAAATGAGCATATAGACAAAAAGATAGACCAAGAAACAGATATGAAATGGTTTGTCCTTGTTTTCACCTGGGTAATAGAGTTAATCAACTTACGTTGTTGACTTCTTCTTTTATCTGTTGCGGTTTTCCAATGGGACATCGTTTTAATAGAATTAGTTTTAACACTTGCAATTCTATTTTCGAAAATCATTGTATTAAATGTATTTTCAGTGTGCTTGTTATATATATATATATATATATATATATATATATATATATATATATATATATATACATATAACTTGTTCTATATATATGTATATATACATATATATATGTTCATTATATATATATATATATATATATATATATATATATATATATATATATATATATACTAGCATGACCCTTAGCTCGCCGCTGCCCGGAAAATATAAAAGAATGAATTTAACAGCCGACAGTGTAGAAGTAAGTGTCTTTTTGTGATATGTTGTTAACGAAATATTTGTTGTTTCAAGTCTGAGCATTAAAAAAGATCTTAATTATTTTGTATTTGATAAAGAATGAAAAAAGTAATGAAATGAATGTTATTAAATTATTAGGTGTGTATTAATTGAGCAAATGTAGTCGGTTAGTAATTACTGTTTTGATCACGTAAATTGTATAGAAATGTTTTTCTTTGATAGAAATGTAAGGGTTTAATATTGTGTGAAAAAATGAAAATCTTATTCATAACCTCTGATATAATTAATTGATGGAAAATTAGAAATTATTTATTTTAAGTATAGTGTACAATGATACAAATACGTCACATCAGGTAATGTTAATGTTTAAACAAATTGTCGGTTTTTAATTGTGGAAAATGAATCTACCCACGCAAAGGAACAGTTAGGAGTGAAAAAGTCTAAATTACCACAGTGTATAAGGATTTCCCTTTCTTTGCCCGGAAAAAGGTACTTCTGTCGGTGCCGATATATTTGTTAGATCTGATATTGTTGTTTTCTCCGTGTTCATTGAAGGCAATCCCTTCTAGACTGTGACATTTTTATTTAAGTTGTTAATCTGCAAAATATAGTCAATGTTTGTAGATTTTCGCAACATTAAGAAGTAACATTGTGCCTAACTATACCCGGGTTAATTCGATAGGACAGGATTTGAGAAATTCTGTAAACATTGTTGTGTCATTATTTTTTTGTCTTTGTTTTTTAAAAGCATGGATCTGTAAAATTATTATTGAAGAGTACATTGCTGAATATGTTTTTCAAAATGAAAATAGTACAATGATAAATTCTAATGTCGCTTGTGAATATTTGAGCGAATACGTACTTTTTGTATCTGCAAAATCGGTTTTTGGTACTTGAAAATACAAAAATAATGAATTATGAGTTAAAAATTAAATATCAATAATAGTTTATGATGTGGAATATTCAAGTATTAATCATGTGTTAATCTTACATCGAATGAAAGACTTTAAAGAAATCATCTATTTAATTCTTGGCTGAATAATTGACACAAAACTGATTTACTTGGGGATCATTCGATATTTGAAACGAATTCGGAAGAATTTTAATTATTCTTTTAAAATTAGAAAATTAAACGAAACTTACCATTTGAAAACATCTGGCCAGTGCCGGGTATGAGTATCCAATTATTATTATTTGTACTCACTAGGAGTTCTCACACAGATGATCGTCAGTGATTGCTCACCGACAACAACCAGTGATATTTCCTGGAGTCTGAGTGACAAAAAGCCTCCCCAAATTTCCAGTATTCTTCACCTCTTTTGGATAACCACCGCAAATAACCTTGCGGTATCGCAATAGCTTCTTACCATTGATTTCTCGCTGGTAATGACCATTGGTCTTTGCTGGGATTTAGGTGGCAATAAGCCTTCCTAGGGTTCTAGCATTCTCCGCTCTGTCTTCTTATCCTCCTCGACCCTCTACAAATATTTTGTCTGGTGTCATACTAGGCCTGCACTATTTTTTTAATTTATTCATTTTTATTTATTTCATTATTACGGGTGGTGGAGGGAAGAGGGATAGCTTATGGTGATTTTTGTAATTTCTGTTCCTTGGTTAATTTTTCTATGGTGTTAGCTGAGGCCGGTGTAATTTATTGGTGGGGGAGAGATTATGAAGTGATGTTTCTTGCTGTTTCTGTTCTTTGGTTCGTGTTGTTGTGTTCTTCATGTTGTTTTGTTTTCACCCTGTTGTAAATTGTTTGTGACTGCTTACCCTTTGTAGCCTATGCGTGTTGGTTTCCACATTCAAGGATTTTCCTTAAGATTGCAGCTGTTTTGATCATTGCCGTCCTTTGTATGGTTTCGATGTTCCCTTTGATTCCAATTTCGCCTAGTCTTTTCTCCAGGTTTGGGGGATTGCTCTTAGTGCTCCTACGATTATTTTTATTATACTAACTTTCTCTATGCTCCATATTCCTTTCAGTTCTCTGGCTAGTTCTGTAGAATTTCTTTCGTTTTTCTGTGTCTTTGATCTTCACTTTTTTACTGCTGGAACGGCGAAGTCTACGATTTTACAAGATTGTTCCTTCTTGTTGATTATAATAACATCAGGTCTCCTTGCTTGTATGAGTTAATCTGCTTGTATATCCATATGCCAGATGATTTAGTGTTTTTCGTTTTTCAGTACTGTTTGTGGTTTATGTTTGTGCCATTTGTCTGCATATTAGAAATTCAATTGTTTGCACAGGTCCTAGTATAGTACCTTCCCCACACAGTCATGTCTGTTTTGTATTCTTTTTAAGCAAGTTTGCTACATTCACTTATCATATGATTTACGGTTTCGTTTCTTTATCCACACAGTCTGAATTTACTGTTTTCCTGTGTTTTAACTGTTTTAGCTTTAATGTAGTTAATGTAGCTTAAATGTAGTTTGTTCTACCCGCATTATCCTGTGCACCAATCAATAAAGAGTCCGTTTCTCAAGTTTCTTTTTTTTGCCATTATCAGCTATTTTCGTCGGTTTCTTCTCTTGTGAGTCTTATAAAGCGTCTATGTAGTTATTTTATTCCCCACTTTTCTTTTCTTATATGTTTGTGTCCAGTTTCGATGCTTCCTGCGTTGTTCGTTGGGACGGTGACTCTTGCTGCGGTGATCAACCATTCTGTGTTCTGGTTTATGTATTTCCCTAGCTCTTTTTTAGTGTCATCCACACAGTCTTCTATACTTATCAGTTTTCTTTCTCCTTCGTTACTCTTCACGCAGAGTACGTCTGTATCGTTTTTTGGATGTAGTGCGTTGTGCATGGTCATTAATTTTCTAGTCCTCTGGTCAAGGTGCCTGAATTTTATCTTTAGTCCAGATTATGAATAGCCCAGAGTATCTTATTAGTGATACTGCTCAGGTATGTATTCCTTTGATTAGGTTTCTACTATATAATTCCGTTTCTATGAGCTTTTGTGTTCTTCTAAGATATTATTTTCCAATTTTCTCTTTCATTTCTGTTTATTTGATTGTGTCATCTTCCCAAACCTTCAAATATTTATAGCTGTCTTGTTCGCCTAGCGCCCTCATCTGCTCTTGGTTGAATAGTTCCATGCCCTCACTTGTCTCCAGCTTTCATTTTATTAATCTCTAGCAATACACACGTTTCTATTCCGAATTCCATTTGAATGTCCTCGCTGAAGATTCTGGTCGTACTTACCAGCTTTTCCAGTTCTTTTTTTGTTTTTTGCAAATAGCTTCAAGTTGTCCATATGCATGAGATCGTTGACTCTTTGTGCTCCGCATGTGAACTCGTATCCGGCATCACATTTCCTAAGTATGTAGTTGAGTTGAACCATCGCAATGATAAACAGTAGTGGTGATAAGAAGTGTCCTTGAAAAAGGCCTCTCTGTATTTTGATCTCCGTCAAGTGTTGTCCTCAAGCTGTCAGTTCTAATCTCAATGTTTTCCTTGCTTTCTTGATGAGATTAATCATCCTGTCGGGTATCTTGTACATTTATAAGAATTCAATTATTCACGCTTGAGGGATTCTGTTGTACGATTTTCTGTAGTCAATCCATGCCATATATATGTTCTTTTTCTTGCTTTTAACTTCTTTTAGGATCATTTGATTTATGTATAACGGATCATGTGCCCCTCTTTTCCCTTTCTGGCATCGTTTTTGCTTCTCGGTAAGTAGCCCACGGCTGTTCAGGGAATGGTAAATTTGCTCTCTCAGTTGTGCCGTCAGGATTTTCCACATTGTTGGTAAACAGGTTATTGCTCTTTAATTGTTTGGGGTCGTTCCCTTCTTGGCGCCCTTTTTTATAGGAGTTGTCCTTCCTTTGGTCATCCACTTTGGTACGTCTGTTTTATGGATACATCTTCTTAGTTTCTGTGCAAGCCTTTTATGTAGAGTCGTACATTTTTTGAACCAGTACGCATCTATTCCATCGTAACCTGGCGCTTTCCAGTTTGCCATTTTCTTTAGTGGTGTCCTAATAGTTTCTTCATTAATTTCTGTTTCTGTTCCTTCTACGATTTCTAGTAGTTTATTTTTCATGTCTTTCAGCCATTTAGCATTTTTGTTGTGATCTTAAGCCTTTTCCCATATCTTGCTCCAGAAATGTTTTGTTTCTTTCGGGTCCGGTTGTTCTGTTGTTGTTCTTTCTCCGTTTACGTTTTTGTTAAACTGGCTTTCATTGTTTTCAAAGGTCCTGTTCTGTTTGTACTGTTCCGATTTGTATCTGTATCGTCTCAATCTTCCTTCTTTTGCTGCTATCTTTTGTTTTTGTTCTTCATGCTTCTTATGTAGTATTTCCTTGCAATTATGATGTCTGCCCTTCCATCGTTTACTGTTCTATTTCTTCCTGTTTACGGTTTTAGCTTCCTTTTTAAGTTTTGTGATCTGGGTTTCCAGTCTGATCTCCCATCCAGATTCCGTCTGTACATTGTTTTGGGCAGTCTTATTTTCTACTTTTAGTTTCATACTTATTGATTTTCCCCCACATATATCAAGTTGTTTAGGTCTGTGATAGCGTCTGTTGGGATGTACGTGAGTACTTTGTTTACTTTCTGTTTCAACTTTTAACTTCTTAGAATCTTCGTTTTGTAGAGATGGGAGTTTTGTTTTGTTCTGGGGCATTAATCGTTTGATGTTTTCCACTTCTCTTGCTTCTTCCTCTGATAGTTCTATGGTGTCATCGTCTTCGCCCTCTTCGGTTTCTGTGTTTATATTTTTCCCGTCTTCTTTCTTGGAGTTTTCGTCAAGTTGTGTGTCTCGATCTCTCACGCTATTTATCTTTTGTTTGATTTCCGTTAATTCCATCTCCGATAACCACCCTCTCTTGAGTATCTGTCTTGCTTGATCTGCTATCCTTTATGCCGTTGTATGGTAGTCAGTAGAAATGTCCTATAGATCTTTCATTTGTTTCCAGTATCCTCTTTCTGTGGAGTAGCGGAATTTGTAGTCGCATTCCATTACCAGTTTGTTCTCTTTTGTCGTCCATTTCTTTCTATGGGTTTTTGGTTTGTTCTTTCCGTTCTTGCTTTCTTGTGTTTGGTCCGGGTCCTTATCATACGGGGAATTTAATGGGTTACTTACCTGTTTCTTGTCTGTGGTATTTTTCCTGAAATAAAAGGAGCCAACATTCGCAAGATTCGGACCGGGTAATTCATGTAGGCCATCGAGGGAGCATCTGATTTTTCTTCTGAGTCCTACGGCGTTTATTTTATTTTATAGACATTTGTAATGGTTTGGTGTTTGTAGCAACACCAGGCCCAGGCTAAGTTTAGTGTTTCTCTCATTTTCATGAAGTTCAAGGTGCACTATCACACTACTTAAGACATATTTACGAAAAAAAAGTAAATAAATAAATGAAAAAAATGAAAAAATAAATAAATAAAAAAATTAATTATATATATATATGTTACGTAATTACATAGTATAAGTTTTTTTAGGATACTCCAAAATAATGTAAAAAAAAGAGACGATAGATTCCCCTCCCATGTTTGTCTAATGAATTGATGCTAAGTTATCAAACGTTCGGTCGAGATTAAAAAATATCAGAAACTTTTTCTCTAACGTGACTAGCTACTTTTTTTTTCAATTACGTTAAACTAACACAAAACGCAAAACTATTATCTCCTGATCGCCGATGTTAAATCTCAAAAGCTTCTCATTAAACTTCACAATAAATATAATATTTGTATATCAACCAAAAAGACGCATTTAATCGGTACGCTCGAGACTCTAAATGTTTATCGGCTCCTAAAAAATAACACTATTTTTTTTCTCTAACCTGACTAGCTTTTGTGGGGGGAGGGGTTCAATTACGTTCAACTCAAACAAAAAGCAAAGATATTATCTCCCGAGCCCCGAAGTGAAATCACAAAAGCTTCTTACTTGTTAACATTAAAATTCACAATAAATATAACATTTGTTATTTTACCAAAAAGATGTCTTCAATCGGTACGCTCGAGACTCTACATCATCATCATCATCATCATCATCATCATCATCATCATCATCATCATCATTATCTCTACTTCCTCGGAGTTATAACAAGAGTCATCATCAGTGATTGCCCACCGACAACAACCGATAATGTTCTCTGGAGTCTCAGTGACAACACGCATCCCTAGATTTCCAGTACTCTTTACTACTCCTTACTACTTTTCGATCACCACAGCAAATGACATTGCGGTATTGCAGCAGCCGACTATTGGTCTCTCCTGGGATTATGTGAGTACCATTTGTCCGCGCGTTCGAAATGCAATCGTTAGCACAGTTCCAAGCGTACTGCTTTACCCACACAGTCATGTTCGTTTTTTATTCTTTTCGGGCTAGTTTAATGAATTCACATATGATGTGATTTACTGTTTCGTCTCTTTTTCCACACAATCTTCATTTACTGTTTTCCTGGGTTTTATCTATTTTAGCGTTAATGGAGTTTGTCTTAATCGTCAGTAAATATTCTGTTACTCTGTTCAATAGTCATTTTCTTAGCCATGTCCAGCTATTTTCGTTGTTTTTTTTTCTCCTGTCAGTCTTATGAAGCGTCCATGTAGTTGATTTTCTTCCCACATTTCTATTCTTGTATTTTTGTTACTGATTTCGGTGCTTCCTGAGTTGTTCGTTAGGATGCTGTCTTTTTCTGCGATGATTAGCTTTTCCGTGTTCTGGGTTATGTATTTCTCCAGCTTTTTTGTGTCTTTCACACAATCTTCTATACTTTCCAGTTATCTTCCCTCTTCGTTTCTTTTCACGTAGAGTCTGTCCGTATCGTCTTTTGGGTATAGAGCGCTGTGCAATGTCATTAATTTTCTAGTCCTCTAGTCAATGTGCATGAGTTCTTCTTTAGTCCAGCCAATGAATGCCTATGGATTATTATTATTATTATTATTATTATTATTATTATTATTATTATTATTATTATTATTATTATTATTATTATTATTAAACTTTTATTTTATTTTTATTATATAGAAGTATTATTCGGTATTATTTTATATAGAAGTAAATAGACTTATTATTGTGCCATCTAATTTTCATACGCTTTTTTTGTGCGTACAAACCAACGTATGTTAATTAGATTACGACTAACGCTGAGAAAAGTGAGTCACCCTTTCTCTAAATTCGCGCAGATATATTGATCAATACTAGAGAGTGGTGTACTCAACATAGAGTGATAGGGGCGAGAGAAATTCATAACTTTATTAGGTAATTATTAATAACAGTTAATTATAACAATTGAAATATCCCAAAACAAATGCATATTTTGGCATGCATTTTTGTGTTATTAAACTATGTAGGGAAAAGGCCTTAGGGAAACAAACGTTGATTAACTCACATTTAGTATAAGAATAGATATTTGGAGATAATCTAAATAAATTTCCATCATTTTGGGAACCGGGGTGAATTGAAATGGTCTGAAAATTACAATTTATATATGTTTATCTTTGAAACTGTTGGGGTCGCTTTTCCTTGGTGCGTGGAGTTCCAGATCACGTGACGATAGGGTGGTCGACAACTGTTTGATTAATCCACGTGTGTCACCAATATAAATGGCATTACTCAGAATACACATCTATTTTCCTGTTTACCGGATTAATACTGAAACGACATAATTTATAGATATTTTTGTGTTCGTGTCGCTAATATCATTTTGGTTGGGTTTTGGCTAGTGTAGGTCATGTTTCTATACTGCCAATATTTAATACTGACATCTCGTGACACACAGTCTATTCAACACCCTATGTGCATATTATATATGTGAATCATAAACATGTTAAAACACTCAGAGATTCGTATTCCATTGTATTCAAATTGATTTGTGGCTTCACGAATAGATTACGGATATTTATACGGTTTTGCCTCCTCTGGGAATCTGATCTATCTTTTGTCTACGGCTTGACGATCATACGTTTAAGAAACGTTTCGAGCCGAGCGACGTGTCACTTGAAGTATCACCTTTGTTTATCGTAAACCACGCTCACTTTTAATTATAGTAACTTTTAAAAAACTTTGTGTCACTCCAAACTAAGAACATTGCCACTGAAACCTAAGAAGCTACTGTGAATTAGGGATCATACATACATGGGTATACTTAATGATGAGTTGTGCAGCGAGATGTTTGTTCACATTACATTTAAATGTCTGCATGTTAGTACAGGCAGAGAAAGTATATAAAAGACTGTCAATTTGCGGAATGAAGAGTATCTAAGAATATTAGAGTAAAACGTCTTCCGACACCTGGACATCTCTACGCTTGCATTTTTAATCCCCCCCCTGTTTCTAACATAATAGGTCTCGCAATGTTTTCCAAGATCCGGCTCTTGTTGCATATTCGCAGTATTGCATTAGTTGGTTTGTTTTACAAGTACTTCCACGGGATGTTCTTTGATGAAATTTCTGCATTTGTACCCCGTTAACGTAAATATCCCCGGCTCACCCGACTAGCAACAAAATCACACCCCTTCACCATAGAGGTCTCTAAATAACGTGATATTTTAAAGTCAAATAGTTTCTTTAAAATTACTAACTAACTCCCTGTTTTCCCGACCGTACCAACATGCATCAATTTAAATTTAATATGATTAATTATCTTGCTGCGTAACTCCCCGCCATAGGTGCCCCATATAAATCTGGCCTTATCCTAGTAGCCCGTTGCGCTTCCGTGACATTATGCATTGTTTGGGGTAGATAAACGTTAAAAAAGCATGTTAATCGCAGGGGAGTGTCTTGCAATGCACATAAATAAAAGGCAACTATAATATCTATTTAGTAAAAGTTTTCGAATACAGGCGTTATATCAGACCTACCGTGGTTCAAACACTGACATTTTTCTCCGAAATACATTCGTGATTCTAAGAAGATCACAGATGAGGATGGACTTTCCCTGAAATATCAAGTCCTATTCATTCATGGGGGACTATTTTTCATCGCGAAAATGTATGTACCGTCGACGGGCCTAATAAATCTATGTCACGGTCTCATCAATCTCGGATGCCGTAGTTTTGTTACACGTGATCTAAGAGATAACGCTGTAGACTATGGTATTAGTTAGGCTACTAGAAAACTTCCCCGATCTATCGTGCTAATTCATGCACAAATAGCATTATTAAGGTTGGAACGATCCATTTCCCTACAGATATGATTAAAATAGAAACGAGTGTTTAATGAATCTGATATGATGCATCGTTTACAATAGATATTTGTCTCAGTTATGATCTAAGTATAAAGAAACGGAATAAATAAACGTATTAAATGTGTGTACAAAAGAAAATTTATCTGTTTACTAATTTGTTTCTTATTATTTATTTTTTATAAGCTGGTAAAATATTTTTCGCTGTTATTGAAGCGAACTTGAGGTTTTAGGCATTTATAAGTTAACGTAGCAAGAAAGTATTTTTGACTACGTGTAAGACCGAATTAGGAAAGCTTCACGAACAATAGTCCGAACAGAATTTTTAGGCATTTATAAGTTAACGTAGCAAGAAAGTATTTTTGACTACGTGTAACACCGAATTAGGAAAGTTTCACGAACAATAGTCCGAACAGAATTTTTAGGCATTTATAAGTTAACGTAGCAAGAAAATATTTTTGACTACGTGTAACACCGAATTAGGAAAGCTTCACGAACAATAGTCCGAACATAATTTTTAGGCATTCATAAGTTAACGTAGCAAGAAAGTATTTTGACTGCGTGTAACACTGAATTAGGAAAGCTTCACGAACAATAGTCCGAGCATAATTTTTAGGCATTTATAAGTTAACGTAGCAAGAAAGTATTTTTGACTGCGTGTAACACTGAATTAGGAAAGCTTCACGAACAATAGTCCGAACATAATTTTTAGGCATTTATAAGTTAACGTAGCAAGAAAGTATTTTGACTGCGTGTAACACTGAATTAGGAAAGCTTCCCGAACAATAGTCCGAGCATAATTTTTAGGCATTTATAAGTTAACGTAGCAAGAAAGTATTTTTGACTGCGTGTAACACTGAATTAGGAAAGCTTCACGAACAATAGTCCGAACATAATTTTTAGGCATTTATAAGTTAACGTAGCAAGAAAGTATTTTTGACTGCGTGTAACACTGAATTAGGAAAGCTTCACGAACAAAAGTCCGAACATAATTTTTAGGCATTTATAAGTTAACGTAGCAAGAAAGTATTTTGACTGCGTGTAACACTGAATTAGGAAAGCTTCCCGAACAATAGTCCGAGCATAATTTTTAGGCATTTATAAGTTAACGTAGCAAGAAAGTATTTTTGACTGCGTGTAACACTGAATTAGGAAAGCTTCACGAACAATAGTCCGAACATAATTTTTAGGCATTTATAAGTTAACGTAGCAAGAAAGTATTTTTGACTGCGTGTAACACTGAATTAGGAAAGCTTCACGAACAATAGTCCGAACATAATTTTTAGGCATTTATAAGTTAACGTAGCAAGAAAGTATTTTTGACTGCGTGTAACACTGAATTAGGAAAGCTTTACGAACAATAGTCCGAACAGAATAAAGTATATACACAAAGAAATTAAATCGAATTACAATTTCCGCAAATGTTTGATATTCCGTTCAAGAGACAACGCTCTTTCTGATATTCATCAATGATCTTCCAAATCATATCCTCAGATCATTCCGGGATAATTATGCAGAAGACACAGCTGTCTATGACATCATTTCAAAGAGCACTGGTCATAAATATTTTACTGATTCTTACACTCTCAACCTTGTACACGTGGTGAAATTCAGAAACATTGATTTGTTATTTTTAACACGGTAAGAACAAGCTTCGCACCTGTTACCGCTAGAGCGCAGATCGTCGTTTTTCCTGAGCTGAAATGAACGACCGTCTCATTGCGGAAGGCACTTTCTTTGAGAATATCCGAGGATTGACTTATTTTAAATCTCTTTTATTTTAAACATTCTTCTTTTTCTTCAATTTCCTTCTGTATTTGTTGCCTCTGTATCTGACGGGCCATACATGTTCTACCACTCCCCATAGCACACCCAGCCTAATGACTACTGAAGATGCAATATATCAGAGCGACTCGCCAACACACCAACGTTTAATAGTTCTGTTGTTCTTCAATCGCGTCTGTTTCGAATTTGTCTTATTCTTCATCCGTTTCCTTTCCTTCTTCTTTTTTTGGAAAGATGTCAAAGAGCAAACGAAGCTCCTTAAAGACAAAAACAGATCGATGTCGATGTCGGCTGCAGGCCAATAAAGCCCAGCCTTCAGCATCCAACTAAAAGAAAAACAAGGTCGATAATGATTCTGGTTGATGATTGATTATTATGATGATGATGATGATACTGACACATCTGTTCTAAACAAACGCGGAGACGTAATTTTTACAATACACGTGAGAAAATTACTGACCTGCTTGATTTTATTTCTTCGAATGTTTTTCCCTATAATTTTCAAAACCAATAACTCACATTGTAACAATATAAGTATACAAATATAAGGTGATACAAATTACAAATCCGGACGAAGGCATCTCGACTCGAAGTCGCGTATGGGAAAAGTATAATAATCAGCCTGTTACAGTTTCTGAGCTGCTTGATTCTATTTTTTTCGCACGTGTTTCCACATCGTTTAAGAGTCAGCTACTCACAAGATCAAAGTGTAGTATCTGTTCCGATTGCTACTGCACCCCATAGACTGGTACTGTCTTGGCGTTCAGGGCTTGATTTACGCCGGTCTATGGGTCTGTCCTGTGCAGTTCTTGGAGGTCCACCCTCACAGGCTTCGCATCTCCTCTTTTGGGAGGAGTAAGTTTATTGCTTAATACCGGGGAATGCCGACGGGCTGCTCAGGCAATTTTTAAACCCCACTTTCCCGACCCGACCGTGGGTCACATCTTACTTGTGGGAGTAAGATAAAAAAAAACTGGCCTTGTGCCTAACTCCTGGTATGGAGTAAATCAATACTCACACTATAAGAATATAAGGGGCCGATGAAAATTAGAAACCTGGACTAAGGCATCTAAGCTTGAGGCTGTGTATTGAAAGGCATAATAATTAGTATAGAGATATGTAAAAGCGCAGAACATTTATTTGTCCATGACGCCAAAACGACCAAATACGCAAGCAAGTAAAACCGCACAGGTTTTTAGTAGATAGATAAATGATAAAAGTAGATTTAGATTAGCGTCATCCATTTCTCAAAAACGAATAACAGCAGCTATAGGATACGGAGCATCCTCCATATCCTTCGTATACAGAGTTATTGTACCTTAATCTCTCTATTTATAAAATTGTGCGCTTATTTCTCACATGTATAGGTGTTTCTCGCCTCTACGTGATTTACACATTATTTTTTATTTACTATTAAGCGATTATTTATTGAATTTAAATGCAATAGATGCAATCAGATGAATTTTTTAAATACGTATTATAAAATTAATTTAATTATGAAATTAAATCCACCATAATAGATTTCGCTTTCTTCGAAAAAATATCAGCCATTTCAATATTTTTTTAAAAGTTAAAAATAAGAATGAATTATTTTTTGAACCTTCGAAATTTTAAACGAATTTAAAGCATTTGAACCATTGAATAGAAGGTCAGTTTATGCTTAAATTTTCTTAATAAATCCTTATTATACAAGCATTGAAACCTTTGAAAGGAATTTGCACAAAATAAAGGAAATTAAAACGACATTATCTGAACAATATTTGTGTTTTAATAATCTGGTTCAATTATTAATTTAATCAGCGAACGATACCGCAAACACTGATCTAAACTTTTAAAATCCTGTTTGTAAGAATCATAATTTTAAAAAAAGCATAGTGTTAAAAAAGCCAAACAAAAATTAAAGTATTTCAGCTAATAATAATACTGAAATGTGAAAGGTGACATGCAAGCAAGACAACAGGATAACAAGTTATGAATTAATGTATTTGTAATTTATGAATAAGTTTTAATAATACGAAATTTATCTGTATTATTTTTTCATTTTTTTCTCTTTTCTTTTTTTTTCTCTTTCTTTTTATAAAGAGATGGGCACTGGAATCTTATTTATATTGTTTATCGTTCTATCTATCTATCTATCTATCTATCTATCTATCTATCTATCTATCTATCTATCTATCTCTCTCTCTCTCTCTCTCTCTATATATATATATATATATATATATATATATATATATATATAGTCAGCAATGAAAATATATATGGCAATCAAGCATGATTGCCATATATATTTTCATTGCTTACTACCTAGCTCTACTTACGTATCGAGCACTGTTGAAGAAAATACTGAAAACGGACACATAAAAAATTATATGTCCTTATAATATTTTATGTGGATACATGAAGTACTAATATATATATATATATATATATATATATATATATATATATATATATATATATATATATATATATATATATAGTTAGATATGTGTATATGATTTTTATATATTTATATACAGGAATTACTCCTGAACTAATGTGAAAATTTAAATGATCTCATCAAGAGGGCTAGGCCAGAAGCATGAAAGCCGTGTTTACTAGAATTCCCACGAATATATGATGTGAACTAATGCCTAGATTAAATAAGGTAGTCAAGCACCCCCCACCCCACCCCCACCCCCACCTCCATACGAAACAGAAATTAAAGTAAAATCTCCCGAGCAACGCTGGGTATGTAGAACTTATTTCCTTATAAGAGTCTGAACGAAGAAGAAAGAAAAAATCAAAACATCTAGTAATAAGTACCCTAATAAATTATAGTTAAACGGCATTATCTGCGTCCTTTGTTAGTATAGAAAGAGCACGTTTATTTCAGCTAATAATATTACTACTACTACTACTACTACTACTACTACTACTACTAATAATAATAATAATAATATTAATAATTATTATAATAATAATAATGAAGTGTGAACGGTGACATGCAAGCAATACAACAGGATAACACGCAAGAAGGATTCACCGAGTTATATACAAAAAGCGGGCACAGGTACTTAAACTAGTAGTGACATCAACTACATTTCAACGACCTCATTTTTTTTAAACTAAAAGTGAAGACTTCATTTTTAAACAGAAAACAAAATGGGGTTATTTGCATCGCAATAAATATTCTTTTATCTGATTGATTGAACTGGACGAACAAAAATCGATATTTCCTGATCTTCTAATCGCCACTTTGTTTGATTGGATCTCGACAGAAGTTCGGACGGCCAAGAAAAGTTAACTTTCAAAAACTGACATCATTGCTTTCGTCTTCATGTCAATATAAATGGATTCTTGCTCTTCCTGGCATCTTTGTTTTCTTCTTCTTTTGCATATGATTTTTCTATATATATGCGTGTTTGTATTGTAGCATTTAAAAACTAAAACATTTTCAAATAACAATTTAGAATTTTTTTTAGAAGCCAACCAACACTTTCGATTTTCATTTTTAAGAATAATTTATTTATTTATTTTAAAGACTTGCTACTTTCGACCTGAAAAGGTACATTTCAAAAGTATAGACGTTTTTTATTTCTGTCTTTTTAAGCCTTATTGTTCGAGGCATGCTGTCCTTGTAACGATAAGAGTCCGTTCTATGAACTGAGGGGTTGATGTTTGAATGTCGGCGTGTGTATCACGTGACAGCGTGTTATGAGATTAGAAACAATGCACACTTTGAAACGTTTGAATAACAATTCATACTTTTTTCTGAAAGCTAATCACGCAAGGACAATACGTCTCTAACAAGAAAGATTTAAAAAGAAAAAAATGTCTGTACTTTTGAGAACGACATATTCACGTTGAACCTTTCAGGTATTTGGAATAAAAAAATGACTTATTAAAAATATGAAAACCCACATTTTGTTATTCAATGTCGACAACGTTTAAAATTGTGATTTTTATCCGAACAAGATTGATTTTAAGAAAATAAACAAAATATTTCTATACTTTTGAGAAAGACGTTTTTATGTCGATAATCTTAAGTATTTAAAATAAATAAATGATTTATTTAAAAACATTAAACCAATATTTTTGTTTGGCTTTCAGACAACTTCTAAATTGTAATTCATTGTTCACAATACGTCACGGTGTCAAGTTTTCATTATCGTGAAACATGTTTATTATGTGCTCTTGTTGGTATTCGGTCTTATCACAGGAGTCATTAGATAGTTGACTGATGATAGGGCGCTAGCAAGGTTTCATATGGCTGATCAATATATTGTGGTAATATTGTGGTAATATCACCTAGAATAGAATATACGGTTCTTACATACACATATCTATCTATATATCTATCTATCAATATATCTATCTATCTATCTATCTATCTATCTATCTATCTATCTATCTATCTATCTATCTATCTATCTATCTATCTGTATATATATATACATATATATATATATATATATATATATATATACATACATGTATACATATGTATATATATATATATATATATATATATATATATATATATATATATATATATATATATATATGTGTGTGTGTGTGTGTGTGTGTGTTTATAATCCGTGGCCTTTTGGCTAAAATCAGAGTGCAGTATATGTTCCGATGGATGCTGACTCTGTAGACCGGTACCGTCTTGACCTTCAGTCCTTGATTCCGCAGGTTTGGGATACTGTCCTGTTAAGTTCTAGGAGGTCAACCCTCCCAGGCTTTGCCTTCTCACCTTTTGAGAAGGTGTTAGTTTATTGCTAATCGCCTGAGGCTACCAGGGAATGCCGACGGGACTGCCATTTTTTAATGGCCAGAGTGCTCTACTTCTTCTTCTTCTTCTTCTTCTTCTTCTTTATCTTCTTCTTCTTCTTCTTCTTCTTCTACGGCGCTTGCTTTTCAAATCCAACTTTTCCGACCTTGTGTCACATCTTACCGCTGTGGGAGGTAGATAAATACCATATATGGTAATTTAAATGTATAGCAATATTAAATATGGCTTTCCATGTGTGCCAAACTCTTACACTCTCTAGGAGAATGATTGCCGCCATATTGTCCTATGCAAATCAGGTGCAGATTGGCCCTCTTTGCCGCATAGCTTGCAGGCTCTCTTGAAGTAGTTTATTCACAGGTTCATTCTTTATAACATGCTTTTGGTTGGTCATTGAGCTTTGTTGTAGTCTACGTTACTACAGGCGTCATTAATCAGTTAATTCATGAAAAGATAATAGCGTGAATTGTGAATCCGACTTGAGACCAAATAGTTTCATAAAACTATATCGCTCGTTCTAACACATGTAATCGCAACCTGTGTTCATTCCTCTTAAACAATATATATATATATATATATATACATATATTTATAAAATATTTATGAATACATACATAAATATTACGCTTGTTTTACAGAAAAAATCAACATCGAACACTCTGCTGGTTCTCTCTCACTAACTTTACATATATATATATATATATATATATATATATATATATATATATATATATATTGTAGATTATATAAGTTGTTAGAAATGCTGCCAAGATTTGCTTGTCTTATCCCAATGAAGAACTGTGATACAGCTAAACAGATTGTCTGTGATTGACTAAAATATGCACCTCTTCTCTGTTTGAGCTCTCTGGTAAGCAAATGTTTTAACTGCCATCAACTTATAATGCATTGCTGTTTTTGTGAAATATTGAGCTCTTTGGCAATTTTCAATGTTTTGATTGATATTTAGCTTACTTTGAACAAATGTCGAATGATAGGTAAGTAATTAAAAGCGCTGACTGTCGTCTAGACGATCGAGTTACTATACTGGATTGAGGCACTTTCTTGTCGAGCAGCCGCGAAGCGATGTGATACAACAAAACAGTGAGTCTGTGGAGGAATAAACACATATACGCACACATTAAGACACACACACACACACACACACATATATATATATATATATATATATATATATATATATATATATATATATATAATGAAGAAGAATGGAAAGGAATTAGAGAAGCAAAAGCCAACTTATCTATCCCAGCGACTTCCTCTGATGATAAGATTTTGATCTTTGAAAAGCCTGGCTTAAGGAAAATTTAACTTGAATAAATTGCCTTTTTTGCGGATTGATTTGGCTTTTGCTTCTCAAATTCCTTTCCATTCTTCTTCATTCTACCTGCTCTATCCTGGATATTGAGCTGTATACTCTTCACAATAGGTTTTACTTTTCCTAAAAGTTCGCTTTTAGTACACCACTTTATATATATATATATATATATATATATATATATATATATACAAATTATTTATTTCAAAATTATGTTTGATATTTCAGAAACATACCGGGTTTCATAAAAAATGACTGACTTTTTATCCTTTTTAAAAGGCTATAACGCGCATTCAAATCATCAGCGACTAACGAAATAAAAACAAATTTAAAAATAGAGATCAAAGATCACCTTTAATCCGGTGGATTTGCTGAAGAGCCCATTTTTTGAGAAAGTAGCGAGTCAATAGATGCGGACTGTATGTTTATATGGGTATTAATAGTAATTAAGTTTTATTTAGAATAATTTAAATATTGATAACCGATGTTGTATGTTTCACTGCTGCAATGGTGTATTTAAGTTATTGGGTAATTGTGTGTTGTCTATTGTTCAGTGAATGGGTTAGATTCTGGGTGGATTTATTTCTGTTATTAGAGATTTAAGTGTTATATTTATATTCATTCTTTAATTTATTTTTATTTAATTTATTATTATATTATTTTTTTGCATATATATTTATGGGGAGGGGTTTCTATTTGAGTGTAAAGCTGGTGCTATTATTGTAGATTATTAGCTATGTGGCAGATGTGTGTAGAAGTTAACGGGTTACTTAAGGAATACCAACATGGGCTTACTATCATTGTAATATGCATTCGTATTGGATCCTTGTATTTAATTAATTCTGTTAGTTTTATTATAAGGTGTACGACCCGATCGTAAAGTTTGTGTGAATCGGATAAATTTAACATTTCGTCATATATCATTTCTTTATATTCACGGGTATTCGATATTTATATTTCTAAGCATTTAACTAGTAAGATTAATGTATTTAACATGTTTAATTTGTTTTAATAGTATATGATGAATAACCTAATAATTTATGTTATCTTTCTGATAGGTGTGGCTTAAAGGGTACGAGTGAGACGTGAGTGTACCATGTCTAATAATTGGACATGTCTAGGGTTAGAGTTAGGGTAAGGTTTAGGCTTAGGGTTAGAGTTGTGGGTGTTGAGGCTCGAATGCATTCTACGGAGGGAGAGCAAGAATAACTGGTTTTGACTGTATTTATTCGGTGTACGATCCTTAATTTTTCAGTGGTGCATAGTGGGCAATTCCTGCAGCTAAGGCTATATGGCTTCTGTTTATCGATGAGCCTTCATTTATTTTCATAGTTAGTGTTGGGCCTCTTGAGTGTCTATTTAGTGTTCTAGGGCGGTGTTGTGCTTGTTTGATGTATGGTAGTGTTATTGTGAACGTAGACCCTTTGTTTTACAGTTCCTTGAGTCATTCCGATGTAAATTTATTCCTTCTTGATATCTACACCGGATATGATATTGGCTTCGTACACTCTGGATCTGATTGTACAGCCCTCTTTTAGCGAGCACACTTCCCCTCTACTGTATGATCAGCGGGGTTGTGGGTGGGGTTGTGGGTGTTTAAGCTAGAATTTATTCTACGAAAGGAGAGCAAGAATAACTCGTTTTGACTGTATTTCTATTAAAGAGTTTATGGAGCTTATCTGATGGTGAAAAGTGTTTGTCTATTAATTAGAGGAACTGTTTACCTATGTTATATGTGAAACTGATGGAATAGAGGGAGTTAACTAGATGATGTTTCTTTGCCTATTGTGTCTGTGTTGTCTGGTAAGTTGGGTGGGTATGTAAGAGATTTTTTCTCTATAACCGCTTTCGCAGAGGGCTTTGTTTAGGTATGAGGTAGCTTACAGGACAATCTCGGGGCTGGATGAAAGGGGGGTGAATCTGTAGCTTATGTTGGGTATAAGGTTTTTAAAGACAAGTGTGGGTGGTTGGATTGGGTGTTGTTATATCTGAGTTGTTCGGTGGGTTTGTTGTATGGTGTAGTGGGGTTATTAGCTAGGTCCAGAGTTGCGTTCAAAGAAATCTACGCTAGTGAGATTGGTATCAATGGTGATATTAAATCCTAGCTCTTTGAGGAATCCTGTCAGTTGCTTTCTAAATCGGTCGAGTTATTGGCCGTTGTTGTTGCGCAATATACATAGTCCGTCGTTTCGGTAGTAGCCACACTCTTGTTTAGGAATCTTGGTTTGGAGAAAGAATGAGATGAAAAGTCCGATAAGATCGCAGACGTCCGCACTGTCGTAGGCCCCTATCAGTAAAGCCAAAGTGTTTCAGGTTTCGATTTTTTAACCCATGTTTTATTGTCAAGGAAGAGGAGGGAGTTTTACTGCCCGACACTATCCGCTACTGCCCTCCATTGCTGCCACTGCCAGGCTCTGCCAGCCACTGCCAGCTACTGCCTTTAAATATTGCTACTGCCCGCCACTAGATGCCACTATGTTCCAATACACGAAAATACACGCCACTCTCTGCTACTACCCGCCAGTGTCTGACACTACCTGTCATAGCCTATAACTATTTCCACTGCCCACTATTACTTGCACTGTCTGCCAATACCCGCTAATACTCGCCACTACTCGTCAATGCCCACCACTGTCCGCTACTTCACAACAATGTCTGTTAATATTGCAACCACCGACCACAGCGGCCACTATCCGCCAATTCTCGCTATTACTCGCCACTGCCCGCCACTACCCGCCAATACCCGCCAATACCCGCCACTACCAGCCACTACCCGCTCTTGCCCGCTCTTGCTCACCCCGACTTGCCACTAACCGCCACTATGCGCAACTACCCACCACTGCATGCTACTGCCTGTGAATATTGCTACTGCTCGACATTACTCCAACTGTTCGCTAATACTCGCCACTCTTTGACAGTACACGCCACTACCCGTCACTTCTCGATGTTTTCCAGGATCTTAAATTGTAAGATGACAGTATTACATTTGTTAACTCTTTTCGAACCATTTTCTTTATCAACATTACGTATCTTCTTGATATGTTGAAATTGAGGACGGAAGAAATAAAATAGGAATTTAGCGGAACTATTTGTTTCTACTCGGGGTTGTCCGGGATCTAAAATTGTAAAATTTCAGTATTACATTTGGTAAGGGATATATAGTAAATCTCTTCGCACTCTTGACTTCATCAAGATTACGTATTTTCTTAATATTTTGAAATAGAAAGGGGAAAATAAATTAGGAATTGACTGTGACCATTTTTCTACTTGGCGTTCTCCGGGATCAAAATTGTAAGTTTATAGTATTACTTTTGGTAACTGCTGTATATAAAATCTATTCGGACTTTTGTCTATCTACACCATTTATCTTCATATTATTGTGAAATGTAGGGGTTGACAACAAATTAGGAATTGACCGGGGCGATTTTTTCTACTCGGCGTTTTCCGGGATCAATTATCATTATAAACATTATTACTAATCATACTTTGACTTAACGATAATTTTGGCAGTTTTGTGAACGCATCTTTACTAACATTACACTATTATGTTTATTAAATGAGGCGGGTTTATAGTAACTTTTGTTCTACTCGGCGTTGTTCGGGAACAAATAAATTGTCATTATCAACATCATTTCATTTCATACTTTGATTGTAACCGTACTTTTTGCAGTGCTGTAAAGGCCTGCTTACTAAGATTACAGTATTATATTATGTAAGTGAGACGGAGGGGGTGAACAGAAAGTTTGGTTCGACTTGGCGTTGTCTGGGAGCAATACAATTGTCGTTATGAACATTACTGTATCATATTTCTTAAGCGATAGGAGATGTAACAGAGTCTTTTGTTCTACTTGTAGTTGTCAGAGAGCAATAAATGTAAATTACGATATTTCATGAAAATCTTTTTGGATTATTTTCATTATCAACATAATTTCTCTTTATATTATTGTAAAAGCGGGTAGGAGAACGGAATTACTCGACATCAAGAATGGCATTGTGTTTTGTTCCACTTGGCGTTGTCCAGGTGCAATAAATGTAAGATTACAGTCATACATTTAAAAGGATAGCACCGGTAAATACATTACATTATTTTTTAACACATTAAAACAGGAGAGAAGAATGTTCTGGGCGGAGGAGAAAGCGGGGATTATGGAGAGGGACGGAAAACGGGGAAGAGGGAAAGAGAGAAAGATAAAGAGACGACCAGAGAGAGAAAGAGAGAGGTAGAAGGCTTAATATGAAGATGTTACAGACGCTATTAAGCTTTTATTTTATTTATTATGGCCCCAGGCATCGCGGGGGAACCCTGCTAGTATATAAATAAAATAAAGTTCTTACCTTTTACTTTTTCTCATTAACTTGAGCAGCTGGGGGTCTATCTTACTAACCTTACATGTATATACATATATATATATATATATATATATATATACCTATATATACGGTACAATCACGTTGAAACCCCGGTTCCCGTTACACCACCGACGTTAAGCGACGTTGAGCCTGGCCAGTATTAAATGGGTGACCATTTGGGACTACCAGGTGCTGTATGTGCTCTCTGTTTATCTCGGCATTGTTTCCAGTCGTCTTGAACTGCTTGGCATTGGAATCAAGCAGTGCCGACTCAGGAGAGGTGTTGTTAGCGATTGCGCAACCCTTGCTTCATAATTACACGCGCAGCCAGCCCCTTATAGGGGTATCCATAGTCTCTCTAGACTGAACGGCTTGAATATATATATATATATATATATATATATATATATATATATATATATATATATATGAAGTAATTATATAAAAATCCAATTTCATATATTTCAGATCAATTTGAATAGAAATAATTTTCATGATGCAAAACAATAAGTTAGATATTTGGACTATTGAATAGAGCTTTGAATATATAAAGTATTAACTTCAGAATAATAGATTTCTATTTTTAATAATAATATCCGATAACAATACACATATTTTAAGGGGATTTTAAGGTAAATACAGGAGAGCTGGACTGCTTACCTTGAACTCTAAATCAAATTTTAAAAAGACCGGAGGTAATGAAGAGAATATCACAAAAGATGCCATATGAACGACAAGAGAATTAAAATCGTTAGACAAAAAATGTGAACAACAGAGGTTTTGATTACGTTCAACTAGTCACGAGAAAAAATAATATTCAAAGCACCGTAAAAGTGTTTAAAATATACCATCTAAACAACTATAGTACAAGGGAGATAACTCTCAGATATATCTATAAGAATGACATGCATATATTGTCACATTAAAATAGACACATTCTTATAAAAATGCAACTCAATAAAATATTTAATCATTTAATTAAATAAAAAATATACTAATTATTTTCTAACACAGAAATTTAAATTAATATAAATGTGTTTAACATATGATTATATGTATTCTAAAATGTATCATTATAATACACGAGAAAAAAACTAATTGTCATGATGTTAAAAGTGTTCGGTAATTGACCGGAAGTCATACCAAAGGTTTAAAAAGTGTTACTTGCTGTTCCCGTGCTAAACACACATACTTATAAGATAATGATCAACGGTAAATATAGTAATTCTGGGAAAGGATTGGCGCCCTCCCCTACATCTCGATGTAGTAGCTAATGGAAAAGGGAACCTTTAGGTTGCTCTCGACTATGGTCGACCACACTACGTATACTTACACGGTAAAAATGAATGATCATACAAATGATTACGCTCTCTATACACTTATAAATACACATACATATATAAAAATTATACAATATATAGAAAAACAAATTATATATATATATATATATATTAATATATATATATATATATATACATATATATAAACTATTGTATTATAATGAGCACCCTTCAAGTCATCATAAAAGGCAGCTTGATCCCTGCGAGTGTTACATCCGTAGCAAGGTCAGTTCAGACATCATTATAGAACACGACAGCACACAAGTAGCTTCATTTAGAAAACACATCACTTAATGTAGGAACATAAATAAATACGTAACACTAAATACTGAAGCCACAAAAAAAAATGTCGGCAACTTCAGATAAAGGAAGCTAGACTCAACTTAGAAATCAATAACAAATTAGAACTCGTCACTGAATGTTTAATTTAACTCACCCATACACACTGACACGCACACGTGCATGGCAGCATATATATGCATACGGTTTAGAGATAGACCTTTTTCATCAACCAGCCTTGTAATCCATTCCTTCCCTATTTGACTTTTGAAAAGCTTATATTTAGCTAGCCTGTTTGAATTTTAGCTGATTTAACGCTTGTGGTGGGGCCCATTTATGTTTTTTTTTAGTAAATGACAGATAATGAAGCTAGTTAATATTCATTGTAGAGGGCAATTCCATAGAGCTTTTCTAGATTGCACTTTACCTGGTGATAGTTAAGATGTCCATGCTCAAGGTCAGCTCGTTAAATGTCGGGGTATACTCAAGATCCATGTTGCGCCTGCGTGTATGTTCCTTGAGGTATTTCCTGTGTGGATGACTGGCGGTTACTGCAATGCTTATGTTTCGGATTTAGTTCCGATGTTCTTGCCTCTGAATTTATCAGCGTCCTTTAAAAGACTACCTTGCTTTGAAGGGATTCTATATTCGTCTCTCTTTTTTTTGTATCATGCAACATAATGTCTTTGGTTCTTTTAGCTCCTTACATCATAAAAGATCATGTCTTGTCTGGAGTGACTTCCATAAAATAGGCATTCGCCAAAAACAAGCCATAATCAGTACTTGAAGGGTGTCTTTACGCAAAATCTTGCTCGTGTGTAAATATACAACAAAATAGACATAATTGATCACTGATGATATTATTTATATTTTCATCTAAATCCTTTATACGCACGTGTCGTCGATGAAAACCAAAGCTGTGTAGATAAAACACTCGGACGCTGATGTTAGTTTATTAGAAAAGTTTCTAAATTTAAACACTTGGACAATTCATGAATTCAGAAAGGACATGATACCGAGATATTAACATCTAGAGTGTCGCATCAGAAAAGAGAAAGAAAGAGAGAGAGAGAGAGAGAGAGAGGTAGACATACAGATAGATAGACGGATAGATCGCTAGTCTCCTTACACTTAGCTACATTGTATGCGGCCGACGCTATACTCACGAAGGCTTATTGGTGTATTGTGCTTGCTCAAATCGTCAGCAAAAAAAAACACTGACAGTTATATGGTTTCATCGACTTCCCCTTTGACGTCACTTTTGATCTTTAAAGTGTCACTCAAACGCTTCCATCAAAACACGAACGTCGCCGTGTAACAATATATAAAGCAATTATATAGTAATAAAACTATGCTAGAGTAATAAAACTATGCTATAGTAATAACACTATGCTAGAGTAATAAAACTATACTATCGAAGCTAATCATAAGAACAGCTAGCATATTGTAAACCCACTAGTATATACATTTGTTAGTTGATACTAACAGGAAATCAAAGTTGAGTCGCGGTCAACTTACGTAACTCTGGATTATGATTATTAGGTGTTGGAATTGATAGAAACGGATATGACGTCATACGAAAAAGTGAGAGATAGAGAAGACTTGGTTATTTAAAAGCACGCAACGCGTAAACATAAGAAAGGGAAATGCGCTAATAAAATATGATTTAACAGTCAAAATCAAGTCTAATGAAACCTCGTCTTTCTTTCATTAGTTTTACGTTTTGAAAGTATAAATAAAGAGCCTTGATTTTAGGATTACAATCCCTCTGTCTGGAAGGATTAAATTGACGTGTGCATGAACAAACGGCTAACAAGTTATGGGAAATAATTTTGAACTTTCATGTTTTTTTTTTTGTAAAAATTACGTTAACATCGTTTTAGCATGTGTGACACAAGATTAAAACGGAACACACACAAACAACATGAACAGACACGAGTGTTGATTCGCCGGTGTACGATAGGAAATAAGCAACAACGCTGAAGTCACAATTTATCTATGCATTAAGTACTATTATCACATTCGGGCTGGTGTACCAACCACTAGTCTCTCTCTCTTGGACAGAGTCCGAAAAAGAGTCTATAACCTAATAGGTCTACCACTGTCAACCAAGCTCCCGCCACTGTCCCATCGTCGCATTGTTGCATCCCTTTGATTGTATTACAAGAAGTTCAACGGAATATGCTCCACCAAACTTACTGCAGTTGTAACCTCCAATGTAAAAAATACCATAGCAGACAAAATTTCAGCTATAGAAATCCACAGATGTCGAAAATAAGTCTTACACTTGTAAATTAGTTTCTATGATCGCTGGCCTTTGGAATTCCCTCCCTGCTCTCTGTTTCCCCCAACTGTAACAACTTGCAGAAATTGCAATGTGAAAAAATATCTTGCAGCCCAACTCCCCACTTACGGTATCCCCTTTACATCTTACCCTATAACCACAATACTCATTTATGCCTCAGTCGCAATGGGTCTTGTTTGTGGTGAATAAACGTAAATAAAGTCACCTGATAAATGAAATATACACGCAAGCTGAGAAATATTTTATCGCTCCATCTGTCTTTTTGTTCTCTATCTCTGATATACACGCTCCCCCCACACTGAATATATATATATATATATATATATATATATATATATATATATATATATATATATATATATATATTAGGGTAGGTCGATTTTACACTTTTTTTTAAATATTAAAAAAAGGCACGTATTGAAAGTTGTATATAGACCTATTAAATACTCATGCAAAAAATTAGATCAAAAACTTCAGCGGTTTTTTGAGCGTTTGGTATCAAAGATCGTAGACAAGAATATACTGAAAATTCCTCGTTTTTGCAAGATTTGCTTGAATACTGGTGTTAAAACCAAATAATTTGTGCATTTAAAATCAGCGAATGTCCTTTTATTTTATAAAAATGATATTAATTAAAGAAATCTTCAAATTAAAAATTCGCCCCGCCCTCATTTTCAGTATCTGCTTTTGTAAACTACCTTTTAACGTTATGAATTAAACAGTAATATTTGAATACCTAAAAAAATGATTTTTTTCTGTTATAAGTGAAAATATAACAAGCAAAGAAATAAGGAAAAACCTAACACTATTTTAATGGAGCTTAATATTGAGAGTCAAATTGCTCCATATAAGACCCCTTAGACAAAAATGCTGGTCTCAATTTCTGACTCAAAACTTTGGCTGTAATGTGTTGATGCCTTGCTTCAAAACCATATACAGTTTGTGAAGCTTCTGTTATTAACTTAACTGCCCGTTCCACGCCCTGAGAATGCCAAAAATGCAGCATAATAATCTATTAATTGTGTCCAATGTGTGGCATTAAAATTAATAGGTGGTATTCTTTTTAATCTTTTTCTGGTTGACTCCTCACTCCTGAAAGAACACATTAATTAATTGAATTATTAAAACATTCCAATCTGTACTGCTTTAATAATTATGGTGAAATTAGATAAAATCTTTAAAAATCATTCTATAAATTGGAATAAATAATTGAGTCAGAAATATATGAATAAATATTACTTACCTAATGGCCAAAATTCTTTTTAAAGCTTCTTCTCTTACTTCAATCTCTTCAGATTTAACCATGGAATATAGAAAGTTTTCAGGCAGTAAACAAAATGTATTACCTTGTATATTTCTAAATGTGATATCTTGGATTTCCTGAGGCTGCTCCTTAATCCTCTGGGTCATATTAAAAATGTGCACTTGATGATTGTGGAATTTACTATTTCTTTTAATTTCAAACCAAGAAGTGGCATACACATTTACAATAAAATTTACTACATAGTGTAGTTTTGTCGTGTGCCTTTGTTGGTATGCACCACGAGTCCATAAACACATGAGCCTGATGGCCAAAGTTAACCATCTTGCTTGGTTTAAAGGACCAATTTTCCAGGAGGTATATCTAGAGTCAACCTTACCTCTAGAAATACCTACTGTGTATTCATAAAGGAGTCTTTGGTCAGAACTAAGATCATGTATTTCATCAATTTTAAAAATTGACTCTAGAGGATTGCTAATAGTGGAAAATGATATTTGGGGTAAATCATGGCAATCATTTGAGCATAATTTCCCCAGAGGGCCACTGAATGTTGTAGGGCCCTTTGCGCAACCATCTATGTTTTTAAAAAGGGCCCTGAAAGGTAGTTCATTATGATGCAAAGAGCAACCAATTGTGTGAAGATTTTTAAAAAGTTTTTTTACTAAAATTGCAACTATTCCACCTTCGCAACCTGTGTTGGTATTAGTGTTGTCAACAATTATAGCCTTGATACTGTTCTCACTGTGGAATTCATGCAAAACATCCACCACTTGATCTGCATGAACAGCACCTGTTGCACCACTATTAGGAAGAACTCTGTGTCAGATATTTACTTTCACATGGTGTTTCTTTTGTAAAAGTTAAATGGTGTTCTGGTCCCTTAGTTTTTTTCATAATTCTCTGTCTATTTTCATCCACAATTTCCTTATACATCAATGTGTCCTTATCCATTCTCCCACCAACTCCAATACATATAATATTTTAGGTGGGATAAAAACCCCTGGCTGAAATAGTTTTATTTGTCTACCTCCAACAAGGTAAGATGTGACACAAGGTCATGAAAGTGGGATTAGATAAGCCTGCGCTATAGAGGTGAGCACTCTGGCCATTAAAAAATTGACTGGGCGCCCCGTCGGCATTCCCCTGTAGGGGCGTCTCAGACAGTTAGCAATAAACTTACTCCTCTCCAAAGAGGGAAGGCAAAGCCTGGGAGGGTGCACCTCCTAGAATTGCACAGGACGGACAAGCCCCAATAGACCGGCGTAAATCCAGACCCAAAGGCCCGGACGATACCGATTTATTTGGTGGGGTAAAAACCCCTGGCTGAACTAGATTTTATTTATCTATCTCCAACAAGGTAAGATTGACACAGGAAAGTGGGATGAGAAAGCCAGTGCTCGAGAGGTGAGCACTCTGGCCATTTAAGAATTGCCTGGGCAGCTCCGTCGGCATTCCCCGGTAGGGCCGCCTCAGACAGTAAGCAATAAACTTACTCCTCCCCAAAGAGGGAAGGCAAAACCTGGGAGGTGCACCTCCTAGAAGTGGACAGGACGGACAAGCCCCAATAGACGGGCGTGAATTCAGACCCAAAGACCCGGACGATACCGGTTTATTTGGTGGGTTAAAAACCCCTGGCTGAACTAGTTTTTATTTATCTAACTCCCACAAGGTAAGGTGTGACAAAAGGTCGGGGAAGTGGGATTAGATAAGCCAGCGCTCGACAATTCAATATATATTTGTGATAATTACATTTGTAAATACAGAATCAACACGTGAATTCAAATTCGCTCGTTGAATTTTCAACCGGTGAATACCATAAAAATATACAATAAATAAAACGCCTATGTAAATAAATAATTATGTATATATAACATTAAATATTATAGTGTTTTATTCCTTTTTAATTTGAATATGTACATTTAATTTCTTAAGAAAAGGAATAATAAACTTTAAAATATTTATTATTAAGTAATGTATTACTTTTTTTTGTTAAAACCCGGGTTTAATTTAAGGCGACACATCTGCCGGTGAAATCTAGGCTGTGAGAAAAAATCTCGATTTATTTGATCCTAAAGTTGCAATGCTCAAATAAATACAAAGTTTTGAAGAAAAATATTTCTTGTGGTAACTTTTGACATTATTTGGCAACTTTCTTCGAGTGCGATAATTTATAGTTTCAAAATCGACCTCCCCTAATATATATATATATACATGTGTTTGTGAAAATATTTTATCGCTCCATCTGTCTTTTTGTGTCTCTATCTCATATATATATATATATATCGAAAAAAAAGCATAACATAATAGGAATACAGAAAATGTGGTATTATGCAAAATATGGCTAGTTATAACCAGAGAAGCCCATCAACCATTCTCAATAACGTTTTACCTAGTTTATAGAAATTCGCAATGTTAATGAATAAATATACTGTATGTATTTAGCATTCGTTTATCAAATTAAAAATTGAACTCTTTTTATATTTCTATACTTATTATAGAATACAGCACGACTTTAGATCTATGCGAACAGGTAAAATAGATATTTAAAAAAATGTTGGATCTTTACACTGAATTCATGATCAGTTTAAGTAGATCAATAGAACAAAGTATATTCATTTGATTGGTGTCCGTGACGATAAAGCGTTCGCCTTCAGTTCCAATGTTCATACCATCTTTTAGGGATCGAATCTGACACTGAAACAATTCTCTCTTTTTTTCCACCGAGTTCCAGTTATCTTCTAACCGATATCGAACATGATCCAAAACCTGGATGATGTACATTTTATTGCGATTTAAATTTTTTTTAAATCATTTGAATTGGATGTTGAAGAGATAGGTTTGAGAAAGCCAGCGTTGATGGAAAATATTTATTGATCAAGTTTAAAAATCTGAAATGAAAAAAAAAAATAAAACGCATTGTTGATTTAATTTCAAAGAGTTGTCAATGTAACACATTACAAACTAGGTCCTTTGTTTTCTGGCGCCATTAAGAAAAGCATCCATATGATTTTTAGAAAGCACTAACCTGCAAATGGCACGATGCAAAATTTGAACAAAATCGGATTATTAGTTAAAAAATTAGTTATTTAAGTTTAACAACTGCTGCTAATTATGAAAACAATGGACAAATCTGAATGTTGTGTGTTCAGAAAGCATTGCTCGCTGCAGCTATAAAAATC
>OY744540.1:60345057-60402557 GCA_963556195.1 Sepiola atlantica | reverse complement strand
CAGCATATCGTGGTCTAATTTGGTTAATGTGTCTTTTACACACAAATTTTCGACTTTTTTATTCTGTAGACTATTTTGCCAATCATTTTCTTAATTATACCATCCATCCAATAACTTTTTCCACCTTGGAAATTTTAAAAATATACTTTATCTCCTGGTAAATATCTTATTATGTTTACATCTTTTCCTTTTGTCTTCGGATAGGGTATCAATCTAGGAAAATCGGTCGTATTTTCCTTGCGAACATAAATATACTTTATTTCCTGAAGAGTATTGTCTTATTTTGACATTTTCGTCCTTTTTAGCATTTTTTTTTATTTGGATAGGGTATCAATCTACAGAAAATTGATCGTATTTTCCTTGAGAACATAAGTTTTGCAAATGACAACTTCGAGTCGTTGTTTCCATTAGGAGGCACCCTATACAATTCTTCAAATATTATATAGTTTTTCTCTCGTGTCCATATATTTATTTTTGTTAGGTACGCTTAAGTGTCAACACGTTTTTTGGCTTAACCGTTCTATCTAGGATGATATACTGGTATAGTAATATGTTCAATTTCCAAGGAAGTACAGGAATCCTTAAATTCCTTTCATGTGAACGCCGTACTATTGTCGCTGACCAGTTCTGGGGGGCCTGAAACGACTGAAAATTTCATCTAATGCACTGATGCTGTTCCTAGATGTGGGAGGCTTGCACTTGAATACCTTAAGCCATTTTGAGAAAGAGTCTATCAAGATCAAGTAATACTATCTATTAATTTGTCCAGCATAGTCTATATATAGACGTGCCCACGGCAGACTCGTTTTGAACCAAGGATTCGTTTTGACCGGAAGCTCTTTTGCAGCCAATTTACAACCTCGGCATAGTTTTACAAAACTTTCTATTTCCTTGTCAATTCCTGGCCAGTGTACGTAGCATCGAATAAGTGATTCAATCCGGGATATGCCAGGATTACCGGTATGAAATTATTTCAGCATAACTTTACGTAGAGATTGAGGTATTACAATCCTATCTGTGTACATTAAAGTGTTGTCGCATATTAAAAATGGTGAATTCTGTGTTCCCTTTTTATCTCTTTCGTTCAATCTCGTCTTTTTCTTTATTTTTAATACACAATCATCTTTTTCAGCTTCCTTTTTATGTGTTCCAAAGTCAAAGGTAATTCTTTGACAGTGTTTAACAACAGACATGAGATTTATTTTTCCTGTTTTTGTGCTGCTATAACCGTCTCTTTTAAAATTTCGTCATTTTTGGGAATTTATCTTGACAGTCCATCCGCATTCCCATGTATTTTGGATGCGATGTATTCCATCCTTAAATGATAGTTCAGTAGGGTTACTCCCCATCGCTGTAAACGGTTAGCAGTGTGGGTAGGAATGCCTTTATTGATCCAAATATAATTACTCACGATTAATTGTTTTTTGAAGTATACATGATCTACCATGTAAAAAGCGATAGTATATTTTAATCTCGAACACAATCGATAATGTCTCTTTCTCGATCTGACTATAATTTTTCTAAGCCGATAGAATGTTCTCGAAGCGTGCGCGACCGGTATAGTAGTATCATCTTCATATTCATCTAGCATATCGTCTAATAACAAATATCGTCTAAATAACAAATATCGTCTAATAACAAATACCGTCTAAATAACAAATATCGTCTAAATAACAAATATCGTCTAATAACAAATATCGTCTAAATAACAAATATCGTCTAAATAACAAATATCGTCTAATAACAAATATCGTCTAATAACAAATATCGTCTAAATAACAAATATCGTCTAAATAACAAATATCGTCTAATAACAAATATCGTCTAATAACAAATATTGTCTAAATAGGCAATAACAAATTCAAGACCCGCCAACATAGTGTCCATAATCTGTTAGAACAAAGCTGTCGCGACCTATTCAGTTTGAAAATCCCCTTATGTGTATTTATGTACACATATTTTTAACATTCCTCGTTCACTTTCACCTTCACGTATGCGTCAAATAGATCGATTTTTGAAAAAAATCCTTCATTTAACTTCGATAAAATGTCTTCTGGCGAGGAAAGTGGATAAATATGACCCGTAAGGCAATCATTTAACCCCGTTGAAAAATCGGCGCACACTGTTATTTTTTTCTTTTATTTTTTGACGTAGACGCTGGGCGACGCCCAGTCTGCATGGTCTATCTTAGATATAATTTCTATCTTTTCTAATCTTTCCATTACCTTGTTAATTGTGTCTTAGGAGGAAACATGTCGTTTCTTTTTTGTTTAAACATTGGAGTGACATTTTTCTTTAAGTTCAAACTTGACTACTGTCTTTGCACATAAACCCAAAACCTCAGATTCACTCTTTCAATCCATTTATGAATCTTTCACTTTTAATACATTTGCTCTTTTCTGCACTGTTTATTTCGTTGCAAATAGAGTTCATTGGGAGTTCAAATACATTGAACAGTACTATCTAGTCTATTCCGAAAATACATGAATTACTTCCTAAAATCACATGTACTTTTCTGTGTCAAACAGACATTTTTTTCCTGAAACTCCTCTGGCAATTTTCTAGGTTTCAGATAATTTGGGTTTTCCAATTTTTCTCAATGTTTGTTCGTCAATAATACCTTTGGCTGAGCCAGAATCCAGTAAAAGAGTGATTGCGCGAGCATTTATTCGTACATATAAATATTTTCAATTTTCACTGTTCTGCATTTCTATTTTCGATAACACAACGTTTACTTTATGACCCTTAATTCTGCAAGATTCACATAATTTATTCTGATACCAACATACATCTTAAGTATGCTTTTTATTTTCGCACGTCTCACATATCTATCACTTTTTGAATTCAGGAGTTTTTTTTGTTTTTTATGCGTGGTACTTTGCCAACACTTTTTTCCTCTATCTGCTTATAATCCCTTTTACATCAATGTAACGGTGACATACCTCTGTCGCTCTTTGTAACGTGATTTTCGTGTCTTTCTCTACCATTGGTAAGATTCTAGACCTTATTTCTTTGTACTTAGGAGTTGTTAGTCATTGAATAAAGATTAGTCATCCGAATAAATCTTTGAGGATTTCATCTATCTTGAAATTCTCAACCAAACATTTTACTGCCCCTGCGAATGCCAAACACTTTTCGTATCATTTTCATGATGTTTAGACATTTTTATTGCGCGTGAATTATACTATTTATCTCGTCGAATATCTTCGACAGTATTTCATCGAATGAAACGTCCTTAGGTTTTCTGGGCAATATCCAGTTCATATACAGGGTGGGCCAAACTAAGGGCCCTATCTTTAAATTTGAATAACTTGAATTTGAATAACTTCCACAAAATAAAAGTTAAACTCACCAAACTTTGTGTGTGTAGACTGACCCTTCCGAGATTTTTTGAAATAAACAAAACAAATTTTAGCCGAAAAACACTTCTTAAAACTTACAAAAACTAAAGTATTGTTTTTTACACTGTTTTGAGTTTTTTAAGCAAAAATAATGTTTTCTAAATGAGGGTACGTTTCTTAGGGCTAATACGGCTCATGCTTGCTTCGGAAGGGGTTCCTTTTACTAATTCTAAAAAAAAAAAAAAATCAATAAATAAAAAAGTTATGAATTTTTAAAAATAGGACCCTTATTTTTGCCCACCCTGTATTTGGTATTCTCCTCTGTTCCTAGTTTATGTAATAACTCGGTTACTTGTTCTTCATCCGAATAATCTAAACACATTTGAGTAAATATCGTTTCAAATCGGCAAAAATATGCTGTAAATGTAACGCCAGAATCAGGTTCGTATAAAAAATCAGATAAAGAATTTGCAATTCCGTTGGCAGAAAAATAACTTTTTTTCTCACACTGGTGGTCTTTTTCAGAATTTTTTCGAATCTTTTCTGTTGTTGCCGTATTTGTTGCTGCAACTCTTTATGTTGTTGTCGTTGTTCTTCTCTGTTCCGACACATCATTTTAATCATTTCGACTAATTGTTTCATATTTATAATACTCAGGAGAAGGCTACACTGAAGCAAATACTTTTTGTTTAGAAAAAGTAGCAGCAGTGAGTGTACTATTATTAGTTACTTAAAAGTATTCCATTGAACTTTTATCTTGTATAGTCCGTAATGTTAATGGTCCGAGTTCGAATTTGAGTCACGGTCAATCATACATTTTTTTGTTTAAATCGAACAATAAAAGTATGCTTATTTAAAAAATACGCCTTTTTTAAAGATGCTTTTTACTTTTACTGAAAAAAACAAATCCACGGTAATCCGTGTTTGTTAGCACATATGTACGTCCAGCGATATAAAAAAAAACTGTTTGTTGGATGCTTTTTTGTACCTTGCACAGGTAAATCCTTCTTTGTAGTGTGAATTCGATTAGCGAACCACGTTTGCAGTTGATATCTTTAAATCAACGTCAGTCGGATTATTTCGTTCACAACGTGACTTGCATTTATTTACTTAATAAAAACAAAGCACGTGCGTGATTGAATATATTCAACAATTTTGTTTCGTTTCGAACTCTTGTTTGCCGATTGATATATTTGACTTTACCACGTCTTTTATGGGTTTGTTTTCGAAAACCTCTCCACCAGTTGATATAACTTGGTGGAAGTTATAATAACTAAAATAATCAGACTGTAAGGTCTTTAAAAGATGATGATTCATTACAAAGTATATATCTTGTACAAAAATATAACACTACTTGTAATCCAATAAGATTTACATAATACACTCTAATACAGTCGAATACGAATACAACTGTTCGTAGTCATGTATATATTCTCCAAAATAGTTCACTTAATTACTGAGGGGAGTTCGGTATTTCATCACAACATAGAGTAAGTTACTAGTTCGACTGTAGTCGAAAGAGACTCGAAGACTCTTTTTAAATTTTCATCAACACCGCGATGTAAGGAATTGTATCACTCCTTTGAAGGAATTGTTTTTACTTACTCTTGGTCCTAACCTAATATTGATGTATGTTTAGTAAGGGAGCATCAAGTACCATTTTTGAGTACTTGGTAATGTCTTGACGAAGGATTTAACCCAGATTTAGATTATGTTTTGATAGAAACGACATATGAATGTTAAAACTTTCTCACCCGAAACAACTCTTCTGTTATGTGTGTATATCTGAAGTGTTGTACGCATTGACGATCTACTATCTGATTTTTGATGTGTTTATGTAATCACGAATAGACAACCATATACGGTATTAATGGGTAAACATTCAACTTCGATTTTCCACGCTCGTAGATATATTGTTTGGACATAAATGCTACTCTAAGGAAAGGGTTACTGACTTACGAGGACGGTTTATGAAAAGTGTTTGTTGAGATTAAATTTGAAAAGGATCACGTTGTAGCCATGTGGGAAGCAATCTTGTGGCAACTTGTTTCACAGGCGTGAAGATTTTAGAAAGAAATTATATCCATATAAATTGCGAATGAAAAAAGAATGGTGTAAAACAACGAACCAGAGCTTGAAGCTCAGTCGCGCACCTCCCATCAAACAATAGAGTGAAAAAGACTAGAAACATCTGCTCTGTGATGAAAGGCCCCATAGAACGCAAATAATTATCCTCCAGTGCCACAGTTGCAGGGGTGACAGCTAATGAACCATGCCTAAAGAATTTACTAGATTGACATCAGCAATAATTAGGTATGACCCATTTTATAGCACTCGCTGCAGCAATGGAATGAAGCCACTTGATATAAGGAGATAAAAAACATGATAAACGCAAGACAGAATATGCATATTGGCCTTACTTTTGTAATAATCAAGACTATAAGTGAGAACAAAAACTGTCAATAGATAGATAGTCATACAAGCCTGCAATAATTGGAAAGGAACTACTCAAATAAACAGATATATGCTATCGAGATATCTGAAAAGCGATTTTATGAAGCACACTAAACAACCGAGTCAAATGAGCTGCGATAGAGGAAGCAAGGCATATATACCACAATCGTACTTTTTATTCTTTGATTTTGACAAAAAATATATTTACCTCGTGTTTTGTTTATTATAATTTAAACATTGCATTTATTTGGCTGGCATTCTTGTTTTCTGTTTCAGAGAAAGATATGTGATAATTGATATTTTTAGAAGTACTTCCATTTTCACGTTTGATGAACACATAATAAGTGTGGATACTTTAATACGACCAAAATAGTACTAAATCCTTATATTTTTCATGAAATCCATTTAAACGACGCCATGACTGAGAAAGGCAATCAATTTCAAAGTAGATGAAATCCATCACAGCAGAAAAATAATCTCATTCACATATATAATTGTTTTAAAAAAGATCGGAAGCCATTTTGCTTTGCGCCTCGTCAGATCTCTGGTGTATCAAGTCATGGTCTATAAAAGCATCGTTTTCCAGTGCATGTTACAACATTTGTATGGGTGGGGTGATAAGCGAAACGATATTTGTATCATCCAATACCTTGGCTTATTTAAGCACCTGCCTGGAAAGGCGATACCTAATTTAAAAATGCAATTTAATTCTCTTTTAAATTCTACTTTGAAGTGTTAATTGAAATCCCATCTTCGAACGAATAGATTCATTTTATTGTCTCTAAAAATACGTTGATGTATCTAAAAGCATCATTAGATTATACGATTTCTTTATTTACTATGTGTTTTCTTAATTAAAATCTCTCAAGTCGCATATTTCAACGCAAAATATGTCTCATTTTGAAATAAAATTTATTAAATCAACTTGTTTATATCCGCTTCTTGAGCGGTGTTGGAACACTACCTGGTTATTTCAATGTTCCTATTAAGCAAGTTTTATAGTAAATACAGAGATACATATTTGTGAAATTTCGTAAAAAAAAATACAACATTAAGTATTTGCATTAAAGAGTAAGTAACTAAGATTAATGTATTTACGTTATCTATTAACAAAAAACATTAGAAATTATGTTGTAAAGCAAAAGTACTTCGCGTTGAGCTAAAGCCGAATTACCTTTATGTATACTTTTTTCGCGGATATTGAAAATATTCATGTAATGTCTTTTTTAATGCTATTTATGTTTGATTGACACATGTAATACACGAAACCATAGGCATGGAAGGTGATAACTATGCATAGAGACGGGGTTTGAATAATTTAGGGGGGGCCTCATCACAATAATTTGTTGACATTGGATTTGAAGACGATCAAGTAGTAATCAGTAGGGAAGCAGTCCCACAGTGATGTGTTCCACATCTGACAAGCCCTTGTAAAGAAGCTTTCTCCGTAAAAATTCTACCTGACTCCAGGCATATAGAAGGAGCTAGAGAATCCGTGTTAATATCTTCAAATTTATTAAACACGTCGCCAGTAAAAAAAAAGGTCAACTCGAGCATTTACATCACAAACAGTACTCTGAGTATCTATTATTTGTCAACCAATCACATGTTTGTATTTGCGCGAGAACAGACACCATCCAAAACACCATAACCCCTCAATCGTACAAAGGTAGATTACATATTCCTAAAATATAAATGCAAATCAGTATGATAAAACAAGGCACGATATTTTTGTCCGGTTTTATATTATTGTTGGCATTGGTTTTCACAATTATTTCTAGAAATCAGATACTCACGGTTTATGAAAAGTCAAAAAATATTAAGGAATTTCTGATTATCTTTAGACTATATTAGTTTGTTTCATGTTTTTGTTTTTTAGTGTTCTGGGCAACTTGGGGAAAGTTTTTTTCGTTCGTAAGTCTTACATGACCAGTCTGCGTCTCTCTTGTTCCGACAGGTTGAGGGTACAGGTTAGACAGCTTGTCTGGCTGCTGTTGCCGACTGACAGGACATGAGCCCAAACTCTTGGGTAGCGCCAAGAACGGCTGCTCCATCATCAGTTGCATAATACCGTGGGTAGTTGTATGTGCCACGTCGCGCATGGAAAGGGACCCTGCAATTATCTCCGGTGGGCTTTCCCGAGGCCACAACCCCCATGGACCAGGTCGTGACGAATGGACTGGTTGTGTGAGCTTATTGGCACCAAACAAGTACCCACCTTGTCCAATCCACTCTATAATCAAATAAAACATGCCATTACAAAGAAATAAAATCAAACCTAAACCAGACACCCAAAAAAAAATTTCGCCTCCGCCCTTGAGGCTTGCATTCTCAAATATCCGGGGACTTAGAACCAACATCAACGACGTAGAAACCTTTCTCCTGTCAAACTCCCCGGATATCCTAGCTCTTAGTGAAACTAACCTCCAATCCTCAATCTCTTCTCACCACTTTGACATGACTGATTACCTCCCACTCTACCGTAAAGACTCTGACAAACACATGCACGGGCTAGGAGTTTATGTTCGGAACACCCTCCCCCTGACTAGAGAACATAGGTTAGAATCAGATGACTACGACTACATGTGCTTTAGATTGACTTTACATCACAACGTTAGTTACTTATATTTCCTATACCGCTCCCCGTCGACCCAGGACTGTACTCTGCTAAACTCTGTCTCTGAAAGCATAGATAGAGCACTCTTAATTGACTCGAATGCCCAGATACATGTATTTGGGGATTTTAATGCCCACCACCGCAACTGGTTGGGATTCTCCAGCCTTACTGACGCAGCCGGCCACTCTACGTATAATTTTTCCTTAGCTCACTCCCTCTCTCAGACTGTTGATTTTCCGACCCGCATCTCCGATCGTGTGGACCAACAAGTCTCACTTCTAGACTTCTTCTTGACCTCAATACCCGAGGCTTGTGCGACGAAAGCTCATAGCCCACTCGGGAATGCTGATCACATTGTGCTAATGATACATATCACGCTAAAAAGTCGTCCAAAAGCTGATGAACCGTTGCTCAAAACAACAAGCAAGCTGATTTTGAGTCAATCAGAGATCACATCAGTGACGCCCCATGGAGGGAAACCTTCTTACTCCCTGCCAACCAGTGTGCAAACGAATTAACTGAATGGGTCAAAGCAGGCATTAAAGCCTATGTCCCCATGCGAAAATTCTTTAGCAAGCCCCACTCTCCTCAATGGTTCATTTCGGAATGTGCAGCTGCCATTTCTGAGAGGCAACAAGCATTCCGTAAATTCGGCCGCCATAAGTCAGCTACTAATCGGCATAAATTTATAGAGTCAAGAAACAATTGCAAGGCCGTGATAGGCGAAGCGAAGAGAAGGTATAATAAGTTAACAAAAAAACGCATCCAGTCACAGAAACTAGGTACTCGCGATTTCTGGAAAATCTACAATAGTGTAGTGAATAATGGTCAATCTACGATTCCCCCACTTTCAAACCACAATGATGTCGTTTGCACGGCCACTGATAAGGCTGAACTACTCGCACAGCGTTTCGCTTCTAACTCTACTTTAGACTCAGGTAACCACCCTCTCCCTGAATTACCATTGCGGACTGAAGCCACACTTGATAACCTGGTCATCACCCCATCCCAGGTCAGAGACATCATAAAAAGCCTTGACACCTCTAAAGCTTGTGGGCCTGATCTTATACCTGTAATAGCAATAAAGAAATGCTCTGCTGAACTGGCCCCTGTCCTCTCCAAACTTTACAATAAATGCCTAGCCGAATCTTGCTTCCCCGATAGCTGGAAAATTGCCTCTGTGGTATCAGTCTACAAGAGTTCTGGGAATAGAACCGACCCTCAGAACTACCGCCCAATCAGTCTACTGCCGATCTTTGCCAAGATCTTTGAATCCTTAATCAATCTAGCGATAGTACGTCACTTAGTTAATGCTAAACTTCTATCTGACCGCCAGTATGGATTTAGACAAGCACGATCTACTGCAGACATGCTAACGGTCATCTCTGAACGCATGTATCATACTCTCGACAAGGCAGGTGAAGCTAGGGCAGTAGCGCTTGATATATCCAAGGCCTTTGACAAGGTATGGCATAAAGGGCTTCTCCTGAAAATACGCTCATACGGTATTACTGGGCAACTACTTAATATAATAAGATCCTTCCTAAACAAAAGAAAAATCCAGGTTGTCCTCGATGGCCGTTCATCTAAGCAACATGACATAAATGCTGGTGTGCCCCAGGGATCTATTCATGGACCTTTGTTGTTCCTGATCTATATAAACGATCTCCCTGATGACATAGTGTCTGAGATTGGTTTATTTGCTAACGACACCACGCTTTACTCTCGCCATGTTGGCAAAACAGACGCGATCATATCTGAGGCAATGGCTGAATCCTTAGAAAATGACCTCCAGGTTGTAGTTGATTGGGGCCATAAATTGTTGGTGACTTTTAATGCCGCAAAGACTAAGCTCCTTTCCTTCAACAACTACAAGAAGCCTCTCCATCCACCGATTGTCATGGCAAATAACACCCTACCTGAGAGTTCATCATTCAAACTCCTTGGCCTAACCTTCACAGGTAACATGAATTGGAACACATACATTGAAGACATTGCCAAGGCTGCCGCAAAGAAGGTTGGCTCCCTCTACCGTGCTAGTGGACTCCTTACACCTGACATTATCCTGTATCTCTACAAAGCCCCCATTCGCCCATGCATGGACTATTGTTGCCACATCTGGGCTGGTGCATCATCTACTAGTCTCTCCCTTCTTGACAAAGTCCAAAAAAAAGTAGTCAACCTAATAGGTCCCTCACTGTCAGCTAAGCCCCAGCCCCTGTCCCATCGCCGCAGTGTGGCATCCTTGTGTTTGTTTTACAAATACTTCAATGGATTATGCTCCGATTAGTTGGCTACTCTGGTGCCCCCTCGACGTAAATTCACTAGACTAACTCGACATTCTACTAAATCTCATTCATTCACTGTGGAGGTCCACAGATGCCGGAGAGCATTCTACTCAAATAGCTTCTTTCCTCGTGCTGGTGGCCTCTGGAACTCCCTCCCTGCTCCCTGTTTCCCCGACAGTACTGACATGCAGAAATTTAAAACTAATGTAAACAGACATCTCGCTGCTCAGATCCCAATTTAAGCTGAACCACCAATCCTTCTCCATTTTTCCTTTTTCTCAGTATCCCCTTACGTTTACAGTGGCGTCCTGCCTTATTTGGGGTGAATCATGTAAAAAAAAAAAAAAAAAAAACTTCATATTCACTTCTGTTGATTTGATTGTGTCTATTTCCAGAACTTCAGATAATTTTAAGTATCGTGTTCGGCAAGCATCCAAATCCTCTCCCCGTGGTCCAGTTCTATGTCCTCTGTTGTTTTCAGTTTTCCATTTTTCATCCCAAGTATTCTACACATCTCCATTTCGAATTAAATTAGAAGAAGAAAAAGAATAACAATAATAACAATACTACTACTACTACTACTACTACTACTACTACTAATAATAATAATTGGTTCACTTGGTGTGATACCAGTTGTAATTCGTGTACGTGTGAGTATCAGTATCAACATTGCGAACAGATTGAAACTGCAAAAGTTCTCCGCAGGGTGTTTTAGGCATCAAAAGTTAATGCTGCATTATTCTTTTGAAAGCTGTTGATAGTTAACAATTGCTATCATTTCCAGCGGGATGAAACTGAAATTAATAATAATAATAATAATAATAATAATAATAATAATAATAATAATAATAATAATAATAATAATAATAATAATAATGATGATGATAATAATGAGAAAAACAATAACCAGAATAATAACAGCAATACTACTACTACTACAACTACTAATACTAATAATAATATTAACAACAACAATGATGATAATAGTCACTTTGCGAGTTCTTTTTCCCCCTATTAAAAAGATGTTAGTGCTCCCCTGCTGAAATATTGTAGCGGCAACCTGAAAGGAAGGAAAACAGAGGAAGCAGGCGGTGCACGAATGTTGCATTCACTCATCTGTTGCATTGCTGATTTCGAAAAATGCCTCGGATGCGACAATTTTTTTTCTGAAAATTCTGCATGAAGAAATTTGAAGGTTGATTTAATTAGCCATTTGCTCCTCGCTGACGTTATTTGATTTTTCGAATGTAAATTTATAAATTATTATATTATAATTATATCTTAGTACTACTACTACTACTACTACTACTACTACTACTACTACTACTAGTAGTAGTAGTAGTAATATTAATATCAATAATGATAATAATAGTGTCATAAAAATTATCATTATTACGATGTTTACGAAACTAATATTGAAGTCATAAAATAATTAAAAAAATAAGTTAATCAGGTAGTAATTATAATAAAATAATAATGATAAATTATAATAATAATGAAAGAGTAATACAGTAATAAGAATGAATGAATTTTAAAACATAATAATCAAAATCGAATAAATTAAAAATCATCATGAAATAAGGTAACACTAAACAATAATAATAATAATAATAATAATAATAATAATAATAATAATAAATGTAAATCACATAATAAGTGAATGAAGCAAACACGCCCAAAAGAATACAAGAACAGATGCGACTGCGTGGGGAAAGCAGTACACTTAGAACTATGCAAACGACTGCATTTCGAACACGTGGACAAATCGTACAAACATAAATCAAAGACTGTACTGGTAAATCCTCTGGGACATGGAAATGCAAACAGATAAACTCATACAAGCAAGGAGACTGGATGTCATAAACGTCAACAAGAAAGAACAATTCTGCTAAATCGTCGATTTTGCCGTTCCAGCGGACAACAGAGTGAAGTGCAAGGAAACGGAAAAAGAAAACAAATACACGGAACTTGGCAGAGAATTGAAAGAGGTACACTAACATGAAGAAAGTCAATATAATACCAATAATTGTAGGAGCACTAGGAACAATCCCCCAAAAAACTGGAAAAAATACTGGGAGAAAATGGAGTCGAAAGGAATAACTAGGACCAGACAAAGGACGGTAATGAAGAAAATCTACGAATGTGAAAATCAACCAGTATAAGCTACGAACGGTACCCAGTCACATGGAAGTTGCAATAAGAAGAAACAAAACAACAGGAGGAATGCCACCACACGAACCGAAAAAACTTAAACTGTGAGAAATTTTCATCAACTGACTACACCCCCTACTCCGAAAAAATTTTGTTCGTGTACCACGCACACTTTCGTGAAAGGTCAAGAAGGATTGGAAAACTGCGAAAGAGGAACACTATACAGACCACCGCTGGAAGAGTACTGGGATCTTGGGATGGCTTATTGTGGCCCAAATCCCAGAGAAGACTAATGGTCGTTACCAGCGAGAAAGTAATGGTAAGCAACTGTGGCACAAAGTCATTTGCAATGTTTATCGAAAAAAAGATGGAGAGTACTGGACATCTTTGGAGGCTTGTTGTCACTCAGACGTAAGGAAACACCATCGGTTATTATCAGTGAGCAATCTTGTAAAATTGTAGACTTCGCTGTTCTAGCAGCCAACAAAGTGAAGATCAAAAACACGGAAAAACGAACCAAATACACATAACTAGCCAGAGTATAGAAAGGAATATAGAGCATGAAGAAAGTTAGTATGATACCAATAATCGTAGGAGCACTAGGAATAATCCCAACAAACCCGGAGAAAAGACTAGGAGAAATTGGAATCAAAGGGACCATCGAAACCATAAACTGACGGCAATGATCAAAACAGTTGCAATCTTAAGGAAACTCCTTGAATGCAGAAACCAACCCACATAAGCTACAAAGGATAACCAGTAACTAGGAATTATCAACAGAAAACAAAACCACAAGAAGAACACCACCACACGAACCAAGGAACAAAAACTGCAATAAACATCACTTCATAATCCCCCCCTTAATAAATTATACCAGCCTCAGCTAACACCACACAAAAATGAACCAATGAACAGAAATTAAAGAAACACTATACACTCTCCCCCTTCCCTCCCGCCCCCTAAAAAAAGTTTTAAAAAATAAAAGCATTAAAAATAAAAAAATGGTGCCGGCCTAGGCTGACACCAGACAAAATATTTGTAGAGGGTCGAGGAGGATGAAATAACCGAGGAGGGACAGCACAAACCAGACCTCGACTGGAAAAGTCCGGAGAATGCTGGGACCTTGGGGAGGCTTATTGCCACCCAAATCCAAGAGAAGACCAATGGTCCTCACCAGCAGTAAACCAATGGTAAGAGGATGTTGCGATACCGCAAGGTTATTTGCGGTGTTTATCGAAAAGAGGTGAATAATATTGGAAATCAGGGGAGGCTTGTTGTCACTCAGACCCCGTACAATGCCATTGATTATTCTCCTTGAGAAATCACTAATGATGATCTGTGTAAGAACTCCTAGTGAGTACAAATAATAATAATAATAATAATAATAATAATAATAATAATAATAATAATAATAAAAACTATAAAAAAACGTTCAGTTAATATGGTTATTCTCCGCGTAGATTTCTATATAACACAAAGTAATTTGGCGACTGTGGAGGTCAATGGCAATAACAACAAAAATATATATTAAAAACAAACGCCCAGTGAAGATGCCCATCTTCCACATAGATTCCTATATAACATTAAGTAATTTGGCGACTTGTTGTTTACAGTTGATCGCTCACTATTGAAATTGTTGCAGCTGGCAAGTTATTTGATTTAAGTGCAAAGTGTCTTCGTTTATTAAAAAAAAACAGATAGCACAAAAAAGGATAATTATAAGCCATAACAATAATTATATTAACAACAATAATAATAAAAAATGACAAATAGAATGTAATGATAGTTGTAATAACAATACTCCTGGTAATGGTAATGATGATAATGATAATAATAACAATAATCCCAGCCACGTGTCAACTGTGATAGGGGGTTGAGAATCTCGATTAATCTATAGCGAACGCAACATCTCTAAGGATAGCAAGAACCTGATGGAATGGAAAGGCAGTTGTAAATACCAGATTGATGTCTGGTGGGTGTTAACTGCGTTTCATAACCAGGATTGGGTCTTAAGCTTTGGATTGCCACTCTCCTATATATGGTATATTAATAAAAATACTAGGGTAAGAAAAACCTTACACAAACTATTCCTAACTAAAATAACAATAAAAATAGAACTAATTGGACCAAGGCCTAAAATAAAATTGTGATTGAATTTTACTTAAAGAGTGATCCTCCTAAATTACGATATAGATGACAAATGCACTGATGCTTGAATAAGCTAGTCCTGTTTGTATTATCAGAACAAAAACTTGCAGAACAAGTCCGGGTGATTAGAACTAATACATGGTTATCTGCTATTGAAATTCAACAACTAAAAAGAGAAATTAACAGAAATAACAATTAGGAGATCAATAAAGTTGAGAAAAAAACAATAGTAGAAGTAACAACTAACTCCGAGAAGGAAAATGTTGTAACTAATCGAAATCAGGCTGTTTCAACAGAGTCAATCGTAAAACGTATAATAGGCCATGGGATGACATAAGAAGATATTAATATTTCCAGATTGGTAGACGAGAAGCTATGAGCTGGCAATTTAGAACAGCCACCGAACCTGCGATTTGCCAATAGGAAACGACTTAAAACTGTCACCACTAAAGTGAATGAAGTTTTACCATTTCTCTTAGTAAGTAATTTTGATCAGTGTAATAAAGTTATTAAAGCTGCTGCCAATATTGTGTCAAAGCAACTCAGAATAGCAAAACGGAAAAAAGAAGTAAAGAAAGACCTCTGGTAGTGGACACCTTTATATGGACAGATATGACAGCTTAGAACGGATTTAAGTAAAGTGTATGCTGCAAGATATGGCAAACTCAAAAGTCATAAAATTCGGTATACAAGGAAAAAGTTTCAGATGTGTAATTAAAGAACAGAAACAGCGTATCGTAGCTAAAATTGCCATGGTTAAACGTTACTGTGACAGAATTGAGCAGTATCGGCAACACAGATTGTTCGAATACCAGAAACTCCTTTTTGAACAGCTAGAAGGACTTGAAAGAGGGAATGACGTTATACCTGATGCTTACCAATCTCGTGCATTCTAGAGAGGCATTTGGGAACAGGAAGTAAAACATCAAAATGATGCAGAATGGTTCCAACACATTTAACGGGAGGTTTTCTCTAGAGTAGGACAACAAACTAATATAACAATCACCGTTGAGAATCTGAAGGAGAGGGCAATGATGAATGGCTGTTTGACGACATGTCTTTTTCTGAGTGTCTGACGAAGGGCACTACAGTCTTGATAATTAAAGACGGGACAAAAAGGGGGTAACGTGAGAAACTTTAGACCAATTACTTGCCTCTTAATTATGTGGAAACTTTTCACTGTCTGAAATTATTTATGGTCATTGGAATCAAAACAATCTGCTGCCGAAAATGATCACATATCACCAAAGATCGGATTCTGATCGTTAGAAACTACAAACAAAGAAAGTGAACCACGCTGCTGCAACACAAAAGCTCCATGACCGACCCAGAAGACAAACAATCTTTTAAAATTAATTTCTGTTTCATTTCAAGCGTTAGTTATACGTCAGCTGAGAGATATCCACTAAGGTCGAGAGAGTGAGAGCACATTACTGCTTTCGTAATTACTTATCAAGTAAGTTCTTAACCACTCGTGGAGGGGGAAAAGAGATATGCGCCTGTATTTTCTCAGGAAATTAATCCCCCTTATTATGTTGTAGACTACATCATAAAAATCAAGTCTGATAGGTTCGCCTCCAAAACCCAGACTAGCACAAACTCTGCTTCCCACGCAAAAGCCCGTGACGTCACAGAGCCTCTAGGCGCAGGTGCATTCGTCACAGCCTGACTCCTTTGAACCCCTGACTTAAAAGGTTTCATCAAAATGGTGGGCTGTCATGTCTGTGAGCTCTAACCGTGAGAACAGCTCTATTCCGCACCCGACTGCACGGGTCAACCCACACTAAATCGCGCAAGCTAAACCAAACGATTTCCAAGATGCGCCCGTTCCCATAAAGTCATTATCCAACACAATCAACGGTTGCAAGATAGAATGTTACAATTATTTGGAAGGTAACTTCACAGTGTATTCTTTAAGAATGCTGCCTTTATAGATAATGCCAGTTTGGTTTGTCAGGGGTGATCTCCAAACATCTACTGAGAGCACCTTAATGGCATCCCAGGAACAAACTACTCGCACATTGGGCATCAAACATTACATTGACAAATTTGCAGAATCACCGATGTGCCGATTGTGCAAAGTAACCTTTAGCGTATATTGTATTTGAATGCGCTATTCTAGCACAACATCAATATAAAAAATGGAGACACGACTACTTCGCTAACACGTCATGAATTGGACCACAATGAGAAGTGGTATGAGCATAAGCCAGAAGTGCTACAGGAGAACGACAATGTCAAACTTCTTTGGGACATGCGCATATAAACTGATAATGTTCTTGAACATTCCAAACCAGACTTAATCTTTCTAAACAAAAACAAGCGAACTTGCTTAATCATTGATATAGCTTGCGCATCCGATATCAGAGTGCAGGAGAAAGAACACGAAAAAGTCAATGAATATCAAGACTTAAAATGGGAATTAGTTAAACTATGGAAATGTGAAGAAGTCAAAGTGATTTCCGTTGTAATTGTAACGCTTATAACCTTAATGAAACACCACCATAAATGGCTTTAACTGTTTGAGGAGACGATTTCTTTTCAAATTCTGCAAAAAGCTTGCCTGTTAGGAACAGCGAAAGTGTTATGGTACAGCTTGAATATCTAAAGTCAACCGTATTGACTTGATGTTCAAAAAGAAAAATCCAACTAAAAACATCCAAAAGTTGAGACTACTATGAAATAATAATAATCATATTATTATTATTATTATTATTATTATTATTATTATTATTATTATTATTATTATTATTATTATTATTATTATTATTATTATTATTAATAATAATAATAATAATAATAATAATAATAATAATAATAATAATAATAATAATAATAATAATAATAATAATAATAGGGTCATAGTGCAACATATTTTGTCCCTATTTTCCGGGATACAATCAAACGGGTAAAGTTAAGACGTTTTTCTTTTACTAAATAAAATTTGCATTTTGTTATAAATTCGCGTTTTATTCTTCCAATACTTTCTACGTTCCATACTTCAATCATGTTAGCCATTATCTTTGTTGCTGTAGTTACGCTAGTGGCCAGGACCCACTGAAGCATGAGTGTTCAGTTGCAAATTAGTCTGATTATTTCCCTCGGGAATGAAACATAAACATTTCTGTGCGAAACATAAACATGCGATAGGTATGTTTTCATACTACTACATCGCTCTACTTACTTTATAATATATATATATATATATATAAACAGATAACATCGCTAGTATTAAGACATATTTGATTAGACCATGAAATAATTACCAAAACGTTGACTTTGAAGTTTGTGAAATGTCTAGACGGAAAGAGGAAACACGTAACTGTGGGTCGACGTGACTAAGATAGATGATCAGATTTCGTTGAAGGCGAGACATAAACCTCCATGACTTGTAGCTCTGAAGATAATAGCCAGCGCTAACACACTACTTATTTCTCTCTCTTTTAGCCAGTTTCTGTAAGTGTTCTCAGAAGGAAAATATAATGAAGAACAATATGGTTTGTGTAAAATCGTCTCCAAGTAGCTTTATTAAATGTAATTAACAATGATTCAACCAGAAAACCAAACTAGAATAATTTAGCATTAGACCGATAACGGTAAGTTCTAGAGAACCGGCTGGTAAACTTATTTCTCATCTTTCTGTCTCATCAGACGATTCATCGTTGCATGCGACAAAGATAGTTAACATTATTTTTGTTTTTATCTGTCACCATCCTCCGTTCCTGCTAGGTTTGAAACAATGTCAGTTTTATTGTTGGTTTTAGCCCTGAACGCAACATTAATGACTCGTAGATATTAACGATGAAAATTACGTCCCATGTATGAGGACGTATACTCAAATGGACTGTGTTAGTTTTTTTAAAAAGACTAATTTTATTTTAGTAATGTAACGGTATACTTAGTGAATTTGTCAGGAATACATTCAGCGTTAACTGTCTCTTAACGTTTAACGGTCAAGAGCACAATGGCCGACAGACAACATTAAAATACATATTTCTTCATTTATGTGTCGTATTGCAATCTGGAGTTAGCATTATTAGTAGTGGTAAAAAATGGCATGTGTTTTATTGTGACTTCTGACATTGTCATTTTTATACGAACATTCAATCAGGATACTTAACTATACAATATATTGTTCCTCAACATGCCTGTATAAAATATGATTATGAACTCGATTAATACCAAAATACAATGTAATTAATAGTTTTACTCTAAAATCATAAAACATACATTTGTATTATTTGTATTATGCGGACAATTGTTCAAATATCGGAAATTATTCGTACAAGGTTTCGGCTGATGTAAGTCTCAACCTACTTATGGTAGATTTTATCGAACTTGGAAATATGTACGGAATTTCGCATGGAACCCTTTATTCAATCCACGAGGTAGATTGCTCTCGTTCCGTCAGCAATGACCGAGTAGAAAGATTAATTAATTCGTAATTGTATTCTTAGTATCGCCTTCACTGAGGATTACATCTTACATTTCCAGAACACTTCACTTCAATAAGACTTTGACTCATCCTTACGTTGTCTGGCGAGGGTATGTAGTCTGTTCTTGATATAATACTGCTCTGTCCTGGTTCGTATTTCATGATGACAAAAGAAGGCTTACAGTAAGGTACTTAAAAACTATAACCTTGCTTGTTTGTTAATTTTATATATTTGATTCATGCATATTTATATTTAATCTTACTTTATTCGCATTTAACTTATAACAGCAAACGCCCTAGCTAAGAATTGCTAATATAAATCGTCAGAAGAGATACAGACTACATAACAACCGACTGCCTCTAAGTTTTTAACTTCAGCTAATTAGATTCGATATCGTCATCCATCTCTTCCCACTCACATGATTGGATGAAATATTTTTATATATCCGAATAAACTGACACTAGGGTCAAATCTTGCCCAGGTACCTTCTTAATATGTTACGCCTACCCAAAATATATTCAGACTAACTCATGTTACTACTACTACTACTACTACTACTACTACTACTACTACTACTAATAATAATAATAATAATAATATAAAATGAAATATCTATTCGAATCGCAAATCCAATATCCCAAAACCGATGGTGTCAACACAAAAGTTGCTGTTTCAATGTAAAAATCCACAGAGGTAAATACATAAGTTCGAAGTTCCAATACAAAAATCCAGAATCGTAAACCCAAACGATACTGCTCCAATATAAAAATGTAGGTGCGTAAACACGAAGAGTGCAAATTCCATATTAAATTCCACGAAGGTTACAGTTCCAATGATACAATCTATAAAATATATACCGACGATGGTTGAAGATCCAATATAAAACTCTACGACCGTTCTAGAGGACATAATTCTGATGTAAAAGGCATAAACCCGAAGGTCGTATTCCGAATATAAGAATACAGAAGCGTAACCACGAAGGTCTGAGTTCCAATGTAAAAATCAAAGGGCGTAACCACGTAAGTCAACATTCTAATGTAACATTTCAGGATCCTAAACACAAAAGTCGCAGTACGAGTGTAAAAAAACACCTGTTGTGTAACCACAAAATTCACAGTTCCAATGTAAAAATCTAGGTCCGTAGACATTAAAGGGTCATATTATTTCGATTATTCGGAGTCCTATTTTTATTTTGGATGTTATTTTCACAACGTTTGGATCGATTTAAATACAATAAAAAATTAAGTTCTATCTCTCTTATTTGGGACTACCTGTCTCTTGGAGAACTCTTCTGTAAATATATAACAGTATGCACGGGTATTCTAAGAAGAATAAAGCTTACACAAGTCTATCGATGTTCTTCTTACTTATTACAATTTATTCTGCTTGGAATCAGTATGGAACAATGATTACACCCATAACTATTCGACGTGGAACGTGAGACGCCTAATTCGGAAAAAAAAGCTGGGCTTATTGGCAAGTGACATTCGAAAAGCTTTACAAATCATTATATTTCGAAAATCCACAACGGCCAGTAAATAAACTGTGACTTCTAACTAATTATATATCTCACATGATACAATAAAAAAATAATGAACTGTACTACATATGAGGTGATAGCACTGCAAGTTACCTACCGAAACCCCACAACGGAATATTTTCGCGATACTTACTTACTACATGACTAACACAAAATGGTGGATCTCTAAGGGATTTTTAAAGGAATTGCGAACATTTGGCAAGGACTGTATATTCCGGCAAATGAATGCCGAACAAATTCGAGATGAGCACATTATACAAAGGCATACAACTTAATGCCGCAAACAGCAAATGCGAAATCACCCACTGGGAATATCTCTCTGAATCTCTGTACGCTATTAGATCGATCCTATGTACAGTCCCACCTACTACGTCTCCGGAGAGGTTTTTCCCATTTCTAACGAAGAAGCTCAGCGGAAACTTCTCTTACTTCATCGCTCTCAAAACCTGGAATAGTTCACCTGAAACGTTTCGTCCGTCATATTACGAATGAACTATTACCATACTAAGAATAACTGATTTAGGAAAATCCGCATCATGTCCTGTTACGACACTCTAATGGAAAAGAATCCACTGTCATCCTAACTGAATTTGCACCTGCATGTGATATACCTGTAATCAATATAGCCTGCTTGAGAGTGGCTAAGCTCAAGACCCTTATTTTAAAACAGGTGCCCCAGTCAGCAGTCCCCTATATGATTCATTTACTTACTCACTGTGCTATCGATTACAGAGTCCATATCGTCTCTAGAACCCCAGAATCAGTTGATAGAGTTCCAATTGTTCTGAAACGAGCTGATCCCCAAAAAGGATTCGAAACCTCAGTTATCAGAATCATAACCACCTATAAACACAAGGAGACGTATTTATACCCACTCAGGACGTAAGGAGAGAATCAATTCTAGCGTATCTTTAGATTCAGAATCTAAGAGAAGCGATTACATTCCCAATACCGGACTACTAAGGCGTCCCAGCAGTAACCGCAAAAAGCCTGATACATGCAGTGACTTCATTCGGTATTATTAAGATATAATCGGGGCGAATGTAATATGTATTTAAAAGTAACCTCCTTTATGCTTAATTACCTCCCTGTTGGAGAACTCTACTGTAAATACTAACATTATAAAATAGTGTAGTAATACATGCACCAGCATTTCAGGCAGAATAAAGCTTACTTTAGTATACCGTTGTTCTTGTTTCTTCTAACAGAAACATCGTACCTTTTTTAGGTGTGTAATGTCGAACTCGGGATCTATATGTCGATCCCAAGAATCTTTACGGAATTTCGAATAGAAACGTTTATTTAACCCATGGGGTTATTGCACCTTTTCTAGCCTTCGTTCTGTTTGAAATCTTACATAACGAGGGCCGTCTTTTAGTGCAAAATCTTGAGTGGCACTTAAGGGTCAGAGGTGACTCCAGAACGGCCGTCGACAAAACAGCCTCATTACTGGATGGAGAAATTTTATCTCTTGTCTAGCGAAACTACAACCAAGAATAACGTTCCCAATCCAATGGGAAGAGAGCGAAAACAATGTAAGTAGGTTTATTTGTCTGTATGCCTCTCTCTTTTTTTTCTCTCTCTCTCTCTTACTTTACGAGTATGTAAGTAGCCTGTCTCTCTGGTGTTTTTTGTGACTGTTCTTCGCTTTGTAATACATCTGTTGTATAAGCATCGGCGACCGAGTCTGTTTATCGGCAGACGAATAGAACCTGGTGTATAATGCTTTATATGCGCACTGATAAGTGAAAATCCAACATAAACATCACGTTCCGGCTGATTGTGCTTATCAATTAGATTATGAAAACATATTTTTTTTCCAGTAAACATTGTTACATTAATTAAATCGTTATGCAACCCACATTTATTTATCAGGTATTCATTGGTAACATCGCAATAACTTTAACATAACAGAATAGAATAATGACACAATTTTCCAGGTGCTCATTTGAGTAAAAATGCATTTTAATGAAACATATTTTAGTAAAAAGGCAATTCGTATGAATCATAAACTTGCGCTTTTTTATATATTTTCTGAATCGCAAGTCAAAGTCGGTAAACTCTTCAGCATCGTTACCGCCAATGTTACTCATCTGACCATGAAATCTGATGTAGAAACAAAATATGAAATTGATTTTTTTTCGATCGGGCCCAAGGTCAACATCAATACTGATTTCTTTTCTTTTTTCTTCTAAAAATCTTTCAACAAAAAAATAATATGTATCGCTTTGAACACAAAATGCACAAGGAAAGATGAAATAAAAATGGTGAAATCTTGCGTAAAGATGACAGCTGTTTTCATCAAAAGCAACACATCTTAGAAAATATTGCTTTAACAAGATCTAAAGTGAAAAAACCACACAACATAAATATACTGATTTTAGAGAACTACTCGTTAATAATGATAGTTTACCTGTGACCCAACATGTCACTACAACTAAAACTATTAATTCCACTTTGATTTAATTCGAAAATTTATAAACTGTGGCATATCAGATATTCTTCTTTAATAACTAAATCTAATGCTTGTATATTATTATTATTATGAATAATATAGAACTAAATAAACTTATTGTTTTGCTATCTAATTTACATACCTATTTACGGTCTGTACGAACACACTTTGTAACATAGATGGAAAAATGAACGGAATTAATAAGACACGCTGAAAAAGTAACATATTTGCTCAAAATGTTCACGGAGACATTGAATTTCAGCAAGTAGTTTAATCAACAACGAGTGAGAAGCGATGATAGAAATATATACAGCTCTAAATGAGAAATGTGTGACTTATTCAGTCAATTAAAATTGCCACTAATTAGAAGAATTAAACATGAATTTTATTAAACATAAGTCAATCCCATAAAGAAAGAAATATATTATCATGCATGTTGTGTCTTTTAAGAAAACAAACCAAAATGCATGTTGCATAAGTGAAAGTATCTAATCCATGTCGCTCTTCTGAAATCCAAGATCGCACCCAGAAAAATAAAATTTCTGCATTGACATATACATTTCCAGATAGGCACCTATGGGCGAAACGGTCCGGTAAAATGCACCGAAGATTTTTGGATTCGGATAAAATAGAAAAAAGGAACAGAAACTTTGTCATTGGAATGTCACTTCATGTTGATTATTTATATACGCTCTGTTGTAAAATGTTAACAATTATCTAGTTTTCACTTTGAATAGTTTGGAAACAACATTAAAATATATTGACAAAATATATTTTACATACAATATATATACATATATATAGATAGATAGATAGATAGATAGATAGAGAGAGAGAGAGAGAGAGAAAGAGAGAGAGAGAGAGAGAGAGAGAAAGAGAGGTATGGTAGTTTGCTTGAAGCATTGCTGGGAAATAAATATATTGTTATTTTGTAAGGTTGTAAGCAATTCGGAGAAACCTGTCCGATAAAAAAGTGATGTACAAAAACAAATAATTGAAGAGAATATTGGTTATATTTTACTTCAAAAGCATATCTATTTATACTTTCAGTTAATCTCTGAGGTATTATTTCTAATATTACACTTACTGTTGATAGAATCGTCGAAAAGTTAAATAATATCTCATACATCCTCTACAAATAAGTACCACATATATTGTATTCAATTCCTCCAATCAATCATAAAACATATTACTAGTTCTATCGAAGATAGGCTAAGTAATACCTCTAGAAACAAAAAGGTATTTAGGAATTAAATCACATTTATAACACACCTTTAAAATAAAGGTGGTATAATAATATTGCAATTATGTATGAGCTACACGACACAAATAATAATACAAGAAATAAATATGAAGAAAAGAGAATCGTCATTTGAATCACTGTCGCATAACCATATATTAAAAACTAAACTTAGTAATAAATTCCTTAATCTTATCGAAACACATTTTCCCGTAACTTATACATAACATAAACTATTGGATAGAAATTACGCAAACATGTCCTATGATAACAACGAAACACATTACAGTAGTAAAGAGAAAAATAAAAAAAAATAAAATTCATAGAAAAACTGATACATATAATACATATTTAGGACATAATTATTGAACACTTATTGGGAACTTATTGAATGCGAATGGCAGCCTATAACCCTAACCATAACCCTAACCTTTACCCGAACTCTAACCCTAACCGTAAACCTAAACCTAACCCTAACATTAACCTTAACCCTAACCCTAACCATAACCATAACCATAACCATAACCATAACCTTAACCCTTACCCTTACCCTTACCCTTACCCTTACCCTTACCCTAACCCAGCCTATAAGCGAATGGAAAATATTACGATCGGTAAGGTCATGCAGACATGTAGACGACCCGTGCAGATTATGCTTGAGCGAGAAACTAGAAATTCTAAATTCTAATATGTCACCAACTTATTAAATTGTAGAAGCGAAATAGCTAACTAACTAACTAACTAACTAACTAACTAATAGACACATAATACACTTTATGATAACTATTAAAAAATGAAACTAAATAAATAAAAACACCGTAACACAAAACTAATCCTTAAATGTCGATCAATACTCAAACATACAACTAATGAATTATTTTATTTTACACATGTCAGAGTAATGTCACCTTTTTATTTGATCGATCTAAAAGTCAGGTGCATCGAACCCCCTTTCAAATAAAAGGCTGCACCATCAGCTAGATTGAAATAACTCAGTTGGAGGGGATAATACAACCACCGACTCTGACCGGTTACTTAACTAGATTTAACTCAACTTTATGTTTAAGCAATCGCAAACCACATCATTTACTCAAAATATTTCGAACACTTTCTTGGAAGTATTATAAAAGGCTGTTATGGGTATCATATTGGCACATTCTCGTGTTTAAAAAATCCAATATTTCCGGTGTCCATGAAATGTAATCTATTTACGTGTTAACGGACTAGTCTCTATTTATATATGTGTCATTGGATAGTTTTGTGTTTATGCTAATCATTGCTCCGTTCTACTGTGAATAGAGTTTTCTCATTTGGATTGTTTTCTTGTCTTAAGAATAGACGTTGTGCAGATGTGATAGTTGCTCTCTTTGTATGGTGACGAGATTTAACAGGTTATCGGTCCAGCCCCGTGACACAACCGCCATACCAATGCACGTAAACTGTGTGATATTGATGATTTTACGTTCAGAATTTTCTTAAATTATGATATACCATGACTACAGAATTAAAGTGAAGAAACTTGATGGTTCGAATTATAGAGAATGAAGATTTGCCATGTGTGTTATGCTGGAAATGAGTTGTTTATAGAAATGCATATATGGCATCGCTGTGTACTCCATTGATGAATATGTTGAGAGATGAGGGTTGAATTATATGAGAGTGATCTTTCTAATTATCTTATTATGAAGTATATTGACAAGGGACAATACATCAATATGCATGGGAGGCTCTTAGTTAACATACAGGAATGCGCCGGAAGTACCATATTAGTCGTAACCAGTCAAGTAGTAACATGCTTTAACATATGAATTGCATTAACACCTTATGTGATCAGTTGAATGAGATGGGTGATACAATGGCCGATAAGCAGTTTGCATGCGGCACACTTGCAAATCTGGTTTCCTAACTGGACATGTAGAGTAAAGACAATCTGTGGCTTGATCGATTTAAATATTTTCGTCTGCAGTTCTTGAATTGTTTAGGCTTCAACGATTCCACAAAGAAAATTTACTGAAACGTATAAAAGTCAAATGCGTCCTAAGATGGAGTATTGTTGCTACATCTGTGAATGGGCCGCTCAAAGAATCCTTTCCTGTCTTGAAAAAATACTCAGCCGATCTCGAAATGTTGTGGCATTCTCCCCTTCTCTTCCCTACAGCTTCTTTCTCACAGAAGAGAGGCTGCATGTATTTCTCTACTCTATCGTTATTTTATGTAAGGTTTTCGACTGGGCTTCAATCTATGGTTTCACCTGTAAAAAAATCACAACCAGAACTCGTCTAGCCACAAAACCTCTAGAGATTCCCCCTTTCTCCTTCTGTGAACCTAAAACTAATCGCAGCTTCTATTAGCTAAGTTATTTGAGAACTACCCGTCTGTAGAACAATACCCTGGACATGCTTCCTTGTTGACTACCACATGGTCATATTCAAGTCAAACGTAAATCAATTTTTGTCGAGCCGTTTTCATGAATAAAATTATACGCGGTTTCAGCCATCGTTACCAATCATCACGGTGTTATCTCATTAACCATCATCCTTGACTAGCCTCTTGGCCTTCATAAGCGGTGATTAATTAGTAAAAAAATTGCAAAATCAAGTGAGTGTCACCGGTTGATTCAGGGAAAGCGAGGAAATAAGTCACGCTAAATTTGTGGCTCAACAACACATTTTAAGCGTATTTGTCCACAGCCTAAATATAATGCATATTCACGTGGTGACAGAAAGTGTTCCCAAAGTTAGTAGAACTATCATCAATAAAGAGGTTGCCACTCAAATAGCAATTAGAACTCCCAACGAAATTCGACTAATCATATTGCTCGTATGACATGTTAGCAGTTCTATGCTTTTATTACGAAAAACTCATGCTAACAACTTCGGAAGTAAGTACAATAATGAAACTGTTTGGTGATAGATGAGGATTGAACATCATTTAAGTATTGCAAAGTTATCACTACCAAAAGTGTTGCATTTCAACGGTTTATTACACCCCCAAATCTTTTTTACATGATTTTATTTAAGACTTAATAATATAAGCTTTTAGTCGAAGTCTAGATTTATTATGTACGTCTTTTTATTGTTTAATTTATAAATTTAAAGAAAATTGATTCATTGCATTTTGCATTCGAACTCTTCAGATTGTGGTTTATCCGATCACATGACGTCCACACAGACAGTTCTAAATATTAAAGGTTTCACGATACTCACAAAGTGATTCTTGGTGACAATTGTAAGACATATGCTGAAAGCAGGGAGAAGCTACATTGGTATTTCGGACTTGTTGATGATAATGTCTCATACTATGCTTTGATGACCTTAATTATTCGTGTAACATTTTGTTTCATACACATGTCATACTTCAACATAACTTGAATGTTTTTAACAATGATTCAAAGAAACTGTGGCGATTGAGACACATTGGAATGAAACGTTTAAAACGCATGTTGTCTGGAGATTACTTTCTAGAATATGTTATCGCAATAAATCCCTCGTGTAGGATTTATCAAATGAGGGTGGCAGTAGATATGCTTCCGAATCAGTTTATCTTTTGTATCTGATTGCACAATGATAATTTTGATATGATTGAACATTTAGTTAGGAGCCATTACTCCTACATGATATTAACTGATGAGAAATCATTATGTGTGCATACAGTGTCAAGGAAACACAAAAGTAAAGCAGTTCATATATACTAAAACTATTAATTTAGTCGAAAATATAACAAAAACTCGAATTTAAATTCTGAAAACTGAAAATAGTGACGAGTATGACTCGTATAAACTCGTTGACATCCGTAAATCGTGTCACATTTACACCCAATGATCAATTGTCTGGACACCTGCGCAAAACATAGTCGTGAAGCAACTGATTTGCACACTTTACAAATCTGAACGTACTATGCTCAAGCGTGTCAATTTTCAGCAATTAATTTTCGGGGTAGAGCTATAGTTACAGCAACACATATCGACAAAACAATCGTTGTAAGACATCTTCTACAGGGAATAGTACAGCATAGGAACGTTAGTATCGACGAAAACTAGATGTGTAATATTTTCGCGTGTTTAGCTGTTTGCATATATCAACATTCCCGATTGATTGTGCCGAAAGCTTGAAGGTAAAGCTAAGAAAGTAGTGGTTGTTTGATACCCGTTTTGTACAAAAAGTTGTAGGTTCTTCAATCGAATTTTAAGGTGCATGTTTGTGATTCATGATGCTGTATTCCTAAAGGATCAGTTCATTAAAAACTGCTAATCGCTATGGAAGTGGACATGATAGGACCAGTTTTGTGGGTTGTAATTCTTTTCTCCAAGAGAGAATTCAAATAAAGCAAGATTATTTGCGAGTCCTAAAAAATGCACCGAGTATTGCATCTAATGCAATGGTTGCATACGTTGCTCAAAGTATTCCTGCTGATGAACATCATAGAAAACTGCCAGTAAAATTCGCATATCATGGACTCCGTTTAGTCTTGAGAGACAATGGATATCCCCTGTAAGGGTGCCTGTGCGTGTAATTAAGATGCAAGGGTTGCGCAATCCCAGCTACACCTCTGCTGAGTCGGAACGGCTTGATTGCAGTGGCAATGAGAATCAAGGATGACTGAAAACAATGTCGAGATAAGTGGTATTCCCAAATGATTACCCATTTTAATACTAACCAGGCTCAACGTTGCGTAACTTCGGTGGTCTAAAGGGAACTGGTATGCCAACGTGATTATGCCGTATATACAATTATATATAGAAGAGGCCTACTCCGGCGATAAATGGCGAAAAACTACCGACCGTCACTTAAAGACACGGATACGTCGAACTTGGTTAAATCTCATGAAAAGGTAAATATTGTGTTTTCAAAATAAAACGGAATCCTTGTAAACCTGTAATTCTATTGATTGTTTTAAAGGACATCTTCTGACCAAATGATTTCCACAAGAAGAAGCCGTACTTATGAAGTTTACGAATCGCATTTTCATCGGTGTTACATAAACTGACGAAAGGCGCCGAAGGAAAATGTTGTTCTTTTATATAGAACACGATGCCCAATGTTAAAACGCTAGAAATGTTAATTTCAACGAACAAAATTTCAATGAAAAATTGGAAAAAATCATGTAAATTTGTAATAAATTTTCAAAAAGTAGGGGAAAAATCCAAAATCCAAAGGAACAAAACCCTCATCGTATGTGGTAAGTTTCATAAATATATATATTTAATTTTGTTTGCCGTAGAAAATATTAGTGAACAACTGATAGTAAACAGTTTTTGTGATTTTCTAGCAAACATTTTTTTCTTTTTTCCAATTTATTTAAAACACTACATACTAGGTTAGGAATAGGTTAGGGTTAGGGTTAACTAATAGCAAACTACTATATTTTTTCATGCCAATTCTTTTTCTACCTACCTACAAAGTATGGTTAGATACCGTTTATTTAGGGTTAGGTTAGGGTTAAGTATTGTTTCTTTTAGCATATTTTCTGTGTACAGACGATGGAAAAGTATAAAAAGAAGGGTTAGAGGAAGTGAACAGAAATCTGCTCGACAAGGTACACTTCAGCAATGTGCTCTAATAATATTACGAACGGAATGTTTCTGAATTTCTGTCCGGACATGAATTCACGTAAGTAGCTGTCAATTAGATCTATGCAACATTGTCATCGCGTTTTCTGATTGCCGGCTGCTGCAAATTGTATTGGCTAAGTCTAAGCTCTTCCAATTGTCGGCTGCTGCACATTTTATTGGCTAAGTCTAAGCTCTTCCAATTGTCGACTGCTGCACATTTTATTGGCTAAGTCTGAGCTCTTTCAATTGTCGACTGCTGCAAATTTTATTGGGTAAGTCTAAGCCTTTCCAATTGTCGGCTGCTGCAAATTTTATTGGCTAAGTCTAAGCTCTTCTAATTGTCGGCTGCTGCAAATTTTATTGGCTAAGTCTAAGCTCTTCCAATTGTCGACTGCTGCAAATTTTATTGCCTAAGTCTAAGTTCTTCTAATTATCGGCTGCTGCAAATTTTATTGGCTAAGTCTAAGCTCTTCCAATTGTCGGCTGCTGCAATTTTCGTCGGCTAAGCGTTTCAGCACCTTTCGGTGGTTTACGTAACGTGCTGGAATGTGCTGCTGAAAACGCGGTTCATACACTGCATAAGCACTGAAAAAGCGATTAATTTAGAAGTATTTTCTCCCGTTGTGCGATACAATACACTCTGAGTTTTACATTAAGTAGCAGCTGTTCTGGATCTTGAACTTCACCGAATAGACGTTAAGGTTTAGGTTAGGGTTGATGGTTTTTACTACTGTATGTTTAAATTGTGATCTTGGCAAAGATATTCATACAAAGCAACCAGAATGATACCTTTACATTCATCATTTAAAATTTGTGTGCAAGTTGCACAAGAGAATTTATGTTTTGAAGCAAGCCGTACGTTTATAGAATATCGCATTTTGATTCATTTTTCGGCGCATTCTATTAATGATGGGTATTGTTTCCTAGTAAATGTAGGTGAAACGTTGACAATTTCTTAGCTCTAGATGTGGTGCTGTAACTCTTCCATGTTTTTCTAATGGCTGTATGTGTATACGGATCGCCACACCTGTACACGTATGCAGCGCTTGGTTTTCCCAAATTGTTACCCATGCGGCACTGACCATAATTAACGTCGCTTAACTTCGATGATATAATGACAACCGGTGTGTCAGCGTGATTATGCCGTATATTTATATTGCATTGTTTAAAAAAGAACCCTATACCATTACCATTTAGGGTACGTGTTGTGGAACTAGTCTTTATTTGTATATGTGCAATGGGATTTTTTTTCTGTTGATACTAAGCATTGTTGCGTTCAAATGTAAATAGTTACTACGCTTATTCAATTAGATTTTGTCTTATTTGTCTTAGGAAGAAACTTAGTGAAGATGTGATTGTTTATCCCAGTCTATGGTGACGGTATTTATAATTATATATATTTGCTTGTGTGTAAAAATTAGGTTAGAATGTGAAATTTTCAAGTAAAGTTAGATTTAAAAAGAGAGGAAATTTCTGTTTCAAATTTAATTAGAGCTACATATCTCGATAGTTAGGTAAACACATGATGTCGCTGGTGTTACCGTGCGAATGAACAAGAACGACCTTTTTTGTTTTCACTTAATCCGCAGAGAGAGAGAGAGAGAGAGAGAGAGAGAGAGAGAGAGAGAGAGCAGTCCGATGTTAAGATAGATGCTTCCTTCCCCATAAGGAATGGGTTGTGAGTAATATGCGTATATAAATATATGTTGTAAAATATTTCCCAAACAACACACAAGATTGTACGAATCCAACTTAACTTGTGTTTTACTTTTTCTAATAACGTTTACAGGAGCTGCTAGTAAAAATTAAAAGCCGTCTATAATGTGAGAAAATAGAAGAGGAAACTAATTACTGCTGCGTTTCGTCTACAAATAAGACTTGAGCTGTTAACCTATGAACCGCCGTCCAGATAATCTGCGAAGATTGAAAATGTCGTCACCAGCGGAATGCACTTTCATAGCCACGGACTTCTACCAAAAGAATAAAATGGATGTCAGAAAACGATCCGCTCTACATCGAACAAAATATACTGAAGTAAGTAAAAAATAAAGAACATAAGTTAGCCGTGAGACTTCATATCTCCGCCTGACAACGTAAGGTCCTAAAGTTTTTTTTTGGCCTTACTTCTCCATATTGTATCAAGTATTCGCTAATGTTATACCATAGAGAAGTTGATAACTCAAAAACTATGTATATGTAAGCACGATTAATAGCCACGCACTTCTACCCAAAGAATAAAATAGATGTCAGAAAACGATCCGCTCAACACCCTAGCAAAATATATTGACGTAAGTAAAAATAAAGAACATAAGTTAGCCGTGAGACTGCATATCTCCGCCTGACAACGTAAGGTCCTAAAGTCTTTTCTTGGCCTTACTTCTCCATATTGTATCAAGTATTCGCTAATGTTATACCATAGAGACGTTGATAACTCAAAAACTATGTATAGTTAAGCACGATTAATAGCCACGCACTTCTACCCAAAGAATAAAATAGATGTCAGAAAACGATCCGCTCAACACCCTAGCAAAATATATTGACGTAAGTAAAAATAAAGAACATAAGTTAGCCGTGAGACTGCATATCTCCGCCTGACAACGTAAGGTCCTAAAGTCTTTTCTTGGCCTTACTTCTCCATATTGTATCAAGTATTCGCTAATGTTATACCATAGAGACGTTGATAACTCAAAAACTATGTATAGTTAAGCACGATTAATAGCCACGCACTTCTACCCAAAGAATAAAATAGATGTCAGAAAACGATCCGCTCAACACCCTAGCAAAATATATTGACGTAAGTAAAAATAAAGAACATAAGTTAGCCGTGAGACTGCATATCTCCGCCTGACAACGTAAGGTCCTAAAGTCTTTTCTTGGCCTTACTTCTCCATATTGTATCAAGTATTCGCTAATGTTATACCATAGAGACGTTGATAACTCAAAAACTATGTATAGTTAAGCACGATTAATAGCCACGCACTTCTACCCAAAGAATAAAATAGATGTCAGAAAACGATCCGCTCAACACCCTAGCAAAATATATTGACGTAAGTAAAAATAAAGAACATAAGTTAGCCGTGAGACTGCATATCTCCGCCTGACAACGTAAGGTCCTAAAGTCTTTTCTTGGCCTTACTTCTCCATATTGTATCAAGTATTCGCTTCTTCTTCTTTCGTGTGAATCAGATGATTCTGGTGTTGGCATTAGTTTCCCCGAAGTTTTTCTAGTTAGAAATCTTTCTGGAAAGACATCGGGTACTTACGGGAAGGACAACGAGAAGGTTGCCAACATCCCTAAGTGAAAGTGGTACTGTGGAACCGATTGGATTCGAACTTGGAACACCCAGGCCTTCAGTCCATGTCGATATCCACTTAACCACCGTCATCTCCCAAGTATTCGCTAATGTTATACCATAGAGACGTTGATAACTCAAAAACTATGTATATGTAAGCACGAGTAATAGCCACGCACTTCTACCCAAAGAATAAAATAGATGTCAGAAAACGATCCGCTCTACACCCTAGCAAAATATATTGAAGTAAGTAAAAATAAAGAACATAAGTTAGTCGTGAAACTGCATACCTCCGCCTAGCAACGTAAGGTGCTAAAATTTTTTCTGGGCCTTACTACTTTATATTGTGTCAAGTAACTGAAAAACTATGCATCATAAAGGCTGAAATGTTGCATGGTGTTCATTGTATTCAAAGTCATAAGTTCAATATATAAAATTTGGAATAACCGGAAGTTGAATTTTCGTCCAATATGTGTTACCCTATCGCTTACAATATATTCTTAGTAGTAAGTGTATACAATGAACAGAACCGAAGTAATCGTCAAAAGCCTGACTTTCGCATTTCCCGTGCCTTTGACCATAAACTCCTACCTAGAATTCCCCAAATTAAATCGGTTCTTAGTCAGACCATGACAGATATTTTGACCAAGTTAGGTTCACTAAAGCTGTAGACAAACACACGCACTCTACTGCAAACATAACATCCACGTTGGGCGAGATCATCAGAAGTAACATGGATTGTTTACAAAAACTATATAAAACATTCCCGCAGACCAAAAAATTTGTCAACTTAATAGAGAAAGCGGTGGAAAAATTTAGACTTGAAGTAGAAGCTGAAAGACAACGTCTAAGTGCGATAAATATACGCAGAGGCGATTTCCGGGGAGATGAACATTTCAAGCATACCATTGAACCACAACAAAAAAAGACTGTTCGACACCCATGACTGAAATTGGGTTGACAAGTAAGTCATTAACTAAAGTTTATTTCCCTTAAATATTGTGTGATTGCAGAAAAAAACGTTAAATGTTATTAACGAGTTCATTAGTGGCATTTTGGCGGGTCTCTCCTCGAAGAGAAAATATATTGTCGTGATAGGAATTACTAGATAGATAGCAAGATGCAGTTGTTGCGTGTCAACCTTGTGTCACACACGCAAAAACCAATTTGGTGTAATTATTACAAAACGTTAAAGCCAGAAAATAATATTCCTAACTTAGTTGTTGCATGAATGCTGTGTATCCGCTCTTGTGTGACCCTTCCCGGTTGACAGAAATGCCGACTGCAAATAAGTGTTATACTACCCTGCAAATAGGCTAACTGAAGAAAAGGATCGATGGAAGACAGAATACATTTATACCACTTGATCTTTGTTCCAAAATACGGATCAGTGGGGAATAGACAGAGAGAGAGAGAGAGAGATAGAGAGAGAGAGAGAGAGAGATAGATCAGGAGAGATAGAGAGAGAGAGAGATAGACGGAGAGAGGGCGCGATTGAAATCACTAATTTTTTATATTTTCTCTGCATATATCATTTTACACGTCCACGGCCGCATTCTATCCAACGGACTGTCCTTTTCTCTCCTCAACTATCTCTCTCTCGCGCGCGCTCTCTCTGTCTGTCTGTCTCCCTCTCTCTCTCTCTCTCTCTCTGTGTGAGTCAGATGATGTCATATCCGTTTCTATTAATTCACACAATATTACAATACTCATATCGGTTCAGTAAGTTGACGCGGCTGACCTTTTCTTTGCGGTCATTCTCAACTAAGCATTGTATATATGAGTTGGTCTACTCGTCTAATATCTAAGTTTGTATTTCGTAATTGAATCTAATTTGGCAGACTATGTGTGTCGTAGTTGACATGATTAGCCATTAAACATATAATTTCTTCAGTGAAATCTTGATAGAAAATCTGAAAGAATGTTGACATAATAAAAAAGTATCCAAATTTTAGAATGTGATTTATGTATTTAAATTCAATCGCACCGTAGATTTGTTTCTGGGATCAAGTATCTAACCCACCATTGTCAACGTTTTTCTTGATTACCAATAATACTTTGCAAATACTCACTTATTTAAGACTAAGATAACTTTCAAAATATTACTTTAATCTATAAGGTTTGTAAAGCATTTATTCACTTGTAGGTTGCATCTAAAAAACTATTTATCAAAAATAAAGTGATTGGATAATAGATTTAACTTATTCAACCGTTCCAGTGTAAATGTTCTGAGTATACTGAGAACCTAGATATTAATTTTTCTATTATACATAAGACAGTAGGTGTAATATTTGAAAGGCACTCCAATCTTTATGATATATATATATATATATATATATATATATATATATATATATATATATATGTGTATATATATGTATGTATAGTACACATATCGTATTAGTTTCTGTAGGTGTAAATCCGTTGAAATTCAGCGTTTATAAAAAGTGCTCAATAACAAGTAGAACAGTTCTAAACTATAATTTTTTTTATTTATACAAACATTATTGGTTACATATCTGCACACATGTTTCGGTTGTATTCTTCACAGAGAGTCAACCTCTTCAGACCAAAGAAGACAGAGAAGTGAGATTAATTTGGAAAACTTTTCTTATTGTAATAAATCTTTTGGGGGATGAAATACTTTTTTATAATTTTATCATTTTTATTACCTGCCTTCTAATACTTTTTTTTTTCTATATTTTTTATTACCGACTAAGCGTGGATTAATTTCTTCTCTGTCTAACACTTCTAAGTTTTAATCTATTTACAAACAAATTCAAGCATAAATATCTGATCTTTATATAAAATACACACGTGCGCACAAATTAATGGCTACACAAATACATATATAAACAAATATATATATATATATATATATATATATATATATATATATATATATATATATATATATATATATATATATATAGTTATATAAAAAAAAAAAAAAATAACAAACACAAATATATACGCAAATATCCATACACGGATATACACATTTATGCACATATATTCATTTTCAAGCATAAATATCTGGTCAATGTATAAAATACATACGTGCGCACAAATTAATAAATACACAAGTACATACATAGACATATATATATATATATATATATATATATATATATATATATATATATATATATATATATATATATATATATATGGTAAAATGAAAAAGGAAAACCAAAAACTGGATGTTTTTTATGTGTACATCAACGTTTCGTCTTTATTTATAAGACTTCATCAGGATGATGATATAGGGAAAAAATATCATGCAAGCACAGATACATGTAGGGTAGACATGTTGGGAAGAAAAATAAAATAAAATGAAAAATAATGGCAGCGTCTTGCTGGACGTCCGTACTTGTTAGAGAATGAAAATGAGTGGGAGAAAAAAGGGGAAGGGTGGAGGGAGCAAGGACTACTGTGGCTGGCGATGAGAGAAAGAGGTGGGGGATGAGCAGGGGTAAAATGGATGGCAGAGAGAGATTGGAGGAAGAGGGGGAGGGGGTGTTTGACCAGATGGCTGTGGTCGAGATTGAAGGGGAAGAGTGAGTTGGAATGTTTGTGTGTGGGGGGTGTATGCAGGGAAAATGGGGATGGGTAGAGAGGGAGGGGGGCTGTGATTTTGGTGGATGGGCGAAAGTTATGGTCTTAGAGAGTGTTTGGAGAAAATGAGGGAATTTAAGAAGAGGTATGGGAGAAATTAGATGAGAGGGGGAAGAGGGAGGATTTGTCGTGATAGGGTGTGAAATATTTGAAATATTTGGAAAATGATAGCAATGAGTGAGGGATTAGAGTGGGTGGGGGAGGGGGGTGATTGAAAGGGTGGGTGAGGAATATTTGAAATATTTGGAACATGAGAAAGTTTATTTGGACTGTAGTATTAAAAATGTGAGGGAAAAAAAGTGAGGAAAAAAAGAGCAGATTCAGGGAGAAGAAGGAAGGGTGTGGGTGAATGGAAGAGTGTCATAAGGTTAGAGATGAAAATAAAAGTTAGCCATGATCAGGCAAAAGACTTTGTTCTGTGAGGATGATCTTGCTTATTAAGGGTGATAGGTTAAAGAAACCATTTCGCTGCTTGATGGTAGTGGAGGATGTGATGAGGGCAGTTTCCAATAATCTTCGCCGAGATTTGTTGTGGATGTGTTTAGTGATTTTGGCTTGTTCAAATTTGAATGCATGACCATATTCTAGAGCATGGGAGAAAAGTGCACTAAGAGGGTTGTTGTTTTTTATGTCCCTTTTATGTTCATTTAATCGTTTCTTTAATTCACGTTGTGTTTCTCCCACGTAGAATTGATGGCAATCATTGCAAGGGACAGTGTATAAGCCGGCATGGGATGTGGGTGTTTTTTGGAAATGTCTGGATGTGTTTAAAGTTTGTTTTATGGATTGAGAAGTGGTTTGTACTATTGGAATGCCTAGTTTGTTGAGCGTGTTGCATATGGATGTGTTATTGGAATGCGTGGGTAGGAGAAGGGGTCTGTCTATGAGAGAGGTGTTAGGGGTTTGATTTTTTTGTGTGGTGTTTCTGGAGAATATTTGGAAGGCTTTTTTCTTGGCATTTAATATGAAATGTGTGGGGTATTGCAATGTTTTTAGGGAATTAAAAATGTATTTTATTTCTTCATCTATGTGTGGGGGGCTACATATTCTAAGGGCGCGTAGGAAGAAGCCTATAATTATACCTGTTTTGATCTTGCTATGATGGTGGGAGTAGAAATGTATGTAGTCATTTTTGTGAGTGTTTTTGCGGTGTACCTTAAATTCTAGTTTATTGTTGGACTTAATTATAAGAGTATCAAGGAAGGGAATAGAGCCGTTTATTTCAGTCTCATGGGTGAATTTTATGGAGCGTTCTACTGTGTTGAGTTTATCCTTAACATGAATGATTTGTGTGTCTGTGGGGAGGAAAATTAAAATATCATCTATGTATCTAAAGTATTCGATGTTAGGAGGTAGTCTATATTTGAAAGGACCGGATTCTAAGAATTCTAAAAAGAGGCAGGCCAATACACTTGGCTTCATTCAAGGCATAATCTCAACTACCACCACTCTACCTAATGACCCCGTCTTACCCAAGAGATACATAGACACTCTTAAACACCTAGCTAACAACAACAACATACTCATATCACCATCTAACAAAGGAGGGGGCATAGTAATCATGGACAAAAATTCATATATCAAAAAAATATCTACTCTATTATCCGACGAAAACACATACACTAAAACTGACCAGAAAACTATAGATAAAAACATAGAACATTTTAACAAATCTTTCAAACACCTAATCAAGAACAACCAAAAATGGGCATCAAACATTGAGTATCACCCTATCATTCCCACATTATACGGGCTCCCCAAAACCCACAAACCTGACACCCCCATGCGTCCTATTGTATCAAGCATAGGTAGCACCACACACAAAATCGCACGGGCCATAGCTAACATCCTCACTCCACTAATGGGTACCATCAGTCCCTCCCACATAAAAAATTCAGGCGACCTTCTTAGCAGAATAAAAAACATCAACGTAGAAAATAAAAATATACACAGCCTAGATGTAACTTCGCTCTACACTAACGTACCTGTAAAAAAATGCCTACACTTACTTCACACACATATAAAGAAAATAAAAACCGACCTACCTTTTCCCCCCAACACTTTTATAGAAATAATTAGACTCATCACTGACATAACATATTTCCAATTTAACGAAGTATTCTACAAACAAAAATTTGGACTCCCCATGGGCAACCCCCTTAGCGGTGTATTGGCCTGCCTCTTTTTAGAATTCTTAGAATCCGGTCCTTTCAAATATAGACTACCTCCTAACATCGAATACTTTAGATACATAGATGATATTTTAATTTTCCTCCCCACAGACACACAAATCATTCATGTTAAGGATAAACTCAACACAGTAGAACGCTCCATAAAATTCACCCATGAGACTGAAATAAACGGCTCTATTCCCTTCCTTGATACTCTTATAATTAAGTCCAACAATAAACTAGAATTTAAGGTACACCGCAAAAACACTCACAAAAATGACTACATACATTTCTACTCCCACCATCATAGCAAGATCAAAACAGGTATAATTATAGGCTTCTTCCTACGCGCCCTTAGAATATGTAGCCCCCCACACATAGATGAAGAAATAAAATACATTTTTAATTCCCTAAAAACATTGCAATACCCCACACATTTCATATTAAATGCCAAGAAAAAAGCCTTCCAAATATTCTCCAGAAACACCACACAAAAAAATCAAACCCCTAACACCTCTCTCATAGACAGACCCCTTCTCCTACCCACGCATTCCAATAACACATCCATATGCAACACGCTCAACAAACTAGGCATTCCAATAGTACAAACCACTTCTCAATCCATAAAACAAACTTTAAACACATCCAGACATTTCCAAAAAACACCCACATCCCATGCCGGCTTATACACTGTCCCTTGCAATGATTGCCATCAATTCTACGTGGGAGAAACACAACGTGAATTAAAGAAACGATTAAATGAACATAAAAGGGACATAAAAAACAACAACCAGCTTAGTGCACTTTTCTCCCATGCTCTAGAATATGGTCATGCATTCAAATTTGAACAAGCCAAAATCACTAAACACATCCACAACAAATCTCGGCGAAGATTATTGGAAACTGCCCTCATCACATCCTCCACTACCATCAAGCAGCGAAATGGTTTCTTTAACCTATCACCCTTAATAAGCAAGATCATCCTCACAGAACAAAGTCTTTTGCCTGATCATGGCTAACTTTTATTTTCATCTCTAACCTTATGACACTCTTCCATTCACCCACACCCTTCCTTCTTCTCCCTGAATCTGCTCTTTTTTTCCTCACTTTTTTTCCCTCACATTTTTAATACTACAGTCCAAATAAACTTTCTCATGTTCCAAATATTTCAAATATTCCTCACCCACCCTATCAACAACCCCCCATCCCCCACCCACTCCAATCCCTCACTCATTGCTATCATTTTCCAAATATTTCAAATATTTCACACCCTATCACGACAAATCCTCCCTCTTCCCCCTCTCATCTATTTTCTCCCATACCTCTTCTTAAATTCCCTCATTTTCTCCAAACGCTCTCTAAGACCATAACTTTCGCCCATCCACCAAAATCACAGCCCCCCTCCCTCTCTACCCATCCCCATTTTCCCTGCATACACCCCCCACACACAAACATTCCAACTCACTCTTCCCCTTCAATCTCGACCACAGCCATCTGGTCAAACACCCCCTTCCCCTCTTCCTCCAATCTCTCTCTGCCATCCATTTTACCCCTGCTCATCCCCCACCTCTTTCTCTCATCGCCAGCCACAGTAGTCCTTGCTCCCTCCACCCTTCCCCTTTTTTCTCCCACTCATTTTCATTCTCTAACAAGTACGGACGTCCAGCAAGACGCTGCCATTATTTTTCATTTTATTTTATTTTTCTTCCCAACATGTCTACCCTACATGTATCTGTGCTTGCATGATATTTTTTCCCTATATCATCATCCTGATGAAGTCTTATAAATAAAGACGAAACGTTGATGTACACATAAAAAACATCCAGTTTTTGGTTTTCCTTTTTCATTTTACCATCACGTCGGATTACCTTCATCCTTCTCTTCCCATATATATATATATGTACATATATATATAATATATATATATATATATATAAACACATATATAGGCATATATCCATAAACAGATATATGCATATATACACATATATACATTTAAAAGCATAAATATCTGGTCTTCCTATAAAATACCCATGTGCACACAAACAGATGCTTTTGAAATATGGTTAATTATCCTTCTGGCCCTCAAAACACATGAACGGTAATGAGACTACATGAAGATGGTGAACATCTATAGTAACAGTTGTGCTATGCAACTGACAGAATTCGAACCTGGTACGCATAAGTCGTTCGCCCACGTTGGTATGCACTTCAACACTCCCACCCCCTTTATTTGTGTCATTTGTGCAAGCTGGGTTCATCCGATATTGAAATGCAATGACATGTATATGTTAACAGATAAACCGTAGCCTCTAGTGGCTATTGCTCTTGATAAATTCCGATGCATAAGTAAACAATCTAATCACATTGAATAAACATAATTATTCGACTGAAATTGTTATATTTTCTTCATTATTCTAAATCTTTAAGAAACATACTAGTAAGAAAAACCTATGAATGTTATTTTAACAAGCGATTGAACCATTGGAAAACTACTTTTATCAATTATAGGGTGAAAAGGCTGTACTCACGACATTCCTATTATATAGCGTGAGAAATTGACGAAAGTTCAGGATGACTCTAACACCTAACACTACCATCATTGAAATTGTTTCTAAAATTCGTAATTATTTCCGTAATCTAACCATATTTGTCGCAGATAAATTTCAGCCTATGTTTGAATTGGCCACTAAGTTTCAATTATAAATGTCCAACATTATTTGTTTTATCATCGTTAAATTATACGGTGGGCACATCAGTGATCGTCCTATCGGTAAGAAATGATTTTCAATAATACTGGACATTCACTTCCATTAGTGTATTTGTGGTTCAATAACATGACAAATGTGTCCCAGCATATCATTATCCGCAATCAAATAAAGACTGTTGAACATTCATAATTTCGTGGACAATTTGGGCATTGACCCGCAATCAAATAAAGACTGTTAAGCATTCATAATTTCGTGGACAATTCAGGCATTGAACAGCGATCAAATAAAAGTGTTAAACATTCATAATTTCGTGAACGATTCAGGCATTGACCCGCAATCAAATAAAGACTGTTAGACATACATAATTTCGTGGACAATTAAGGCATTGAACCGCGATCAAATAAAGACTGTTGAACATATATAATTTCGTGGACAATTCAGGCATTGGACCGCAATCAAATAAAGACTGTTGTACATACATAATTTCGTGGACAATTCCGTCATTGAACCGCGATTAAATAAAGACTGTTGAACATACATAATTTCGTGGACAATTCCGGCATTGAACCGCGATCAAATAAAGACTGTTGAACATACATAATTTCGTGGACAATTCAGGCATTGAACCGCGATGAAATAAAAGTGCTGAACATTACTAATTTCGTGGACAATTTGGGCATTGACCCGCAATCAAATAAAGACTGGAGCATTCATAATTTCTTGGACAATTCAGGCATTTAACCGCGATCAAATAAAAGTGTTGAACATTCATAATTTCGTGGACAATTCGGGCATTGAACCGCGATCAAATAAAGACTGTTTAACATTCATAATTTCGTGAACAATTCAGGCATTGACCCGCAATCAAATAAAGACTGTTAGACATACATAATTTCGTGGAAAATGAAGGCATTGAACCGCAATCAAATAAAGACTGTTGAACATATATAATTTCGTGGACAATTCAGGCATTGGACCACAATCAAAAAAAGACTGTTGAACATACATAATTTCGTGGACAATTCAGGCATTGGACCACAATCAAATAAAGACTGCTGAACATACATAATTTCGTGGACAATTCCGTCATTGAACCGCGATCAAATAAAGACTGTTGAACATATATAATTTCGTGGACAATTCAGGCATTGGACCACAATCAAATAAAGACTGTTTAACATACATAATTTCGTGGACAATTCCGTCATTGAACCGCGATCAAATAAAGACTGTTGAACATACATAATTTCGTGGACAATTCCGTCATTGAACCGCGATCAAATAAAGACTGTTTAACATACAGAATTTCGTGGACAATTCCGTCATTGAACCGCGATCAAATAAAGACTGTTGAATATACATAATTTCGTGGACAATTCCGGCATTGAACTGCGATCAAATAAAGACTGTTGAACATACATAATTTCGTGAACAATTCAGGCATTGACCCGCAATCAAATAAAGACTGTTGAGCATTACTAATTTCGTGAACAATTCAGGCATTGACCCGCAATCAAATAAAGACTGTTGAACATACATAATTTCGTGAACAATTCAGGCATTGACCCGCAATCAAATAAAGACTGTTGAACATACATAATTTCGTGAACAATTCAGGCATTGACCCGCAATCAAATAAAGACTGTTGAACATACGTAATATCGTGGACAATTCAGGCATTGAACCGCGATCAAATAAAGACTGTTGAACATACATAATTTCGTGAACAATTCAGGCATTGACCCCCAATCAAATAAAGACTGTTGAGCATTACTAATTTCCTGAACAATTCAGGCATTGACCCGCAATCAAATAAAGACTGTTGAACATACGTAATTTCGTGGACAATTCAGACATTGAACCGCGATCAAATAAAGACTGTTGAACATTAATAATTTCGTGGATAATTCAGGCATTGACCGGCAATCAAATAAAGACTGTTGAACATACATAATTTCGTGGACAATTCAGGCATTGAACCGCGATCAAATAAAAGTGTTGAACATTCATACTTTCGGGGACAATTCAGGCATTTACTGAGTTGTAATTGTACTAAAAACCTAACTGGGATATCACTAACGCTTGAAATATTGTTATAAATTTCCAACAAAATGTTTCATTTTCACGTTCCGATACAGCCTTATACACTTTGCCAGGAACCTAGCTTTTTAATCGTCTGCTTACAAAACGACGATGAGCCGATGTTAATTAATAAAAGTTTCATTAAAAAACACGGGGGACGGGTTAGTTTCGTGCGTTTAAGGAGAAAGACAGACAGATAGACGGGTAGCTCGTGCCGCTACATCTAGCTATATGCTGTACGCCTGCTCTTCATTGAAAACGACAATTTGTATACGTTTTCTTTTCTTTAAATGCCACCAGAAAAGAGACAGAAACATCATGTGGCTTTGTCGACATCTATTCTGGGGTCACCTCTGACCATTAGGTGTAACTCAAACTTCTCTATTCAAAGAACGGCATTCGTTACGTTAAAAAAATGCGATTTAAAAAAAAATCAAAATCTGATAGTTTTAAAACTTAGGAAAAGAAAAATAGTTCCACAACTATACAGAAGTATCAGAATACACACACATTTTTTATATTTTTCTGACAAGACTGCATAGAATAACACTAGTTTAATGTTTTTATATTCGCAATAAATATTGTAATCCACCTAATATAAATGACGAAACTTATACATTTCTATCTGTATTCTGTAACTGGTTGGAATCTCAGGACAGAATTCCTGGCAAAATGGTACATGAATAAAGAAACTGCCTTACAGCATTCTGCATATTGATCGTTAATGTCGACTGCTTTTTATCTTTTTACCATGAGAAAATATATCTAGCCGACATCTTATATTATAATTCATGTTGTTGTGTACACATCCGAACAGCAGTGGTGAGTCTGGCAGTGTGTAGAGTTCGTCCGCCTCTCTTTCTTTTTTTCCTGTCTATTTTTAACAGCCAGCATAGTCTGCTATGATGCGTATTGATTTTAGCAGCCGTCGGTTTCTTTTTTATAGCAACGCTTGCAATTTTGATAATGACATAATTATTTGGGGTTAAACAATTATTTTGCATTGTATTCATTTTTTTTACAGTATACTGTATACCATGTTATATTTACATTTACCGATGCGTGTATACGCTCTTATACATCCGTTTTGCCGTCGAACACAGGTCCTTGATTGTCTGTGGATACAAAACTACTAAAACACCGATGTTGATTTATAATTTTTTTTTATTTAAAACGAAAAATACAGTCACAGAATACATTACATAGTCAAGTTACTTTCGAACGCGTGGGAGAAAGAGAAAGGCATACAGATAGATAGACGGGTCTTTCAAGTTTGACGTCTCGCCAGTACAAAAAGAAACGGAACATCTCGTGGTTTCGCGACTTCTGTCTGGGGTGACCTCAGACCCTACAAAAGTGTAAATAAAAATTGTTAATTAAAACAGGGTCCTCGTTATGTAACACCCCCTAACCTATCTTCCATAAGGAGATAAGCGGTTGTTTCAACTACGTCCGCCTTCTTTCTTAGTTAGTAACAAGAGAAATATTTCTACTAGCTTTTCTGACGCGCCGACTTGAGACTTCCTGTGCGTGACGTCATTTTCTTACGCTTTAGTTCTAATTCCAATTTTAACTTCTAATGGAAAATTCTTTTTTACTTAATCTAATTATACATAGAATTTTGTAATTTTAACTTCTAATGGAAAATTCTTTTTTACTTAATCTAATTATACATAGAATTTTGTAATTTTAACTTCTAATGGAAAATTCTTGTTTACTTAATCTAATTATAAATAGAATTTTCTAATCTTAACTTCTAATAGAAAAATATTTTTTACTTAATCTAATTATACATAGAATTTTCCAATTTTAACTTCTAATAGAAAATTCTTTTTTACTTTATCTAATTATAAATAGAATTTTCTAATTTTAACTGCTAATGGAAAATTCTTTTTTACTTAATCTAATTATAAATAGAATTTTGTAATTTTAACTTCTAATGGAAAATTCTTTTTTACTTAATCTAATTATACATAGAATTTTCTAATTTTAACTTCTGATGGAAAATTCTTGTTTACTTAATTTAATTATAAATAGAATTTTCTAATTTTAACTTCTAATGGAAAATTCTTGTTTACTTAATCTAATTATAAATAGAATTTTCTAATCTTAACTTCTAATAGAAAAAATATTTTTTACTTAATCTAATTATACATAGAATTTTCCAATTCTAACTTCTAATAGAAAATTCTTTTTTACTTTATCTAATTATAAATAGAATTTTCTAATTTTAACTGCTAATGGAAAATTCTTTTTTACTTTATCTAATTATAAATAGAATTTTGTAATTTTAACTTCTAATGGAAAATTCTTTTTTACTTAATCTAATTATACATAGAATTTTCTAATTTTAACTTCTAATGGAAAATTCTTGTGTACTTAATTTAATTATAAATAGAATTTTCTAATTTAAACTTCTAATGGAAAATTAATTTTTACTTAATCTAATTATCAATAGAATTGTCTCTTCTCTTCACCATTCTAACACACCTACATACACATATGTGTACACCTATTAAATTGTAGAACAAATACAATATTTCTTAATATATTTAAATATATATAAGGTAGCGAATCTTAAACTGATTATTATCGGACAAGATTTGCCAGCATCAGATGTCTTCTGGTGACAAGTTAAGTATCCTTTTACAGTTTACAATTTACCCTGCCACTTAATAAAAAAAATGCAAGGGTATCCCAAATATCTCACTCATGGAATCATGAATAAACTTCACAATCCTTACCGCAATTTAACCATACTTGAAGCAAACATACTTCAATCTATATTTGATTCGTTCAACAGCATTCCGTCATGAATAACCAAGTATCTATCTTTTATTAGTGTGCCATGATATACGGGGACACTTTGATGATGGTCACATCAGTATTAGGTGTAATTCTGAATGTGCTTCACACTACCGGATCTTAACCTCCATATGTTTTATCGCTACGGTTATATCAACGTTATCAATCAAGGTATTCAATCAAGGTATTCTATCAACGTTATCAATCAAGGTATTCTATCAAGGTATTCAATCAAGGTATTCTATCAAGGTATTCTATCAAAACAATCCGTAGACTATGCATGATCTGAAGAGGGCTATCACAACTAAATGTATAGCAGTGCTAAGAAAAGAAGTTTTTCATAGTTATTGAAACTTTTGCACATCATATGCATGTGTGTTTATCATTGAACGACAATAAAGCAAGGATAAGTCAGGCATACACTGACGTTTATTTGTATCAAGTATAGTTGGATTGCAAAAAGTATTTTGTATTTTATTAACATGTCATCTGATGGTATATTTTGGAAAGACCACCCTGTATGATTTTGAGAATTTACACTCAGCTAACTGTGTGACACGATAATGTTTTACTGGTGCTAAAAGTTAATTAACTCAACATTATTCTTTTGAACAGGTAAATATAATTTGTCATATAAAAGTGTCGATGTCAGTTACAATTTGTAAATGAAGTGCACTGAACTATAGAAAAGTAAGTGCATATATTTCGGTGCATCGGAATCGGATTAACAATTAACATTTAAGAAGTTACGACTGATTATTTGTGCTAAATATTAAAAAAAAAACAAGATATGTTATGTGCGTGAGGAGGAACTCGAGTTCAGAAAAGCAGGTTTATATAGTTTGGTGCATCCAATTAAAAGCAATTTCAAAGGTCACGACGTTTTGTGCACGTGATGTTTAAAGTAATTATGTTTTGAACTTGAGCATTTTCAGTGGTCGAAAGATCATTGCACCGTGTTATATTCAAATACCGAAAACGAGATATGTTTCGAAATTCATCTTACTTTTGATACAAACAAATTGTTTGCGTCACATTTTTGATCGCTTCGATCAGTTCATTGTCTTATATCAAATAATCAGGCCATATATTGAAAGAAAAGGTATACAAAGACCCTTAATATTCCAATCAACTGCATTGTGACTTGACTCTTTTTCTCTCATAGGAATGTATCGGAGTGTTCGATTCGCTGACAATATGTAAACTCGTAAAAAAATACGAAACGATACGTGATTCGTTAGCTAATTAAATGTGGTCACTATCAAGAGTCGGACGATAAACGGGTGACTTTTTAGGGGTTCAAGGCAGAGAGAAATTGGCGACCGATCGAACACACGAAAGAAAAAGGCTAAGATGAAATGTTTCTCCGAATCAACTTCCTCTCCGCTTGCACCCGAAAAAAACGTCAAGATTCCTTAAATAAGAATTCTTTTTCTAGTCCCACTTTCTAACTAGTACTTTCTTTTTAAACAAAATCTAAATCATGTGTTTGTATATATTAGATAAGTGTTAAACATAATTACTAATTATTTTGGACAGAAAGTTTTTTAAGGGTTTCTAAGCAAACCGACAATTACCTATGTTTTCAAATTACATCAAATTCAAAGTGTTGTTGTACATTTTAACACGAGATCAGCAAAGATAAATGGACATGGCAACGATTTGGTTATTTTCGCATAGAACCACAAATAGGATAAAATGGTAGAGAAGCTGTTTATAAATTCAATATAGGTGTTACAGCTTATGATGTTGATAAGCGAGGAAAAGTTATTCCCTTTATACTATAAAAGTTACGTCTGTTTTGCATTTCTCAAACAGATGATATGCAAAATTTACAGTATTTTTGTATAATATGTAACCTTTGCTAATATGAAAGTGGGTAGGTTGGCTAGTTAATATATGAATTAGTACATACTAGCGATTAGATAGGATGTAGTGAAGACGAAAGTACACAATATACAAAGAGGTTCTCCATGCCTGTACAACCCAGTATCGTAAGAGCATAACTCTCTGATACGTGTAGAAGACATAGCATTACATAAACGACAAAGAGAGTTGTGGGCAAAGCCTTTCACGTGTCTTTGAGGTGTGATTAACGATTAAATACGTAATAAATATGGCCAAGCAAAGGCTGTAATTTAGTGGGCACGGCGCTTACCATAATTGACAATATTGTTTTCAGTCATACTAGATTTATCATTGCCACTATTGAAGAGAGGTTTGTTAAGAGATTTTGCGCAACTATTGCTTCACAGTAGACTCCCGGCGCAGGTACCATTACAGGGGCTATCCATTGTGTCTCGCGAGTCAACTGATTCTTTTTTGTTTCTTTCTCTCTTTTGTCTATATTCTGACGATAACTCTGGAACTAAAATGGCCGAAATTAATAGATTGTAATTTTATGAGTAATTCGTTCTCTAGAAATGGTTCGTGAAATAGAAGATATATTTTGTTAGAGCTCAAGCAGACGATACCGCTCGCATACCGGGGAACTAGCAACATACTTGGGATTTTCATGGAAATAATGCGCCTTGTTTCAGGGCCTATGTTTCTACAGGTTTAATGAGCACTTAAACTCTTCATTAGTCGAATATCAATACGTACTTCTGTTAGTGGACTGGTAGCAGCCGATTCTGTAGTATTAAACTCTGTGGGTTGATACGTGTTTTACGATCTGAAGATCAGCGCTGCTCTGGATGATTCTTTATTATTTTTATTACCTTTTCATTGTGTATATTTAAATGTATGTATGTATATATATATATATATATATATATATATATATATATATATATATATATATATATGTATATATATATATATATATATATATATATATATATATATAGTGTGTAGATTTCAATTTTGTGTTGAGAATCTGAATAACAGAGCTCAATGTAATTTAAACAGAGCAAAACAGAATTATACAAAGAAAAAACTATACACACATTAAGGTTGTACACATTATAACTTATTTCGACCCCTTAATTAGGTCTCCTCAGATGTATAAACAACCACATCCCGTGGTTTTTTGACGTGGTTGTTTATACATCTGAGGAGACCTAATTAAGGGGTCGAAATAAGTTATAATGTGTACAACCTTAATGTGTGTATAGTTTTTTCTTTTTATAATTCTATATATATATATATATATATATATATATATATATGTGTGTGTGTGTTGATATATTTGTATACAGGGTGAGCCAAAAGTAGGTGGAGAGTAAAAAAAAATTGTTTGTCGAAGCGTAAGAAGCAGACTTCAAAGCTGTGTAAATCAAGAAGGAACATGTTTTTATTGTCCACCTACTTTTGGCTCACCCTGTATATGTGTATATATGTGTATATCTGTGTATGGATATGTGCGTATATATTTGTGTTTTTAAAAATATTTTCTATATGTATATATATGTATGTCAATGTGTGTACTTGTGTATCTAAAGATGTGTGCGCACGTGTGTATTTTATATGGAGATCAGAGTATGCTGATGTTGTAATTTTGTCTAGGTATATATTTGTATGTATATATGATGAGATATTTATGCGTTAAAATGTATGTATGTAGATTAAAACTTTGAAGTGTAAAATGGAGAAGAAAGGGATCCCGGCTAAGTGGGTAATAAAAAAGAAAGATATGGAAGGAACGTTAGTTAAAGAACGAATGATGAAGGTAATAAAAATAATACAAATGATAGAAACTAATTGAAAGAGTTAACAAGTAAAAAATGTAATCCGATGCTGAGCTTGACCGGTGAAAATTATAAACATATCCCATCCACAAAAAAGATTTACTTAATAGAAAAGTTTTCAAATTTAATTCGCTTCCGTGTTTTCTGTCGTCTGAAGAAGTAGACTCTCTGTGAAAATTACAACCGTGACATGTATGCACATATGTAACCAATAATGTTTGTATAAAAATATACTAAAGAACAGCTCTACTTGTTATTGAGCACTTTTTATAAACACTGGAGTTTCAACAGATTTACATCTACAGAAACTAATACAATACACGTACTATATATATATATATATATATATATATATATATATATATATATATATATATATATATATTCCCATTCTTACACTTGTTAGAACAAAACTTAGCATCGAGCTGTATGTTTACATGGTCACTCATTATCTTTTTACCAATCCACTATCTATTCTATCTTTGAAGCGCTCGTTTTTAATTATATTTTTCCATGTCACTATATGTTTAATTTTTACCTGGCCATTGTTTATTTTATTTTGACCTGTCTACTATCTATACTATTTAACCATGTCAATCAAGGGGGCGCGATAGCGCTCTATCCCTTAATAGACTTCAAAAACGACATATGCTAGAAATCTCATTTCTTTGATCAGTCATAACTTAAAAACCAATAAACCAAATTAGTTAAAACTTTGCACAACATTTTTATTTGATAGGTTCTATAATTGTGTAGAATTTCAGCATCATTAGACAAGGCAACCCAGAGATCCAGAAACGTGAGGAGTGATTTTGTGTTATCCGTGTGTACGTACGTACGTGTGTGCCACCCTGTATCTCATCAACTATTTGATGGATTCAGCTGATTTTTGGCAGAGATAGAGGTTCTAGGGTCTAGTTGATGGCATTTTAATTTCAGTTTACCTTATACCTTAGTTTTCCAGAAAATTAAAAAAAAAATTAAAAATTACTATTGTCTTGAAGCATAGCCTTTACAAAAGTAGTGATATTCCATGATAAATGCCAGTATACTGAAATCATATGCCTTTAATAGGGTTAAGATGAAAATTCATGCACACTAAATGTACAAAAGTAAGGAAATTCTCACATTTTTTCACTTTTATTGTCATTAAGGGTATGACTACATATCAACCAAACCATTTCATTATCACATCACTACAGTATAAATATCTATGCATGAGTGGATGAAGTATGTGAGGTGCGCTGAAAAAAAATTCCTACAAGTAAAATACATAGCCCTGTTGTGTTCGCATACCGTTAATGACAATAAAAGTGTAAAGATTTCGGAATTTCCTTGCTTTTGTACATTTAATGTATATGAATTTTCATCTTAAGCCTATTAAGGACATATGATTTCAGTATACTGGCATTTATCATGGAATATATATTATTGGTTTTACAATGTGACTATCTGTTCTATTTTTTACCTCTCTATATTCTATTTTTGCCAATACCAATCTCTCTTCCACACTTTGCTGGGAAACTATATATTTTATTTTTACCAGATCATTATCTGTTCCATTTTTTACCAAGCTACTATATATTTTATTTTTTATAAGACCACTTTCTATTCTATATTTGCTGGTCACTATCTGTTCTATTTTTTACCAAGCTACTATATATTTTATTTTTTATAAAACCACTTTCTATTCTATATTTGCTGGTCACTATCTATTCTATTTTTTATCGGTGCATGGTGGGGAAAGACCAGCCAACACCGGTAGATCCGATCGATTATGCAACAATATGGACTTTAGAAGATTTTATCGATATTTATTAACGGTATCTAACGCACCACATTTAAAAAAAAATTATAAACAGTGAAACACTCCTCAGCTGAAATGAATACGCTACAGTGGGTTGCAAAAAATGCAGTACTTTACTACAACCATGTCGCCATGAATCACTCAGGTTCATTGCAACAATAGTTGCGCAGTCGAATAAACATAGTTTTTCTCTTTTAGGGCCACCCATAAACCGTAATACTCGACCTTTACTTAATTTAGTAGTATTTTCACGCCGGCTGTTAAAATAATCTTAGAAACTAAATCTTTTACGTTAGCCTAGATTACGTAGAGATGTGAAAAATTTCACTAGTAATCTAAAAGTAGAAATTAAAGCTGACGTGTTCAGGAGGTTGTGTCACAGACAGAAAGTCTTTTGTGACACATAGCAGATAAGATAATAAACTCTGTCATTGGTTCTGTATTTGGGCAAACATATTCTGCGACCTATGGGAGAAGTTTTTCAGGTGACCCCATATATGCTATAATAACAAAGTTGTTCAACCCTACATGATTGTGTGCTGTGCAATTATTATTATTATTACTAACTTTAAAGACTGTTGCTATTAAAACGAAGTAGACTGTTGCAACAAAATGACAGAGAAAAAATAGATCACCATTTTTGTGACGCTTACTACTGAAACACTAATTATGACGGCTACAACAAGCAACGATGGGCAGCTTTGATAAAAGCAAGGTTTTTGAGCTCGTGAGAATACTGGCAATAGACAAACTCTCTACAATAGTAGGCAACGAAGACGTCATGATATTCGGAGACGATAGTGCACTTAATACTTGGTGTAGTATGGAATATCAAATTCACAAGCGGTTCTCAACCGCATGTATATCCTGATCATGAGAAGATGACATGCAGCGCCTAGCATTGCCAAATGGTAACACAGTACAGTGGCAGACAACAAAAGGAAACACATAGTCTGAACACTAAAAATATATAGAAATAGATGAACATCTAAAAGAAGTAAATATTCTGAATATAAGTTTATACTTACAAAATGAAACTCATGAATCATAGAAAAAATCAACAACGCACCTTTATACATTAACGAATAAACTATCCACGTAAAGCCGTAGAACAAAAAATATTCTGCAATTCTAAGAATATAAATAATTTTAGCTAGAAGAAAATAAAGTAAAAAACGTCTCTATAAATAGTGGACTTATGGATAGTCTAGTATACAAGATAAAAACACAATCGTAGAAAGTCACAATGGAAACCGTAATATCATTTGGTGCTTTGGACCATGTTACGTCATATCCGTTTCTATTAATCCGCAATCCACACCTCGTGTTAAGCAATTTGACAGCGGCTGACCTTTAATTTCCGGTTATTTTCAACTATCCATTTTATATAATAGTGGCTTACTCGCGAAATATCACTTATTGTTATGACTTAGAAAATGCGAGAGAGAGAAGGAGAGAGAGAGTAAGAGAGACGAATGAAAACAAAAGGGAACGGAGAATGATTGAGAGATAGTAAACAGACTGAGCGAGTAGCGGGTTGAGACAATAAAAGAGAAAGTGTGTGACAATGTAGAGAGACAATCGGAGATAGATAGAGAGAAGTCGGTGGTAGAACGAACGTCAGAGCGAATGAGAAGTGTGAGAGTGACAAAAGTGACACTAATAAGTTGCGGAATTGACGAAATGCGACTTAAGAGAAAGAACAATGGGAGGAAGAGAGACAGAGATGGGGAAAAAGAGAGAAAGAAAGGGAGGGAGAGACAACGAAGTATATGTATATATAGAACGGAAAACGACACAGGTGGATAGTAAGGTAAATAGCGAACGAGAGAGAGAGAGAGAGAGAGAGCAAGAAAGAAAGAGGGTAGGAAAGCAATCGACAAACAGAATTACGAAGGATATAGTTCGTGAGCACGAAAGTTGGGGAGAAGAGATAGACAGAGAAAGAGAGAGAGAGTAAGGATGTTTAAAGAGGGGCATTTCATATTTATTGAATGTAAGTACAAACTAGTATTTATGATGATTTTAATATTTTCTAGAAATTTAGTATCCATTTTCTGCGAAGTACTTTGAAACATTTTGGTTACTTTGTGTCATATCGTGTAGGAATCCGAGCGATAAAAATACGTGTTTAATTATTTTCTCGGAATAGATGTTGGTAATCTTTCTCTACTCTATCGTTATTGTCATGGTAGGTGCTCGACTGAGACCCAATCTCTGGTAAAACAGCAGCAGCAAAACTCGTCTAGCTACAATGAAAATTATTTTCTGCCTCTGTGTATTTAAAACTAAACAGAACTTCCTTAAACAAAATTGTTTCCCAATAACTTCACATCTGTTGAACACAATACAACGGGACTACTTCCAAACTGACTACAACATAGTCGTTTTCAAGTTCAATGTTAACAAATTCTTATCAAGTCGCCTACATAAATAATAAAATTCCAAGCATTTAACCCCTCTTTTCCAATCCACTCATTAACTCTTATCCTAAAGTGGCTTTCGAGTCTTGATAAGCCGTGACTAATTAATATAAAATAAGCCATGACGTGTCTTTCTATAACTTTATTCACTATGATTAGATGTTGAATTTAATATCTTTCGGAAATTTAGTGTCCATTTACTGCGGAGCACTTGCAACCATTTTTGTGAATTTCCCTGTTATCGTTCAAGAATTTGAGCGATAACAAACGTGTTTTAGTTATTTTCGCTAATTGTCTTCAGTAGTTTATTTAGTACTGTTTCGATTTTGATTCTAATTCTGTCACGATTATAAAAAGGATGTATCATGTACATATTTCTCACGTTACCTGGAAATGTATTTCGAACGTTATGAGGTAACGCATGTACTAAACACGGCGATAACAACGTTACAAGGCTACATGTTGCAATTTAACGTTACTGATACGTAACTTTAAATGACAACATGTTTCACAATGTAAAAAATGACATATTTTCAAGGATACAACGCAATATATTTGCAACAATAGAATACAACATTACTTTAATGGCACGTTACAATACCACCTATTAAAAATGTTATGTAGCAACGTATTTGAAACGTTACTCGGCAATATTTTAGCAATTTTCTGATGCTACCTATTTATAACGTTACTTGGTTACTTAATGAGGCAAAGTTTTTTAGCGTTATGAAGTTACGTATTTACGACGTTATAATACACTGTTACAAAAACAACGTATTAATTATGTTACTCGACGACATTTTAGCTACTTTATTAAGCAACGTTTTTCAGTGTTACAAGGTAACGTATTTGCAATGTTACGAATCCACGAATTTACGGCGTTACAATACATTATTACATGGACACGTATGCGTAATGTTACTCGGCAACATTTTATCTACTGTATAAGCCAACGTATTTGCAACGTTCTGATGTAACGTTAAAACTCACCATATTTAAGTTGTTACAATTGACTGTAACAAAGAAATGTATCTGTAACATTATTCGTCACCATTTTAACATCATAAGACAATGTATTGCAACGTCAAATTATAACGTAATTGTAACGTTGAATGACAACGTGTTTTCAAGGATACAAGGTATCGTATTTGCAACGATAGCAGGCAACGTATATTCAACGTCACCAAGCAATATAAATTAGAATATAACAATACAACGTATTTTCAACACGCAGAGGTAACGCTTTTGTAATGATACAAGGTAATGTATTTGTAATTATAAAGTAACGTATTTGCTACGGTAGAATAAAACGTATTTGTAAATTTACAAGACAAAATATTCTCAACGTAACTATGTAATGAAATTGTATCCAAAACTGTAATAAAAAAAACGTGTTTCTAACGTTACAAAGCAGCGTATTTGCCACGGTACAAGGACACGTATTTCTAACGTTACAAGGCAACGTATTTGCAAGGTTATAGTGTTACGTATTGGTACCGCTACAAGGCAACGTATTGCAATGTTACGATGTAATGTATTTGCAACCTTATAAATGTAAGTATTGCCAACGTTACAAGGTAACGTATTTACAAGGTAACGATGTAGAATAGTTGAATCGTTACGAAGTTTCTTTTCTGACACCTAGTGTGTACTTCCGATTTACTTCTGTCCCCACTATGGTCAGACACAAGGTCGGTTTCTGATGTAGGGGGAATCCAGCTCCTTAAAAAGGGCACTCTAGAATGGTACAAACATACATTTATTGTTCCGCCAGCATTCCCTCACAAATAACGGCACCCCTTGCGACAGGTAATATTCTCTTACTTAAAGAGGAGGTAATGCTTGAATGAATACCCTTCTGAAACCGAACATGAACTACACTTTGATCCGAGCCCGAACGATGCTTTCTTTTATGTGCAGTCGACAAACAGCAACCATTAAGACAACTGGGTTAATATAACCTCGCATTTGTATACTTGCCGGTCTTAAAGGGAATCACACTAATCTTGGTCGGAATCTCCTACGTAGTTATCGATACTACAACAACAACAACGGTGACTATGCATTGTACATCGAATAAGTACAAACAGGACTATTACATTCTACCACTAAACGTAATACTTGTACTCATATTACTATTGAAATTTATAAATTGCGTTCTTTTTTTTTTCAACGATTTTTACATCATTGTGTTACTACGACAGCTTCTACAACGGGCACTCGTTGCGAGTAACGCTGTTTCGGTCATGACGATTGTTGTTGTTGATGATGATGTTGTTGTTGTTGTTGTTGTTATCCCCTCCTTCCATCTCTGTATCAGTTTTATACTCGTATGCCCGTTTCTTTTTTCCCTCTGTCTTTGCCAGCAACTGCTGCACGGCGTCGCAGAGTTACTGCTACTATTCCTCATTGACCAATGAGTGGCGGGTTGAGGTAAGCCAGTGGCAGGGAATGTCCGTTTTGAGCTATCGGTAGGCAGAATCGGCTTAAGAGTACTGGATCCTTGACAATCGCCAGGGACTGTTTTATATACAGTGTCGGATTCTTTCTGTTTCGTTTGCAGAAGACTTACGAACCTACGGTTGCTAACGAAGAGAAAGATCATGGATTATGCGCGATTAGGAACAAGATCTAATAGCAAACAGGGTTAGGAGAGAGAAAGAGAGAGAGAGAGAATAAG
>OY744540.1:60305057-60335057 GCA_963556195.1 Sepiola atlantica | reverse complement strand
ACCACCCCAAAGAGGGGAGGTAAGGTCTGGGAGGTAGTATCGCCAAGAACTATATATGATATAACCTCAACCCGACAGATAAAAGGCCACCGAAATGGCACAGTTTCTGCCGGATTGCTTGTTGAGATCGAATCCTCGCCTGGTATGTATACCGCCAACGACGATGCATGACTGCTGCGGCGAATCTATGTTATTCTTAGTCATTATCGTCTGTAGAAGAAGGTCGGAGATTACATCGACCGAAACGTTGCGAATATAACAACGAAGAGGAGCATAGTCGTCCAAATAATCCATATAATTATTTAAAAATTGCTAAACTAAATTTATTTTACTTCTGATTTTTTTCATTTGCCGACTTGTGTTAGCGTAAGTCAAGGGTCATTTTGACATTCTTTTATTTCAGAAACAGAACGCACGGTGTTCGAACTTTCTATTTTGTATTTCCATATTTACATTTTTAGTGAAATGTGTTTTTCAATGGTAACAAAAATAAGACGTGGGAAACATGTGTGTTTGAAAGTCATGGACACGTTGGCTTGTAATCGCAAAAGGACCTAACATGAGCCACAAATTACGATGAAAATTGCATAGCCGTGAATCTCACCTCGTAACCATTAATTAGATATTCTTCAAAAAATAATGTTTGACAATAGGAAAATTATTTGTGTTAATCAATAGGCAACCAAAGAAAATTGAAAAGAAGAATACTTCGACCAGGAATTGAACTTACAAAGTTTGGTATGGTAGTTTTGTTTTACGGCATATCAACCCTTTTTGGGTTATTTAATGCCGAATCTGGTCTTGTTTTCTTCTCTTTTTTGTTTCCTTCCCCTTTTAATATCTGTTTCTATTTAACCCATAGTTGGGACCCTAACAGGTACTACCACTCCGGGTCAGGGTGGACCTGGGAGCAATGGTAATTAAGAGGAGGCTCCACATTCCCCAAAGTCCGTAAGCCGGATCTCACCATCGGATGTAGTTTAAGGTCATATCCAGGACCGGGAGTAGGGTAGGAAAAATAAAAATAAAAAAGGGGAGGGAGAAAGGGAGAGGGGCTGTTGTTTTTGGTTTTGGTTTTGTAGAACATAATTAAGTTTTACAAACAAACAAAAAAAAAAAAAAAAAAAAAAAAACGTCAATGTAGGTGAATTTCGTCTCAGGGAGCCACAGGGCAGCCTGATCTGGTATCACCAGACAAAGTTTGGATGTCGTCAAATAAGCACTTACAAATAAACGCCTTTATTATCACGAGCATAGTAATTACTGACATTTTTTTTTAGATATTGTTTGTTGTAAGCGAGAGCAATTCGAATGTTTTTAATGTTATTTTACTTAGAGCGGCAATCAAATATATTTGTCATACGGGTGGATTAAATGAAGCTATATGGTCAGTTAGATTACAGACTATCGAGCTTAACGTGGGGTGTGCAGATTTCTGACACCAGGTTTGATGTTTTCTAACACAGTAAACCAGAATAGTACCCGACTCAAAGTCAGCAGCAAACGGTGTTCGGCCAGATTTAGTTCCTGATATTAAAATTCATCCATAATATAACTTCTGGCGAGGGTTTCAGTTTTCCAAATTATTAATTTATTTATAAGATGGTTAATTAAAATTACAGAATAGTTAACAAAGCTCCCCCTCCCCATGTTATGAATGGCTTTCAAAATAATAACCTCATTATTTCAGCAGTGTCCGCAAACGCAGTTTACGGACAGTGCTGAAAAAAAAACTGCAGAAGATTATTTGGAATACCATTCTTAACATGGGTAGGGGGTCTTTGTTAACTATTCTGTACTTTCACCTTACAAATAAATAAATAAATTAATACAAAACTTGTCAAACTAGAAGAGTAAGTGACAGAAAACAGTAAGTATTTCATATTAGGAACTAAATGTGACTGAACACTGTTTGCTGCTGACTTTTAGTCGAGTATTCTTTTGGTTTGTCTCATGAATTTTTGTAAAAATGAATGATAAATTATGTTTTAATGACTGAGAGAGGCAACAAGTAAGATTATCGTCAATTAACTACTTAAAAAAAACCACTTTACTATAACGACCATTATATATTAAATTATTTTCTAATATATTGCAATTATTTGTCTAAGTAATTACAATACAAATACTGCGAACAGGAATTGAACGCACACAATTTGTATGTCGTCAAGCAAACCACATACGAATAAGCGCTTTTACTCTAACGACCACAGCAATGACTACATTTTTATTTTTTAAAGATATTTTCCGGTGCATTGCAATTATTTGAGAAAGTGATCACATGACATTCAATAGAAAAAAAAACTGCCACTACGAATTAAACGCACGAAGTTTGTATGTCGTCAATAAACCACTTTCAAATAAACGCCCTTACTATAACGATAAAAAACATGAGATTTTCTGGTGGAAATAGAACCACTTCGAATGTTTTTAATCTTATGCTATCCTTAGGAGCAGACGGTTATATTTCTCATGCGGGTGGCCGATTCAAAGGTATATGGTCAGTTTACCAACAAAACCGTGACGAGTTAATTTGTCTCCTCACGAGGGCTGGATATGACAAAACATCGGGTTTAATGTGGAATGTGGGTATTTCTAAAATCGTGGGTTATGCGTGCCAACTCTGACTGATAAAATTGATCTGACATTATGTTTTACTGGAAATGTTGCTTGTCTCAATCTCCTCGATCGTTATTACCATGTAAGATGCTCTACTGAGCTCCCATCTGACTTCCTCTTTATAAGACATTCACCGCAAGAACTCGCTTTACTACCACACTTTTCTCCCTCCATGTGCCTAGCGTCAGGTGGAATTTTCACAGTCAGAGCTTCTTTGGAAGGGCTTCTCGTCTGTAGAACACATATCCCCAGGGCTGTTTCCCTGCTGATTAAGATTTGGTCGTTTTCAAGTCCAAAGTAAACAGATACTTGCTAAAAAACCGCCTTATAACTAATACGTTCGTACCATTGATCAATGTCAGTGTTCCCATAGTGTTCCTCATCTTTTAGGTGACAATCGTATCAGTTCATTAACCCTTGTCCTCGAGTGGCTGCTAGCATTGATAAGCGGCGAGTCAATGGTAAACAAGTGAAAGACGTGTAAAGAACAGATAGAGAGACAAACAGACATACAGGCAGGCTGACAGAAAGAGAGAGGGATAGAGAAGTGGAGAAAGGAAGAAAGGGGAATGGGTAGAGAATAAAGAACAGGTAGATTCTCAATGTTAACAGTTTAAGAGTGGTTATACGTTTATTGGATGTAAGCAATTGTCATTAGCAGTAAATTGACTTTTTTTATTTTATAACTAGCCGAGTTAATCTTGAACACATTCTAATAACCCACGTACTGGCGTAGCTGACCAGATCAATCTTTACCAGAATAAGATATGGTTCTGTTTGATACTGACATACCATCTTACAAGTAATTTCCTCCTCATTTCTGAGGCGCCAAAACCGAAGAATACCGACGGCCCTGTTCCCGGCTGTTTTTGTATTCTTCTAAGAATGCCTCCTCGGCGAACCCGGATCCCTGTTCCTTCCACGCTAAATTAACTTCGTGATGAAGCGATAAGCGAGTATGTACAGACCCTTGTGCGGTGACAATTTTTATAAGAAAAGTGCATGCCCCCCTTGATTCTAGGTAGCCCTGGTTTGAGCCATTCTCAATTTCATACCCTTTAATGTATGGGAGAATTTGAAAGGGATCAATTTCATATTCGAGGAAAAATACAAACTTTTTTATACTAATGGTTCACTACCCACCAAGGCCAAAAAACCACTCGAGGATAAGGATTAATGAGATCATCAGTTAAATGATGGAACAGTACTATGAAAGGCGGAATATACGGAATACTCACGTTTACACACCGGTTCTCGTTAGCTCACCGGAGTTAAACGACGTTGAGCCTGGTCAGTAATAAATGGGTGACCATTTGGGAATACAAGGTGCTGTATGTGCTCTCCGCTTATCTCGGCATTGTTTGCTGGGCGTCTCCTTACAAGTGGATTCAAGCAGTGCCGTCTAATCAATCATAACTAAAATACAATAAACCAAATGGGATTACGCAACCCTTGCTTCACAATTACACGTGCTGCCACCCTTACAGGGGGTATCCATTGTCTCTCCAGACTAAACGGAGGCCATGACTGACTATGAAAGACTGGAATACCATGATTAATTCATAGAACAACTGGACAGGTATTTGTTTACTGGTTGAAAGTTCTTGGAGAAAAACTCTGTTCAGTGATGTTTTGTTCGATTTTAGGTAGAGGCGAGATGGAAGTAGAGTTATTTACAGTGTTGATAGCAAGACGTTTTATTGCCGAGAGTGGTTTCCGGAGGGGGCAGAGATTAGAGCTCAGTTGAGCACCTTTCAGGCAAATACTGATGGAGTTGGAAAACACAAGCAACGCCTCTTCTCTGAGAAAGCGACCCTAAGAAATAAAAGGGATAATCCTCCATTAGTTTGTTTGAAATATAATTGACTGCTGTTGGTTTCAATGGTAAGTTCTGATGAAAAATAGACAATACATTGAAAAACATATCTACTAAATTTTCATAAACTAATGTTGTAAATTGAAACAAATAAATTAAATACAAATAAACAACTAAATGAATTTTAAATTTTCATTTTTTTTATTATTCACCAAGTTTTCTCATACTGATGCTATTCTCACAACGTTTCGGCCGATGTAACTTCCCATTTACTTCAGATGCATCTTGCCGAACTCGAGAACCTTTATGTCGAACTCGGGAATCTGTACGGAATTTCGAGCGGAACCATTTATTTAATCCATGGGGGTAGTTTGTTCTTATTCCGTCAGCCATGACCGGATAAAAGTCTTAAGTAATTCAAAATTGTATCCTTAGTATCGCCCATACTGAGGATTGAACCTTCAACCTGCAGAAAATTGTCACTTCAAATTGCCCTTAACTCAGCACTTATATATCCGCTGCGCAACAGTTGACAGAACAGGTAAAATCTACTCCCGTGGATTACATAAAGGTTCCGTTCGAAATTCCGTACAAGTTCTCGAGTTTGACACGACGCACCTCAAGAAAATTGGATGTTACATCGGCCGAAATGTTGTGAGAATCACATCAAACGTGGGAACAAAAGTAGAAGAATCCAAAAAACTGCAAATTATAAATTCTTATCTGAAAAAATTCCGAAACAGAATTTCAAATCAATAAAAAAATTCAACAAAGAAATAAATTCAATACAAATACACATTAATGCTTAAGATCTTTAAAGCAGAAATGATTATTTTTAGACGAAACTATTTAAGTAACTGTTATGGGAATTTATTTGTATAGTTTAGGTTTTTGGGATGCCTACCCTTTGGGGATATTAACTTGTTCATAGTAATAGTATAATTTACATTAAAATAAAATGATTACACCGAGCATTAGAAGAGGCTATCTTCCATTAAATTGTCAAGTCGTTTCTGTACACTGTCAACACACGAAATAGTGATCTGATCATTTTTCTTTACCGCTAATGATTTTTGAATACATCCAAGACACTTACACCCTCTCACCCGGGGTTACTTCATACGCAAATCAGACGGGCAGCTTTTTCATTGTCGGTCTGCGTCATGGTCCTGTCCAGTTCTAAGAGTCCCACCTTCCCAGGTTTTGCCTTCACACCCTTTGAGAAGAGGTTAGTTTATTGCTAATCGTCTGAGACGCCCCTACCAGGGATTGCCGACGGGGCTTCTCAGGCCTTTTTTGTTCGGCCAGTGTTCTTCCTCTTGGGCGCTTACTTTTTAAAATTCTACTTTGCCGAGCTAGTGTCAAATCTTCCCGTCGGAGGAGGAAGATAAATAAAAACCACTCTTAAAATGTGAAGATTCAGGGTCGATGTGTTCTTCATTCTCAACCTTTTCTCTCATTTGCTTTCTCTCCATTCTCTCCCTGTCTCTCTCTGTCTCTATTTCTCCTTCTTTCTTTCTGTCTGTCTGTCTCTCTCTCTCTCATATATATATATATATATATATATATATATATATATATATATATATATATATATATACATATCTATATATTATGTATAGCCTGAAGATTTTAGCCTGAAGATTCACCCGGGTGATGAAACGCGGGAGCCACTGTGTAGCCATAAATATATTGTCATAGCTCACTATATATATATATATATATTTATATATATATATATATATATATATATATATATATATATATATATATATATATATATACATATATATAACTGTTTCCTCTTTGTTTTTCTTTTTGTACTATTGAGTCACCGCTTATCAAGGTTAAGAGCCCTTCAAGGATAAGGATTACCAAGACTGAAATGATTGTTTGCTGAAAGATGAGCAAAACTATGAGAGCATTAACACTGATTAATGGTATCAACTTATTACTTATGGGGCGGTTTTTTTACCTAGTAGATCTTAACATAAGACTTGAACACGACCAAGTTGTAGTGAGCAGGGAAGCAGTCCGGCGACAATGTGTTCCACAGACGGGATGCCCTTGCAAATAAGCCCTGTCCACTAATACTCCGCTTTACGCTGGCCACATGGAGAGAGAAAGAAGAGTCTTTTTTCGTGTTCCTGCTGTGAATGTCTTACAAGTAGTAACCCCAAAAATGTCGAGCAGCTTCCATGGTACTGACGACAGAGCAGAGAGAGACTAGCAACCCGGCAGAAGAAAGCTATTTAGTTGGCGAAGTCGTCTGATGATACTTCCGCCTAAATACTAGTTGAGAATACGTTCTCGACAATCAGTCCGACAGAGAATGGCTACTATGGTAGCTTTTTTTCTCTCGAACTGTGGTATATGTATTGGGCAGTCTTAGAGGGTTCACCCTCACAGACCTTGCCTTTCCTCTCTAGAAATGTGTTAGTTAATCACTACCTACCTAGAAATGCCAATGGGGCTGCATAGGCTATTTTTAGAGGTCAGCCTGGCTCTTCCGCTGGAATGTTAGCTGTTTCTCCTCCTACGTTCCATCCTTGTGCCACATTATATTTTGTGGGAACTGACAACGTTTCTTCTGTGAGAAAGGGATTGCATGGAAGCGATCATCGTTTCGCGGCGAAAGCAACCTCAAAACCCTAATGTCCATTTATATGTGAGAGACCAATTTTCAAAATATTCCTGTGGTACATTAATTGTATCCAAAAATACGAACAAAATTTCACGTTGTACTTTGCTTATTAAAATTTAGAAAACCATTATATTTAAATCATCATCATCATCATCATCATCATCGTCGTCGCTATCATCATCATTCTCAATTTTACGTCTATCTTACACGCCGGCATGCGTCAGTACGGCTTTAAGATATCGACGTCCCCTCCCATTATTTCTTTGACTTTACCCCGTGAACTAAACATGCTACCTCAATTGTGCGAAAGTAATTAAAACTAAACAGAATTATCATTCCATCGATTTCAAAATTAATCCTACGAAGTGCTCCTCATACTCTTTCTAAAATAATAAAAAAACGAACGACTTGCATACTCTCTCCGCAGAGTTTCGCAGTCCTCTTATATACTATATACACCGCATAGTATTCCCAAATGGTCACCCATCTATACTGACCAGGTTCAACGTATCTTAACTTTGGTTATAAAACTAGAACCGGTGTTTTGTTTTTTTTATAAAACGCAAAGTCCTTGTGATATAGATTAATTATGTGGTTTATTGATTTAATTTGTTTATTGTGGTCGAATTACTAGTTATGGTTTTAAACAAAAAGTAGAATAAAAAAAGCTCAAACTGAAAATGAAAATCATATTTAATTACCCCCCCCCCCCTCAAGATAGCCGAGTTAGACACAAGGTTGGATTTTAATATGGGGAAAATCCAGCAGCTTTAAATTGCGAACTTTGGATTGAGACAGAACTAAAAATGGTCGCTTTCTAGAATAACTTCACTTCACTGACCGTGACAGAATAGATGAATCTACACTGCCGCCAGCGATAATAGCTTTCTAATACAAACTAAATTTATTCACGTTTATGCTAACCAATTTCAGAATTTTTTTTACAGAAATTCTAGCACCTTATGATGACGTTATTTATTGATTTAAATATTGTTGTGAATAATTTGTACAGTTTTTATTTTTATATATTTAAAAATCACGAATTGAGGGAGAAACAGAAATTATAATAAAAGAAAAGAACTAAAGGAACATACCCTGGTGTAATTGTCCGAAAAATATGTCGTTACGTGGATAGTGAAAAAGATTTTTAAAAGACCCTTCTCCAAAATAGAAACGATCAGATGTTAGAATATTCAAGACTGACACCAACTAAGAATTGAGTAATATTGGTCGTCATCTTCGTAGAAAACCAAGGCAAGTAGAAATATCAATCTTCGCAGCAGCTGGGTTTCTTGATGTACAAAAACTAACAAGGAAGACAATCCTCCAAACAATGACTTTTGTGACAGTTCCACAAAGCCTCCTTTACACTAACATTTGAGAATGGAACGGTCAAAGAAATATATGAATATATATATGAGACCCGGGCACACCTTGACGGACGTGGTAGCTAGCGTTTATTCCGGAGATAAGAGTCGCCATCGTTTGAGACGACAACAAAAGGGTAGAGGAGAAATTATATGGGTGGGAGATAGACTTGTTGGTCCTATAAGAGTACTCACACGACTAAAAATACGTCGGCTACCTATTGCAATCTATTAGAAAATATTTAGTACGTTTGCTAGATGACATAGATTTTGCTCTACTAAGGAACTGTGTTTATAAGTATGACAATGCTCCTTACCACTCTGCCCATGCCATTCAAGCGTCCTTAGCATCTTTGGGCATGACACGTGCAAAGTTACTGATCTGGCATCCATGCTCCCCAGATTTAAAGTTAATAGAAAACTTTTAGTCTATCATCCAACGAGTAGTTAATATCAATGGACGTTAATTCTCGTCTACAACGGACTTATGGGAAGCTATTGATACTGCAGAAAAAGCAGTTCTACTGAGCAAATATCGACTGATTCAGTCAATACAAGACATTTTGCACAGGCGATCAGATTTACTCCCTCATAAACATGAGCACAAAGACAAAGTAAATTCATACGGATTCAAAAGTCTAAAATATTCCTCTACAGTAGATCTTATTGTTAGCTTCGACAATTAGGCAACAGGCTAAATGATTTTTACCAGGAATAAAATATAAACGCTTCTGGTTAGCTTACTTTCCATAAGTCAGGTTCATATTATATTCCAATAGCCATGTTTTTATTTTATTATTTTTATTTTTTCACATTTCCAAAAAACATAACATCTCTGTGAGATATATTTTTACGGTCCGTTTCATTTGACTTGTGCGAGACAACATTTTTATGTCAATATCGTCTCTGCAACATTACAAAATGATCAAAAAATTAACAAAGAGTAAACAGTCCTTGAATTAAAGTTTCTTTGAAAAATTACACCATACAGTGGTTCATTTTGAGTGAAACCAAACAAAAAAACAAAGAAAAGATCGGACTCACACGTGGGGGAACCCACTAATACGCCGTTTTAATTTTTTTTCGCTAAGAGCTAGTACATACTAAAAGTTGTGTAGACATTTATAAAATTTAATTCAGTAATAATTCTTAAAATTGTTTACAAGTTCTATAATTTATTTATAAAAGTTCTAATTCACTTGAGGGTATTTTTTTACTTTCTAAGATTACATCAATTAGCCTTCAGATGTCCATTTCGGTCATTTGGATACGAAGCTAACAACGGTTATTGGAATATAATATGAACCTCAAGCTGATTTTTTGAAGGAGACTGCAAAGTAAACGGGCACTGATAGTATATGCTAACACATATACTGTCATGAATAATTATATATATATATATATATATATATATATATATATATATATATATATTAGTAATCCATATACAGCCTGTTTCGCTGTATCAGATCTCTCAGTGCAGCTAGACCAGTTAGTGCATCAAGTAGGTATTGCAACACACACACACATATATATATATATATATATATATATATATATATATATATGAAATGAAAAAGGAAAAACCAAATAGGACGTTTTTGTTTATATATTCATCAATGTATCCTCTTTATTTGTAAGACTTCCTCAGGATGATAATTTGAAGAAAAATGTTATGCAAGTACGTGAAAATATTGGGTTGACATGATGGGTTGATGAGAAAAAGTAGTAGCCACTACTGGGTGCGCAGGCCCGAGGTCTGGGCTTAGTGAAGTCAGTAGCATGGAATAAAATAAATGAGGATGGTTCTGAGTGTAAAATTGAGGTGTGTGGGTGAACAGAAATAATGTAGATGGCTGTTAGTGAAGAAGTGGAGGGGTGGGGGAGAGAGGAGGAGGGAGGCTCCGTGATTTTGGTGTCATGGTTTTAGAAAAGATTTGAGAAAATGAAGGTGGTTTGAAAGTGGGAAGGGTAGGTGCGTAAGAGTGTGAGAGAAGTAGTGGAAGGGTGAAATAGGTGAGGGGGAGCGGGGAGACTTTGTTGTTGGTAGGTGTTAAATTTTTGGAGAGTAGTGTGTGGAATGAGTAAGTTAGGTTTGGATTTGTGGTGAATGAAAATGTATGATTTCACCCTTCAACTACTTCTCTCACACTCTTAACCCCCTACCCCTCCCACTTTCAAACCACCTTCATTTTCTCAAATCTTTTCTAAAACCATGACATTACCCACACACCGAAATCACAGAGCCTTCCTCCTCTTCTTTCCCCCACTCCTCCACTTCTTCACTAACAGCCATCAACATTATTTCCGTTCACCCCCACCACTGCACATTTTCACTCAGAACCATCCTCATTTATTTCATTCCATGCTACTGACTTCACTAAGCCCGGACCTCGGGTCTGCGCACCCAGTAATGGCTACTACTTTTTCTCATCAACCCATCATGTCAACCCAATATTTTCACGTACTTGCATGACATTTTTCTTAAAATTATCATCTTGAGGAAGTCTTACAAATAAAGACGAAACGTTGATGAATATATAAAAAAACACATCAATTTTGGTTTTTCCTTTTTAATTTCCCATTACGTGTTAAAATACCGTTTCCTTACAGCTGGCAACATTTCTAAACAAGTGGAAGGTGTCACGAATGTTTCACGAAATAGGTCTTTTTGCAAGATCTCCTCGAAAAAAGCTGCTAATAAGTAAAACAACAAAGTAGCTAGATTGACGTTCGCAAAACAGCATGTTATATGGTCAGAAGAAAATTGGAAAAAAGTTTATTTCAGTGACGAATCGAAATTTAATGTATTTGGCAGTGATTGAAAACAATTTGTAAGAAGAAGAAAAGGCGAAAGTTAGGATCCTGCCTGCATCAGAAACAATGTTTAATTTGGTGGAGGTAGCGTGATGGTTTTCGACATAATATCATGGCAGGGTACATCACCACTTGTACCCTTAAATACTAGAGTAAATGCCACTGTATACGAAAATGTTTTAGAACAGTATGTGTGTCCAGTGTTGCACAATCTTGGTATCAAAATGGCTGTTTTATGCAGGATAATGCTCCCTGCTATAAGACAAAGCTGGTAATGAATTATCTGGCTGATAAAGAAGTAGAGGTAATGGACTGGCCTGCTCAGAGCCCTAACACGAACCCTATAGAAAATGTATGGAAAACTCTAAAATAGAATGTTATGGCAACGAATCCGGAAAACATCGAAGACTTGTAGTTGAAACTGAAAGATGAATGGGCCAAGATAACTGTGGCCCAATGTCAAGATATAGTGAAATCCTGCATTCGTATATGCGCAGCAGTTATTGAAAACAAAGGTGGAAGTACCAAATATTACATCGCTTTTGCCTTTTTAATGTTATTTAGTTAAAAATGATATTTTGTCCCTTTGTTTGGACACTTGAAATCTGTACAATGGTGGATAAAATTAATAATATGATTTTATTTCATCTGAAAATCTCAGTAAAAATCCAACTACATAATATGTATATTCAGTGAAATTTTCCCAAAAAATAATACATAATTCTGTTTAGATTCAGAATATTTAATTTTTGATTCTTAATTTTGGACGGTACTATATATATATATATATATATATATATATATATATATATATATATATATATATATATATATATATATTAAAAGAGGGTAGTGCAGTATTAGTGCAGTTCCAACGAGAGAAAAGTATATATGTAAAGGAGTAAGGCTACCAACATTTGTAGAATGTTTTTTTCAACATTTATTTATTATTTTGTTGTTTTACCATTTTATAATTTTATATAACGCGTTTCAAGCGGTGGTCCGCTTTCCTCAGATATGAAAATCCATTTTGGATTTTCATATCTGAGGAAAGCAGACCACCGCTTGAAACGCGTTATATAAAATTATAAAATGGTAAAACAACAAAATAATAAATAAATGTTGAAAAAAACATTCTACAAATGTTGGTAGCCTTACTCCTTTACATATATATATATATATATATATATATATATATATATATATATATATATATATATATATATATACATGATAGTTTATTTCATTTTGACTACAAAATTGATTTTGTTTCACGAGAGCCAGTCTTGAAATAACAGTATGCCTGTTAAAATAAGTTCACAATCACATAAAGTTTTATAACAGGAAATTAAACAAAAATTGAATATGAATAGAAATAAAACAAAAAAAAAATACAATTAAGAAGAAAAAATAAAAAGAAAGAAAAAGAAAATGAAATATTAAGAGCTACATGGGACATATGAAAGAAAGTAGAAAGAGAGGAAGAGAAAGCGTATATGATTTGGTGGTGGTGGGGGTCGAAATATGAAAGTATACTATGCGTGTCAAAAAATCTCTGTCTGGGTACAGATTGCGCGCGCGTAGGGCTGAACTGACAAATTATCTAATTTGGTAATTTGCCTATGTAGGGGGAAGATAAAGAATTGAAAATTATAAATGTCTATATACGGGTAATAATAAATATGACATTTTGAATACAGTAAATATACTGATAATTTAAAATTATAATTATAAGAAATACATATATATATACATATATATATATACATATATATACATACACACATACATATATATATAAACATATATATATATATATACATACACATACGCATACACACATACATATAGACATACAAACACCCATATATATACACACATATATATATATATACACCACATACACACATATACATATATACATATACACATATATATATATACGTACATATACATATATACACACACATATGTATACATATACATATAGTCTACATACACACATATGTACACATATATATTCATACACATATACATACATATACATACATATACAAATATATACATACACACATCTAGATACATACATACATACGCATACAAATACAGACATACCCACACGTACATATATATACATATACACACACATATGTATATATATACACATATACACATCCATACATATATATACACATACATAGACATACAAATACAGACATACACACACATAGATACATGCACACATATATACATATATATATATACATATATACATATACATAAATTCCCATAAACACACACATGCATATACACATACATTATGATAACAATAATAATAATAATGATAATAATAATAATCATATTAATAATCATAATAATGATGATGATAATAATAATAATAACAATAATACCTAATAATAATATTGATAATGGTGATTAAGATGATATTTTTCTTATAGTAGCCCTAAAAATCAAGTTTAGATTCTTACTTATTTTCGGTAATGCTATTATAGGTATTGTAAACGGTGGTATTAGGGATATATAAAGGATACTCAAGATAAAGCAGGACATAGTAGCAATTAAGATGATATAGTATTAATAGATTATTAGGATTTTTTCATTAAGATTTTTTTTATAATTAGGGGGATTGTTATATTCTGAGTAATGGGTAGTTTGTCATAGAAGAGAGAAAGTATAGATAGTAATTATGGATGTAAGAGTAGGGGTAAATTGCTGGTTGTATTCAGAAATAATGAGGTAGAATAGGTAAATGGTTACTAACACATAATTATTCAAGGGAATGCGATTACAGGGTAGGTGGGGAGAGATGGGTAGGAGTAGGGGTTCGTAATGTGTTAGAAGGGAGGGTAGAATGTGTTGGAGGGAAGTTAGGATAGTGTAAGTAGAGAGAGAAGAGAATAGGGGCTAAAAATGAAATTATGTGGGTAAGTAGAGAAACTATACAGGAAAAACTTATGTGTCAACGATTATCATAGGATTTACAAGAGATTAAGGTGGGATATGGGAATTATTAATGAGGTAAAGTCTACTATGTCAGCAATTGATGGAAGTCTCCTGCTTTCTGTTTAAAAGTTTATTTTCATCCTTGAAACGGATAATTTCTAATTTTTCGTTTAAACATAGATGATATGGTGTGTTTAGTGGCTTGCAAGTACTGTTTTTTTAAAGATTTTCCACTTAACTATAGGAGTTTCATTTTTTATTTTAAGTTTATGATAATGAAAGGATAGTCCGGTTTGACCAGGGTACTTAGGGTTGTTGAACGCAAGGTTGTGATTATAGAATCGTTCTTTGAAGTTATTTCCTGCTATTCCAATATACAATTTGTTTTGGGATGGGTTTTGAGTTGAAGAGATATATGTTTCATAAACTACTTGGGTTGACAAGCATTTTTGCTTTAGGGGGCAGTTAGGTTATTTATGCAGTTACAAGTTCTACTAGGGTTATGGGATGTTAATGTACTTAATATTTAATTATTGTTTTTAATAATTTTTCTAGGTTATCTCCACAGCTGTAACTCAGTTTAAGTGCATTTTTATTGAACATTTTGTGGAGGACATTGCTAGTGGTGAAATGAGTGTTAATTAGATAAAGGAATTTTTACCGAATATAGTTTCAATCATATTATTAAAAGGAGGTGTAAACCAGATGATTTTTCTATTTCTATTTTTATTGGTCCTAGGGGTTTTTAGTGTAGGTGGGATATATTCTATTTGGGTGTGTTTATAACCACTTTCCTTTAGCGCTTTATTATAGAAGTGTTTATGTTGGTTAAAAATGTTCATATTGGAAGAATTGTTGCTAATCCTACGACTAATAGATTTAGGAATGTGTTTAGTTATAGATTTAGGGTGGTTAGATAAAGGGTGGACATAAAGACGGTAGGAGTTATCTTTGGTATAGGGTTCAAAGGTTTGCTTAGTGAGATTAAAAGTTGCATCCAGGAAATTGACTTGTTTGGTATTACCGGTGACTTCAACTTTTAGATTTAATCGTTTAATTTCTTTAAAAAAAATTTCTTAATTCTTTCTCATTTAAGTCTGTTGGTGTTTTTAACGAAAATAAGTCCATCATCTCTGTACAATCCAACCGTATCAACTTCAAGGTCCCTGGTTAGGTTATATGTATAAGCCAACCACGTCGGTCACCTTCGCAGAGTCCAAAGAGCCCATAGAAACGTCAAATGAAGAAATATGACTGCTTTTAGTCCATTGCTCGTTATTATTAATTAATACTGTGGTGCGGCATTTTCTTATGATATTGATTTCTTCATCTGATATATTTGAGAGGAGAGTGGCAAATTCCATAACATTCTTAAAATGTTCCCTAGATATTGAGAGGTAGTAATTGACAATGTCAAATTGTGGCAATGAATATACCACTTTTTTATTACTAAGCATGATAATATTAAATATTAAAAGAATATAAAACCTAGCAAACCGGTTTCAGATTTTCACTCGACAGATCTAAATTGAGATAAATTCAAGATAGAAAAAATATCATCAGAATAAGACATACTTCCCACACCATGATAATTCTATCATTAACTTATTTATTCAAATGCAGTTTTTAACATATTGTAAGTACGTTATACATATTAGAAATCCGGATCAAGACACACGTGCTCACAAAAATATAACAGGCAAATTATTTACCGTAGGATGTTCTGAACAATACATACGAGTCTTCTATTTCTGAGCATCTAATACATATCCGTATATATGCCTCTAATTTCTATGTCGACTTATTCTCTCTTCTTTGTAAGTCACAATCCACCTCTCAACTGAAGATTTTAGAAACTATTTAAATTAAGTCTTTGCGACTTTCTCTTTTAAAGCGTAGGGACAATCTAGGATTTAATGTAGTTTCTGCTTGACCTTTTTTTAAAATTACCTTGGCTGTGAACTTCTCATAAAATTGTTTTATTTTCATCTCTCAACTTTAGCTCGATTTTGTACTGTCGGGCCAGTTTCGAAACCGGTTATATAGCCTTTTCATTCTTTTATGATTTGAATTCATCATGCTCTGTAATAAATATATGAAATATTTTATTGCCATACTAAAAGTTGGTACTACATATATATATATATATATATATATATATATATATATATATATATATATATATATATATATATATATATATGAAGTAAATCCAACAAAAGATATAAGAGGCAACTAATATATTTTAATTAGTGAAACATCCGGATAAAGACTGAAGCTCAATATACTGGATAAAGCATAATATTAAATGAAATAATAAAATAAGGTGCGAATCAAATGTTATTAGAATTCAAAATTCAGGCAAAGTATCTCAACGTCCCTAACTCATGAGTTTTCAAAGATAATTATTCTCCTCAGAGGACAATTATCGCAGTGACGTTACTGCAGGTGATAAAATTACACTTTGAAAATATATAAAAATATATACAAAAATACATAAAAGTACATAACACATCAAATATATCAAGCCAAAAACATACTTATTTGTTAAAGTTATAAAATCCACCTAAGTCATACAAATTAAAACATATTCAGGAAATATATCCAAGAGGTTGATTGAAGATTGATCCAGGTATTGAGTGACAGTCCAACAGCGAAAAAAATTGAATGAACTGAAAAAGCGAAAAAGTTATCCAGTCGGGAAATGCGTCCGCAATCGGTGCAGTAAATTACAGTGAAAAATGCATCCAATGTTTATGTTAATTAACACAATGATAAATGAACCAAATCAAATAAAAAGTTCAATACACTTACTTTGTGTTGAAATCATGATGTTCAAAATTCAGGATTGAAATGATTTGATCGGAGTAGCACAAACGAAAATTCGCTGGTTAAATGGAAAATATGCTAAATCCCATTTGAATAGAATTAAATTAAACTGAGTCTAATAAAATTTGATTCGCACCTTATTTTATTATTTCATTTTATATTATGCTATATATATATATATATATATATATATATATATATATATATATATATATATAAGTACATATATTAATATATATGTATATGTTTATATATTGTAATCACAGTTCTAGTATTTTAGCTGAACATATATTAATATATAATTCCATGCAAGTTATAAGTAGCCAAAACAAAAAAAGATTCCAACGACGATATATTTATTTTACATCAAACATGTTTATTTTAACAGGTGTGTCTTTAATTGTCAAGATAGTCAATATTTTCAACTAAATCTTGAATTGTCTAGGATAATGAATCATCAGAAAAAATATAACCCTTCCCAACAAAGAAAATCGAAATTTTCTTTAGAAAACATTTTGTTATCTATCATCTTATACAGGAATTGCAGAATTAGAAACTAGCGATTTCTGGAAAATCTATAAAAGTATGGCTAATAATGGAATTCAGCAAGTTCCTCACTATCCAACCACGATGATGTCGTTTGCACGACAAAGAATAAGGGTGAATTACTTGCTTAGCGCTTCGCGTTAAACTTTACATTAGACTCCACAAACAACGACGACCCAAATTTCCCACTACTGAGAGACGCCATGATCACTCTTTTCCTGGATCTAATAAAAAAGATTGACAGCTACATAGCATATAGGCCTTACCTTATCACTACTATAGTAATCTGAGGTAGCCTCTGTCCTCTCGAAACTCTATAACAAATAACTTGACGAATATTGTTTCCCTGATAACTGACACATTTCCTCTGTGGTATCAGTGTTCAATAATTTGGTGAAAAAACTAACCCCCAATATTATCGCAGCATCAGTCTCCTCCCTCTTTACGCTAAACCCTGTGAATCGTTAATCAATCTAGCGGTAGTCCACCACCTTGTAAATGCTAAAGTTCTTTCTAATCAGCAGTATGGATTTAGGCAACCCGCTCACCGCGGATTTTCTAACAATCATCTCTGAACGCATATACTATATACTGGATTAACATAGGTGAAGCTAGGTAAGTAACGCGTGATATATCCAAGCCTTTGAAAGAATTTGCCATGAAGGGTTTCATGAAAATTAATTTATACGCTATTACTGGATAACTATTTAATAAAATGAAATCGTTTTTAGCAAAATAAAGATTTAGATCGTCCTCAATAGCCGTTTATCTAAACAACATGACATTAATGCGGTTGTGCCCCGTGGGTCGATCTTTCGACCTTTATTATTCCTGATTTTCATAAACGACCTCCCTTGTGATATCGTGTCCGAGATGGATATATTTGCTGATGACACCACGCTCTATTCTCGGCATGTGAGCAAAACGAGCGTACAACTATCTAAGGCAGCGGCTAAATCCTTAGAAAATGATTTCCAGTCTATAGTGGAATCAGGCCTAAAGTGGATGGTTACAGTTAATGCTACTAACACGTTGCCCATTTCTGTAATAATTATCAGAAACCTTTCCGAAGACCGATTGCCATGGCAAAAATCACCCTACCTGAAAGTCCAACATTCAAACTAATTGACCTATCATTAACAGGTAACATGAATTCAATAGTAATATGCAAGACACATAATTCCAAAGATATGAGAAAAAAAGATGGGAATATATATATATATATATATATATATATATATATATATATATATATATATATATATATAGAGAGAGAGAGAGAGAGAGAGAGAGAGAGATAATGTTTGTATGTATGTATTGTTATTAAATATAACTAATTTTGTAAATGTAGTATAAGTGCAATGGATATTGACATTTGTGAGATTTTGGGGTGGTTATAAATTGAAAAATCTTAAAAACGAGAGAAAAAGTATAATTACATCAAGTTACTAAGCCGACTTTTGTCCGCACTCATCAGAGTAAATACGTGGAAATACAATTCATGCAATACGATTAAAACTTCAATATTGAGTGAAATAAAAACTAGTGACAGTTTGAGGGAAAATATTGGGAAGGGTTCACAAGTTGATCACATTAAGTCCTAGGAGCCATCTCTTTTGTTTACATAGGGAAGGTTTTGATGACTTAACATAGATTGTTTCCAGGACTTTAAGATAGAATAGCGAATATGACCTCTAATAACAGAGAAACAGTCACTAGTGTAAGCTGATTCATATTCGGCGCTATTTATAAGTTTGTGAGCAATAGCTGACCTGGATGTTTTTACTAAATTATTTAAATTATTTCGCCGGGCCTGACGTATTGCACCAGGGATGTGTTGTTTTATTCTAGATTAAAACCTTTGTACTTCTCTTCCCACCTCTACGGCATTGCATCGACATAAATACTATTACTAATATGGTGGGGTCGGGGAACATTCTTATGCATGGATTTTAACAAAGGTCCAACACCAAAAAAACAATTTTAGGGTTCGAAGTCTGATAACAAAGACGCACTAATGCAGAAATTTTGTTATCAAATTTTAGTCTAACATTACCTAACCAAGGTAATCTGAGGTATGTCGAACATCATTGTGCACGAAAAACTTTTGGCTGAGTAAAATGGGTGATCTTGGTAGCAATATTTGAATTTACAATATCGAGAGGGTAACCATTATTCATGACAACCTATTTGAAAAATTGAATCTCAGAATCAATCAGAGGTCAGAGCTGATCATTACGGCACGATGAACCAAACATTTTATCAGATTTATTTTTCTTGGTTTGGGACAAAAAAGTCCTAGTTGCAATATAAGCCAGTAAATGTTTGTTTGCGGTAAACAGATGTAAGAAACAACCAATCAGATGTATAAACTTGTACATCCAAAGGAAAAAAGGTAGAATTATGTTGCTTCTCCCATGTGAACTGTAAGGTTTGGTGTAATTGATTAAATGCATTAAGAAATATTATGGAAATTGACTCATCGTTGAACACGATATATTTATCATCGACGTATCAGAAATAAGTGGTCTATGTATACAAGCCTGCAGATTATGCTCATGAAACCCACAAAAGTATTGGCCAACCAAAGACAAAGAGGGAGCCCCATAGAAATGCTATCAGTACTTTGATACATGACGTATCAAAACTGAAGCAAACCACATCAGTTCAAGGAAGACTTAATCTGAGATAATGGGACTGTTTAATTAACCGTGATTTCGCACATCGACACAAATGTCTATTGTTTCTTGTAAGTGAACGCATGTAAATAAACTGCTGATGTCGAAAGAACACATAACCTTATTTTCAGCTAAACGTGACAGTTACGTATGTATTCAGCAAAAATACATGAATATTAAATACAGTTGACTGACTCTACTTCAAGAACTTGTTGAAGCAATTCAGCCAACCATTAAGCTAAATTATACTAAACGGAAACGAATCATAGAGAGAATAGGCCGTACGGGTCATTATAATTATGTGTTTTTGGTAACCAATAAAGACGTGGGCTTATAGACCCTATTTCTAACGTCACATATTATCTTTTCAGAAGACGTCATTACATACGATTAATCGATTTTCAGCTTTAAAATTATATACCAATTTAAGATGCAATAACTAATAAAATATATTAATGATTTAGTTTAACACACATTTTATTTCTACTTTGTATTTTGTTTTCCTTGAAGTAATTATATAGTTTAAGGTTTACAATATTTTAACCGATGTTGAAACCAACCGGAAGTATAATACACTTCTTCTCGATTCCTGCTACTCTAAAAATACCTTGGCCTTGGCCTTTTGGCTAAGATCAAAGTGTAGTATCTGTTCCGATGGATACTGCACCCATAGACTGGTATTGTCTTGGCCTTCAGGTCTTGATTTACGCCGGTCAATGGGTCTGTCCTGTGCAGTTCCAGGAGGTCCACCCTTCCAGGCTTCGCCTCTCCTCTTTGGGGAGGAGTAAGTTTATTGCTTACTGCCTGAGGCGCCCCTACCGGGGAATACCGACGGGGCTGCCCAGGCAATTTTTAAACCCCACTTTCCCGACCCGACCTTGGGTCACATCTTACTTGTGGGAGTAAGATAAAAACTGGCCTTGTGCCTAACTCCTGGAGAGGAGTAAATCAATACTCTAAAAAATTGCTGCTAAGAATAAAAGTTCCGAATGGACTCGGTAGAAGTAGTATTTGTGTTATTCCTAGTTCCCCCTACTCTCTCTTTGTATCAGTAAGAAACAGACAAATTAAATATTATTGCTAGTATTCGATCTTTGCAATAGGTTATTGTTGAGATAAGAACAATCTCAATAGTACACCAAGTCTTAATAACGAAACAGACAATGCAATTGCGCATCGATAACCGTATCTACATATAGATCAAGTCCACAGAGAAATCATACAGGAGACGCGTAGCAAATTCATATTTGTATGATAACGCTGCAAACGTAAAAAACCTTGTTTTGTTACTTAATTTTCTTACAACGGTGAAAGAAATGTGTCTATATATAAAAGTCAATGTTTGCTTGTGTGTTGGTTACAGAAATCAATATGTTAACAGTTAGAGCATCCAAATAAGTTTCAATAAGTGTTAATGTTCTCTAGAATCTAAATACACCATTGAAGTCTGTTATTCTGAATCACGATGGGCAAGTGGTTTGGTCCATAAAATAACTGAAATATATATTATCATTTGTATTTATGTTTTAAGATTTAAAATAATTAAATAAAAACAAATTCGTATAATTAAAGTGTTATCGTTAAAAGGTTCCGACTGCTGTAATCTCCGACCTTATTCAGGTGTATATTTTCGAAATCAGGAATATTTCTGTCGAACTCGGGAATCTGGACTAGATTTCGAACGGAACTCTTTATTGAATCCACGAGAGTATCATTCTCTCGTTCCGTCAGTCATGACTGGGAGAAGTCTTCAGTAATTCGAAATTCTTCGTATCGCCCACACTGAGGATTGAACATTCAACCTTCAGATTAGCTATCCTCATTTCAAAAATTTAAAACCAAAAACAAATTCGTTAGACTCATTTGGCGTTTTTAGTAATTTCCCTTTCTGTAGAGTAAACAAACAAATAGTTTTTTTAAATATTTTTTAAAATTATCGCCTAAAGGTCAATTCGAAAATAGAAGTTCAAAACTTCACTAAATAGCGGAGAATAGATAAACACATTGAACATATATTGTAAAAATGTAAACGACTCGCTATTCATAAATTACTGTTTCTTCAAAACACCACTACGTTAACAGGTTTTTTATTACTCGACCTCATATTGCAAATATTATTTTTAACTTGCTATTCAACGTCAAATTGTAACCATGGCTATATTATAAATTATATTTTCCTAGTAACATCCCGACCAACAATATATGCCAACATGGACAATGCCGTACGCATACCGCTAGAATCAAATAAATATGAATGAGTGTTTAATTACTACAAAAGAATAGCATATATTAAATGGTAGGCAATGTTGTTCAATTAAACTTAACTTATAAATTTACTTTAAAATTAACTTAAACCGTTTATTAATAAATATTAAACATCCTTCACCAAACCACCGTAGTATAACAGTATTAACATTGCTGGAATGAATGGCTTAATATATATCACTGGCTCCGAAATGGTAATTTTGTAAAAAGATATTAACTTTGCAATTAGTTTCGCATTTAAATGAGATAAATAGGCATCTGCAAGTTAAATGAAGTAATTTTAGGCTATTAAAATTGCCCCAGAGTGAATTATAACTTTTAAATAAACAAATGATAGAATAAAATAAAAATATATCACTGAATTAAAATTTTTCGAATGTCCACGTATGTTTTTGGTGTGCAAATTTGTACCGAAAAAAATCAAAATGGCGTCCTGATAAGATTTTTTCCTTGTGTGAAGGTTTTTTTCCTTGTTTTTTTCTATGTTTTTGCCACAGTGACACACTATATGGTGTACGTTTTGTTTTAAACTTTTCAACTTGAGAACCTTTCTTCATTTTGGATTTTTCTGATTATCTTGAAGTGTAGCAGAGCAGATATTAGTATAATAATGTTGGTTGGCTCACCTCCAGAGAAACGAGTCGTAAAAATACATCTCACAGGAATGTCAGCTTTTTTGAAAATGTAAAAAATAAAATTTAAATATAAAAACGATGATTATTGGAATATAAAATAAACTTGTGTTATATATATATACATATATATATATATATATATATATATATATATATATATATATGTATATATATGTATATGTATATATATGTATATATGTATATATGTATATATATATATATATGTATATATGTATATATGTATATATATATATATATATATATATATATATATATATATATATATATATATATATAGGTAATTTTCTTTCATCCGGTTGTAGTCATTTAAAAAACACATTATTTACCTTGACCTGTAATGCAGTAGTGGGGAGTTTTCCATTGTTATTTTGTGTTGGAAATGTGTTTATTTACATTTCTGAAACATATGTACACATTAAAATGTGTTGATGTACAATTTTTGGAGCCTGATTACATAATATTCATTATGTCATAAACTTTGTATTCTTTCTTAGTTATTATTCTCTCTCTCTCTCTCTCTCTCTCTCTCTCTCTCTCTATATATATATATATATATATATATATATATATATATATATATATATATATATATATATATATATATATGATGACATTTAAATGTTATTACAGCTTGGAAACGCCCTGTAAATGATAAACTTTGAAATATTAAAATAAGTCAACATGACGCGAGATTTTGTCAAATAAATGGAATATTGATTAAATGATGTTTTTTTTAATCCAAATTTTCGGTTTCAAAAACAACTTATACATGGTAGTACAAACAATATTTTATTTTTTCTTCTTTTTTTCACCGTCAGCATCTTACTTCGTGGCCGAAGATCGATCTTCTGGTGTTATTGGAGAGACTGTTGTGGATGTCCGATCTGTAGTGAGGCGTGTTGAAACGCTGTTGAAACGATAAACTTTGACATTTTAGAATCAGCCAAAATTACGCAAAATTTTGTCAAATAAATAAAATATTTATTAAATGCTATGACTAAATTTGAGCTAAAAACTGACTGAACCCTCTTCGAATGAAGAGAGGAGGACAAATATGTTCGTCTGTCATGACACCATTCTTCCAGGCATTGCTTTATCCTTTTTGCTGGAGGTGAGGGGTAATATACTATATGTTCTTTTATCATGAGAATATTCTCCCAGGGATTCCGTCCTTCTTTTGTGGATCAGGTCACGTACTTCAAAATGAAATTGTAACATTCAGCTGTTTATTAGCAAACTAAACATTTGCATTATATATATTTGCAAAAACATGTGACCGGTGGGGGCATATTATCGATGGTTTATATTATTACATTAGTGTGTGTGTGTATATTTATATATATATATATATATATATATATATATATATATATATATATATATATATACAGGGTGGGCCAAAATAAAGGTCCTATCTTTAAATTTGAATAACTTGAATTTGAATAACTTCCACAAAATAAAAGTTAAACTCACCAAACTTTATGTGTGTGTAGACTGATCCTTCCGAGATTTTTTGAAATAAACAAAACAAATTTTAGCCGAAAAACACTTCTTAAAACTTACAAAAACTAAAGTATTGTGTTTTACACTGTTTTGAGTTTTTTAAGCAAAAATAATGTTTTCTAAATGAGGGTACGTTCCTTAGGGCTAATACGGCTCATGCTTGCTTCGGAAGGGGTCCTTTACTTATTCTAATAAAATAAAAAATAAAAATCAATAAATAAAAAAGTTATGAATTTTTAAAAATAGGACCCTTATTTTTGCCCACCCTATATATATATATATATAAATATTTATATATATATATATATAAATATTTATATATATGTATATATATGTATACATATATGTATATATATATATATATATGTATGTGTATATATATATATATGTGTGTGTAAATATATATATATATATATATATATATATATATATATTACTTGGAACGACCGCAAACACTTGAAAATCACCAAGTTGTAAAAAATTAATATTAAGTGTATGTAAAATAAACAATATATATTGCAGCTACATATTAACACATTATCCATCGCATATAAATATAGATTATATATAAACACCACTTCAAGTCATCATGAAAGTGTGACTATTAAAAAAATGAAATAATTCAATCCAAGATTTCATAACTTGTAAGAGTATAAACATAAAATCCATTGCTCTTTCTGCTTCTTGTAAGGCCGGTTCTCTCTGTCCCCCACCCAAACACTTTCTCGCACTTGAGACGATTCTCTATATGTCTACAAATCTATTATTAGACCCTGTATGACGTACAGTTGGCATATTTGAACTGGTGAATCGCTGTCTCATTTGAGGGTTCTTGATTACGTTCAGAAGCGTATCTATAGTTTGGTTGACCTCACCCTTTCTCGTCATCTGCAGTCGTTCTCTTACAGACGTGATGTTGCTAATCTCAGTCTCTTCTATATGAACTGTTATGGCATTCGTTCTTGAGAATTGTGTGATTTATTCCATGTTTCCCTTGTTACAGCTCATTTAACTATTTAGTCTCGTTGTCTTCATCAATTCGTTGTTCAAATACCTCGTTATGATACATTTTCCTATTCTAATAACTTCAGTCTTGTGGAACTCTCTTAATGCTGACTGTTTCCCTCCTACCTATAAGCTTGGTATTATCAGGAGTAAATTCGGTAGGCATCTCATATCTTTTCTTTAATCATATTTCGTTCTTTTTAGCTACTTGCATTAAATGGCTTCATGCTTTGTTTTGGTCGACTTCACTAAAAAAAAAAACCCTGCTGATTGAGCTATTGTCCAATCAAGAAAAAGTACTTGTAAACAACATTCGTTGCTGCTGCAATCATTTCTGACCATATGTTGCAACTAGTATGCATCGGAAAAAATCGGCTAAATGCCGTTCATTATGAAATGCTATGCCGATATTCTCTGTACTTGCACGCAAGCTCTATTTTCGCATGCAACCTTTTTTCTGTTTTGCACGCTAAAGAAACGAACATAAAAAGCATCGATATACGAACGAAAAACATACACAGTCGCCCACACGAACGCAACTACAAACGGACGGAAATACACCCGCACGAAAAAGCACTCGGAGGGGGGGGGTATACGCACCCACACAGACTCGCACGTGCATTTAAAATCAACACAAATAGAAATATACTTTTACTCGACTCTGATTAAGTTCAGCCTCGCGTCTCTTTGACGCCATATTCGTGGAGTCGTTTATGCCAATAGTCGTCTGCGCAACTCACAGTAACAAAAAAAACAAACACAAAGCAACCTCATGTTACATCATGCCCTTTCGAGAGGTGAGTCAATGCTCACATCGTATAGTTTTAAACTAAATTGGATTTTTTTTGCAGTTTTAGTATCTGTGACACTTACAGTACTAAAGGAATCCAACGACAGAGACACCATTATTGACAAGGGCGTTTGCCATCAAAAAGCGCTATACAGTTAAAAGGCCCTCATATTACATCTCGATCTTAGAATATTGGTAGATAATCAAACAAACAAAAAACTATTTTTAATACTTACTTAGACTTAGGGGCTTAAATATTATACTAATTAATATAACATTGTTATTATTCTTATTACCTCCTTACAAGGAAGTATCAGACGAGGAATTGGCAGTGCTATCTAACTGGAAAGAACGGATGAATTGAAGGCCAAGTGTCAACAAGTCTGCCAGGATTTCCAGCACTCTCCGTTTATTTTGATCATCGTCTTTGGCTATTTATATATATATATATATATATATATATATATATATATATATATATATATATATATATATATATATATATATATGTGTGTGAGTAAGACAGTATTTATGAAGGCTGGTAGCAATGCATAACACCGGAATAGTGAAAGAGGTATAGACAAAAGAACAAAAACAAAAAATAGAAGTATAAATTTTCACAATTGTTTCTTAATTTTTAATAGATATTTTTATATCAGAAAATATGAGACTTACTGCGAAGATATCAATAGAAATAAAATCCGGGATGGTGGAACATCTCTTGATAATTTCGAGAGAACAACCTCGTCTCAAAAACCGTCTAGAAAACATCCAAGATGGCAGCTATCATGTAATTTATGTTTAGTATAATCTAAGCAGAAAGTCTCATATCTGCTAAGATTATATGTGAAAGATCTATTGAAAAATAAAAAGATAATTGTGATTCATACCACATACATTGTCTTCGATTGTTTGTTTTTGTTCATACTCTCTTTCATCATTCCGGTCTCTGGATTGCTATCAGCCTCCATAGATACCCACACACTTATTCACCAGCAATCAGCTACAATTCGCATATATATATATATATATATATATATATATATATATATATATATATATATATACAGGGTGGGCCAAAATAAGTGTCCTATCTTTAAATTTGAATAACTTCCACAAAATAAAAGTTAAACCCACCAAACTTTATGTGTGTGTAGACTGACCCTTCCGAGATTTTTCGAAATAAACAAAACAAATTTTAGCCGAAAAACACTTCTTAAAACTTACAAAAACTAAAGTATTGTTTTTTACACTGTTTTGAGTTTTTTAAGCAAAAATAATGTTTTCTAAATGAGGGTACGTTCCTTAGGGCTAATACGGCTCATGCTTGCTTCGGAAGGGGTCCTTTACTTATTCTAAAAAAAAAAATAAAAAAATCAATAAATAAAAAAGTTATGAATTTTTAAAAATAGGACCCTTATTTTTGCCCACCATATATATATATGCATATTCGATTTTATATCATATGTAATGTTTTGAAAAACAGATTCCCATATTTCACCGAATTTATTTTCTTATTTAGCATACAATTGTTTCCGCATACACCAAGATATATGTAAAGACTCCTACGACTTTATTTCTTGGTGTGGATATCCTCGGTGCTGATTATAAAAAGAACAATGAAAAACAAGCAAATAAAGTCCATACATTACAGTCAGTATTCATTATCAACTCATTCTTTTAAATTTCAAATATATATATATATATATATATATATATATATATTGATTTTATTCCATTAGTTGCGACAAAACAAGTTTTGTTTCATTGGCGCAAAATAGCGACCAACTCATCGGGCTAGCGATGGAATTCAATTCCATCGCTAGCCCGATGAGTTGGTCGCTATTTTGCGCCAATGAAACAAAACTTGTTTTGTCGCAACTAATGGAATAAAATCAAAAAATATATATTTTTTCTCTGAATTTTCATTGAGCACTCTCATAAACCCGGTTTCAACTTCCTTCGGATTCATACCCCCTGGATATTTGTAACAAGTTAATTATATATATATATATATATATAGGCATCCAGAGATAAACTGTTTAGTTGTAAATAATGAAAATATGAATGAGAATAAAAACACTAAATTTAAGTAAACATAGTAAAAAATAAAAGTCATTATATCTGATTTTCTGATACTTTATTGGTTGTTTTCTTACCTCATAAGATTGCTTTTGATACGTTTGTTGGATGGTAGAGTAAGATTTTGGATGATATTTCCTTTCGGTTAAAATTATTTTTATAGTATTTGTGTAGACTATAACTTAATAAATTAATAGCTCTTTTGGTTATACACGTAATAATGAGTTAGTATCATGATTTTCTGCGGGTGAAATAGTTGTCTAGTGATGAAGAATAACATTGTTTAAGCAACAATATTCTTTTTTTAGAGTGACCGAGTTGATTTTCCACAAGTTAAGATCTTTTTTCTAATTTGCAAGTAGAAAAGCAAATTGATTTATCTCCTCCTAAATTTTCTTGGTCACAGTAAGAGATACATGAATTTATATCAACATTTCTCCATACGAATGAATGAGTAACATTTTTTTTCGTATTTACAAAAACGTTACGATTGAATATTTCAAGTATTTAGAGAACTTTGCGAAGGGATAGCGAACCGGAAGAGCCAGCTAACACACACACACACACACACATATATATATATATATATATATATATATATATATATATATATAAAGTGGTGTACTAAAAGCGAACTTTTAGGAAAGGTAAAACCTATTGTGAAAAGTATACAGCTCAATATCCATGAGTTTCTGCCTTTCTTCATTACTAGTCGGTTTTATCAACGGGCAAGCTTTTAAATATTTTCCGCTGTCTTTTTTACCTTTTTAAAACACATTCCATGATATTTTAGCCCAGGAAGTCTTTTTAATGGCGAATATTTTCCACCTCACGTTTTACTGAGGCTTGCCTGCTTCCACGAACGTACCTCTTATTGGACTTTTTACCCTTTGGATTCATTCTATCTTCGCCGCACCTGAAGTTGTGCTCTTTGGAATTTAACTTTGAATCCCCTCTCACCACCTCTCGTGCCTTTAAACGACCTACCTATCTACATTTCATTTTCTCCGTTAGACTTTTCGACACCGGACTTTTTAGCAATCTGACATTTGCTTGCATTCGGGAAGAGTTTTGCCCTGTGTTTCTTTCCCTACAACTTTTATTTTACTTTTCCAAATTTTAAATCTTGGCCTTTGCCAACTTATCTATCCCAGCGACTTCCTCTGATGATAAGATTTTGATCTTTGAAAAGCCTGGCTTAAGGAAAATTTAACTTGAATAAATTGCCTTTTTGCGGGATATACCTTGCTCTGAGCAATTGAATTGAAATTTGATTTGGCTTTTGCTTCTCTAATTCCTTTCCATTCTTCTTCATATATATATATATATATATATATATATATATATATATATATATATATATATATATATATATATAATCAATTACTTATTCATTTATTATTTGGTACAAAAAATCAG
>OY744540.1:60257557-60300057 GCA_963556195.1 Sepiola atlantica | reverse complement strand
GCATCTCCGCGGGAAACTGGAAACAACGTTTTTATGACCACAAACACTCTTTCAATAACCCAGAACTCAAGAGCAAAACGGAGTTAGCTAAACAATGGTGGCATCTGAAAAATGAGAACAGGTCCCCGGTGGTTTCGTGGTCAATCTTATGTTTTTCGAGTATTCCAGATGGATTTAGACAAAGATGCAACTTATGTCTAGAAGAAAAAATAAGAATCCTAAAATATGATCGAAATAACCTCTTAAATAAACGAGATGAACTTATGGCTAAGTGCAGACATAAATATAAATTTAAAATAATCAACGACTAGTAATCCGATGGACCTCTAGACTTATAACGGTGAAGATACCAAATTAAATAACATTATTTAAGGTAACCCCCCCCCCCACCACCACCACCACCAACATAATAGCTATAATAATATCTGCTATAGACACAGAATTGCCGACTTGGTGATATATAGTATTTGTGTGTATGCGTATATAATGGTATTTTGAAATATTTATTTATTCAGATTATTTACTTAAAATAAGATAGTGTTTTTAAAAAAATTCTGCGGTTATTGAATTAATATAAGTATAAATGCCAAATATTACCACTAGACATTATTAGACTTGAATTAGTAATCCGATGGACCTCTAGACTTATAACGGTGAAGATACCAAATTGAATAACATTACTTACGGTAACCCCCCCCCCCCATAATATTTATAATAATATCTGTGATAGACACAGATTTACTGACTTGGTGATATATAGTATTTGTGTGTACGCGGATATTTATTATTTACTTAAAAAATTTTCTGCAGGTAATACACTAGTTTTTGAATTAATATAAGTATAAATGTCAAATATTACCAATAGACATTATTAGACTTGAATTAGTAATCCGATGGGCCTCTAGAATTACAACGGTGAAGATACCAAATTGAATAACATTAGGTACGATAACCCCCCCCCCCGCATGATATTTATAATAATAGATTATCAAATTAATCTAAAATATAAATAAGGTAAGACTAATTTTTAGAACTCATATTACATCAGTAAGAATATAGAGTGTTATGTAAATATTGTGTGTAGGTGTGTGGATATATATGTATGTGTGCGTATGTATATGTGTGTATATGTGCGTATATGTATATATGTGTGTGTGTATGTATGTGTATGTATGTTTACATGTGTGAACAACTACATGCGTATGCATTTGGTCAATATTTCAAATAGATTCAGAGATATATATAGGTGTATTCATGTATGTATATATATATATATATATATGTATATGTGTGTGTATATGTATATGTGTATAGATATGTATATGTGTGGGTGTATATGTGTATATATGTGTGTGTATGTGCGTATGGATTTGTATGTATACATATATGTATGTGCGTGTAATCTTATTTCAATTAGATTCTCTTTCTTGGAACCCAGACGGACTGAGAATTTATGACACGCGGTCTGTCTATATCTTCTCTGTGCCTGTTAATTGTTTCTTTCTTTCTTTTTTCTAACCGAATTTGAGAACACGAGTTTCGCCGGACGCATTCTGGCTAGAGATGAATAAAAGTTGCGTATGTGATTATGTTTAGTTATGATAATGTGCGAGTGAGATTATGTATGTGAGTGCGCATATGATGTGTGCGTATTTAGTTTTGTGTATGCGCGTGAGTAAAATTGCCTATATGGTTGATATCGCCAAGTCGTATGTGTCATAATTTTGACATGGCAGTTTTTAGTTGATTAACTTAAAGATCCCTCCCCTTCGCCCGCCATAGTTAAATATAAGTTTTAAATTTTCCCCCTCTCTATAAAAGATGTATCAAATTGGTTGCTACTACCACCATCTATGATTGTATTGGAACTGTGGTAGTGAAATTCAATTTTCTATCAGTCTCAAAAATGTAATTGTCTGAGTGATGCTTGAAAAAACCGAACGGTTGAAATAAATTATTGCATCGACAATTATGTGATTTCGTGTTATTATATTTTACATATATATATATACATATATATATATATACATATATATATATACACACATACATATATATATATTTATATATTTATATATATATACTTATATATATATATATATATATTTATATATATTTATTATTGCCATTTTCTTTTCTTTTTACTCGAGTGTGAGGTAAAAGTCAACATATAAAGAAGAGGAATCGGTTTAGTCAAAAGTTTTTCAATATGTCGGCGATGTCATTCAGTTTACACCATGATCTGCCACGTCGCAAGAGGGCAGAAGGAGCCTTTATGTCGTTCTACTTCTCGTCAAACAGTTCAGTTTTCTAAATTCACCGAGTTTTCATCTTAGGTTAACACCAGTTTTAACTTTTCACATCGGAGTAAAACTCATAGACTATATCAATTTCAATGCAGATAATATCCGGTGGATATAGTCGCAATCAGTTCAAAGACAAAATAATGTCCGGATAGGGAGACAAATAAAACATCTTTTTCAATAATGAGGATAGGGAACGCACATGAAACTGACATTAAAATCAAAAACACATAAAAAGAAGAGCGACGATTACCTTCAATGTGTGTGTGTGTGTGTATTACAGAAGATTAAATACATATATCAAAATATTGGGCTTCTTTTTTAGAAATTTTCTTAGTAATCAACGGCTCTGCTTGGGTTCTTTCCCACTGATCTCACGATTTTTTAAAAGTCTACAATAGTGTGGTGAACAATTGACAATTATTAATTCCCCGCTATCAAACCATAATGATGTAGTTCGCATGGCAACTGAAAAGACTGAACTACTTGCCCAGCGTTTTGCCTTATACTCCACTTTTGACGCAGCAAACCATCTCCTCCCATATACCCATTATGGCTTGAAGCCACACTTAATAACCTGGTAATAACCCTATCTCAGGTCAGAGAAATCATAAAAAAACATGACACCTCCAAAGCATGTGGGCCTGATTTTATACCAGTAATAGTAATAAAGAAATTCTCTGCTGAACTGGCCTCGGCCCTTTCCAAACTCTTCAACAAATGTCTCGCTGAAACTTGCTTCCCTGATAGCTGGAAAATTGCCTCTATGTTACACGTCTTCAAGAACTCTGGAGATGGAACTAATCCTTAGAATTATCGCTCCATCAGAAAAATCTCGATCTTTGCAAAAAGTTTTGAATCGTTAATCAATCTAGCGATTGTCCGGCACCTCGTTAATGTTAAACTTCTTTCTAGCCGTCAGTATTGATTCAGGTCTACTGCGGATTTCCTAACTGTAATCTCTTAACGCATATATCTACACTGGAAAAGACAGGTGAAGCTAGATTGGTAGTGCTTGATATATCAAACACTTTTGAAGGTCTGGCATAAAGGTCTTCTCATAAAAATTAAATGATATGGTTCTACTGGACGAATATTTAATATAATTAGATGTTTCCTATCCAACAAAAAGATCGAGGTTGTCCTCGATGGCTGTTCATTATAACAACATGACATAAATGCACGTGTGCCCCATGAATCGATCCTTGGACCATTATTATTCCCGATGTTCATAAACGCCCCCTCTGATGACATTGTGTCTGATATGTGTATTTTTGCTGACTACACTACGCCCTATTCTCGTCATGTGGGCTTAACAAACGGTCACATATCCGAGGCAATGGCTGAATTATTAGGAAGTGACCTCCAATCTGTAGTGGAATGATGTCATGAATGGATGGTCACATTTAATGCTGCTTAAGTCCCTTTTATTTAACCACCGGTTGCCATGGAAAATAACACCCTATCGTTCAAACTCCTCTGCCTTATTCACAGGTAACATGAATTGGAACAAATACATTAAATATATTGTAAAGGCTGCTGCAAAGAAGGTGGGCGACCTCTACCGTGCTCGCAAACTTCTCACACCTTACATTATCCTAGACAAATGCATCACCAATCTATTGTATGATACTAGCACCATAGCCCAACACTTAACTAACGACCACTCCTGCCCCAGATCATAATTCAGAAAACTTTTAGTAAAAAATACCAAAATCCAAGAATTTAGTACTAACAAAAAAAAATCCATATATTAGTAGCCCTATATATTACACCTCAAAAAACCCAAATTAATAGAATTAACTTTAATATTAGTAATACTATTCTAAAATGTTTATAGCTCCGAATATAGTTTCCTACTTAGTACATAATTCCCACCAAAAAACCTTCTATAAATACTAACACATGGTCTATACCTGATTAATCTCATTCTCCCGAAGATGGACCCGGATGAGTCCGAAAGTACCTGGGAGACAAATCCAAACTATGGCAAATTCATCAGCCAATTCCCCTCCGAAACAACAGTCGTGATTCGGACTATTGAAACGGTCTACCAAACCATATCTAGACATGAGTTGTCTCTTATATTCAACAATACTTGCCTGCAAGAGAAGATGCCTATATATATATATATATATATATATATATATATATATATATATATATATATATATGAACAGCCTTGATATTACTTCCTTATACACAAATATACCCGTAAAAATGCATCAACCTACTTTCCAAACACTTAAACAAAATAAATTTCTCTTGTTCTCTCCCAATCAAAAGCATTATAGATATCATTAGGAACATAACTTCTCTTACTTTCTTTAAATACAACAATGACTATTATAGACAGAAATTCGGCTTACCTATGGGGGACCCCATTAGTCTCGTATTAGCGTGCCTGTTTTTAGAATTCCTCGAAATCGGTCCTTTTTCTTACCGTATCCCTAAAAATGCCACCTATTTCAGATATATTGACGATATTTTAATCTTTCTACCTGATAGTCATAAAAGAGAAACATTAGCACAAGCACTCAACAAAGCTGAACCTTCCATTAAGTTCACTTTCGAAAGTGAACAAAACAATTATTTAGCCTTCCTTGACATTCTCATCCTCAAAAACAATAACATCCTTTCATTACAAGTCCATCGCAAACCAACCAACAAAAATGATTACTTACATTATTATTCACATCATAATAACTATATAAAAATAGCATGATAATCGTTTTTTATCTCAGGGCTCTGCGTATTTGCAGCCCTGAACATCTCTCTCAGGAATATAATAAAATAGAATCGTCTCTCACTACTTTAAAATATCCCAAACATGTCATTCTTTCCGCTAAGAAGAAAGCGTTTCAAATACATCTAAAAAAGATCAAAAATACTAATACATCTCCTAACACTACACAACCCATATTAAGGAATGTTTTCCTTCCTACTAACTCTCGTAACACACATCTCTTTTCTTCGCTTTCCCAACATAGTTTTAGAATTATCCAAGCTACCTTAGTCACCATCAAAAACATTTTACAAATGCATAAAAACAAAAATAAAGTCCTTCTTTCTCCCACTACAGCTGGAATTTATACTATTCCTTGCGTCGACCGTGGAAAAATATATTTCGGCGAGACACAACGTCCGTTAAAGAAACGAATATATGAACATAATCGTGCCATAAAAAACGGTGATACCTCAAATGCACTATGCACTCATATGATCTCTTCCGGCCACCACTTCAATACCCATAAGGCAATTTCTATCAAACATATTCATGATACCAACCTTCGACGTCTCACAGAATCCTGTCTGATCCTATGTCATAAGAACACCATTGCCCAAAGACAAGGTTTCTTTAACATTTCCTTTCCTTCTGCTAGATCGATTTTATACGAGATGAATTTAAATGAATATGACTCTGGCTAACTTTTAACCCTTGTTTCTCTTCTTCCTCCTTCTCCTCCTCCCCTGCTTCCTCCTCCTCCCTTGTTTCGAACCCCGACGATAACTGCTTCAAATTACTACTAATCCTAGTAGACTATTGACGTTCTCAATCCGAATTGGATTTCGATCAGCAGGCGATATCCAAGCACTGTTTTTTTCTCTCTCTCTTTTTCTTCTTTAGTAGCTTTCGACAGTCAAATGCCGATTTACCCTTTCTTACGTTTGCTCTTGCTTTTTCTTCTTCTTTTTCTTCTTCTTCAACTAACGTTCTAAAGACACTGGTTGATTGGTCTCTCTTTCTTCTTCTTCCTCTTCTTCATCTTCTTTTTCTTTCTCTTTTCATAACATTCCTCGCGTCCCTATTCCCGCTTTTTGTTGTTCTCTGCACTTGACATTTTCTTCCAATCGCAGTCTTTGTATAAATTTGAAAACTTTTCCGTTTTGAAATAAAGTTTACTAACCGAACGAAAATGGTCGTATCTTGACGGCCGAAATATCTCGGTAGAACTTTACAACATGAGTTTTTGAGTTTATTTTTGTAAGTTGTTGAATTGCTTATTCTTTATTCCATTTTTATTTTTACATATATATATATATATGTATATATATATAAATACAATTAAAATATAAATAAACGCACACACATAAATATATATATATATTGATATATATAATTAAAATATAAATAGAAACACATACACACACACACACACATATATATATATATATATATATATATATATATATATATATATATATATATATATATATATATATATATATGGTTTTGTCAAATTTCGAAATATTTTTCTTGGTAATAATTTCAAAATGTTTTCCAAATTCTTATTCAGTAAATTTCTTTCTCCAATCCAATCCCCCCACTCCCAAATAACAGAACCGTTGTGCTCAGAATTGTTATTAAACGTTTGTTTGAATTTAAAAGTGGTCCAATAATATATATATATATATATATATATATATATATATATATATATATATATATTATATATGTATATATACATATATATATATATATTTATATATATACATATATATATACATATATATATACATATATATATACATATATATATATACGTATATATATACGTATATATATATATATATATATATATATATATATATATAGATAACTATCGTGTAAGGTGAAACATATCACTCTGAAACATATTTTCTTTATGTCTCTAGGTATTTTCTATGCCTCTATTCACATATTTGTTGACAGCTCGATATATTCCTGCATGGTCTTAAGTCATATTGCGCTGGATACACAATTGATCTGTGTTTATGAAGTGACATCTGTGAAGTACGCAAGTTTCGGAATTCTGTAGAACATCTTGAGGCGGATTAAAAAGAAAATTGTGCTTCAAAAAGAAAACGAGCAAAATTTACACATTCTAACTTTTTTTTTAATTCTATCATTTCTACGTATAAATTATAGCCATTTTACTCCTTTGTGTATGTGTCTATTTTAAAATTCTATGATTTATATGCAGAAATTTGTGCGCGCCTAATTTTTTGCGCAAATATTTCTTTCTAAACTCTGGCATTTCTCTATATAAATTCTAGCTTCTCTAAATGTTTATGTCTTTTTTATTTCTAAATATTATGATTGCTATGTATAAATTCTTATCTCTCTCTCATGTAAGTTGTATTTCTAAATTGTATGTTTTTATGTATAAATTCTAGTTTCACTCATTCATTTCATAAGCCTTTATTTTTACACTCATGTTTTCTTCTGTATACATTCATGATTATGACATTTTTTTGTATATCCTTATTTTTAAATACTCTGAATCTATCTTTAAATTCTAGCTCCTCTCATTCTTTTGTGCAAGTCTTTTTCTCGAAATTCGACGATTTCTATGTATAAATACAAGTTTCATTCTTTATGTAAGGATATATATTACATTTTATGACTTCTATTCATAAATCTGAAGCCCTATCATGTTTTGATTAGACTTGTATTTCTAAATTCGACGATTTCTATGTATAAATACAAGTTTCATTCTTTATGTGAGGATATATATTAAATTTGATGACTTCTATTCATAAATCTGAAGCCCTATCATCTTTTGATTAGACTTGTATTTCTAAATTCTACGATTTCTATGTATAAATACAAGCACTTTTCATTCTTTATATGAGGATATATAGTAAATTTTATGACTTCTATTCATAAATCTGAAACACCATCATGTTTTGATTAGACTTGTATTTCTAAATTTTATGATTTCTATACATAAATTCAGACCCCCATCATATTTTTATTAGGCTTTTATTATTAAATTCTATACTTTCTATCCATAAATTATACCGTCTTTTATTCTTTATGTAATACTATATATTAAAATCTATAATTTCTATAAATAAATTCGAACCCCCGTCATATTTTTATTAGTCTTTTATTTCTAAATTCTACGATTTCTATGGATAAATTCTAGTTTGGGCTATATTTTTATAAGTCTATTTACCTTAATTCTATGATTTATGTGTATAAATTCTATATTCTTTCATTCATTTTGTAAGTCCTTTTTCTAAATTCTATGATTTCTATGTATAAATTCTAGATTTATTCATTCTTTATCTAAGTCTTTATCGCCACATTATATTATTTCTCTATAGAAACTTTATCCTCTGTCATTATTTGCTTAAGTCATTATTTCTAAATTCTATGATTTCTCTGTATGAGAACTTGGTTCCTCTATATTTGTTAGAGTTTGTTTATTTATAAATTGTATGATTTCTGTGTATAAATTCCAGCTTTTGTTATTGGTTTTGCATGTATTTATTTCTAAATTATCTGCGTGTTATGTATAGATTCCACCACCCGCACTCTTTTGAGTAATTCTTTGTTTCTAAATTATCTGAGTGCTATGTATAGATTCTACCATCCGCACTCTTTGGAGTAATTCTTTGTTTCGAAATTATCTGAGTGCTATGTATAGATTCTACCATCCGCACTCTTTGGAGTAATTCTTTGTTTCAAAATTATCTGAGTGCTATGTATAGATTCTACCATCCGCACTCTTTGGAGTAATTCTTTGTTTCTAAATTATCTGAGTGCTACGTATAGATTCTACCATCCGCACTCTTTGGAGTAATTCTTTGTTTCAAAATTATCTGAGTGCTATGTATAGATTCTACCATCCGCACTCTTTGGAGTAATTCTTTGTTTCTAAATTATCTGAGTGCTATGTATAGATTCTACCATCCGCACTCTTTGGAGTAATTCTTTGTTTCTAAATTATCTGAGTGCTATGTATAGATTCTACCATCCGCACTCTTTGGAGTAATTCTTTGTTTCTAAATTATCTGAGTGTTATGTATAGATTCTTCCATCCGCACTCTTTGGAGTAATTCTTTGTTTCTAAATTATCTGAGTGCTATGTATAGATTCTACCATCCGCACTCTTTGGAGTAATTCTTTGTTTCAAAATTATCTGAGTGCTATGTATAGATTCTACCATCCGCACTCTTTGGAGTAATTCTTTGTTTCTAAATTATCTGAGTGCTACGTATAGATTCTACCATCCGCACTCTTTGGAGTAATTCTTTGTTTCTAAATTATCTGAGTGCTATGTATAGATTCTACCATCCGCACTCTTTGGAGTAATTCTTTGTTTCGAAATTATCTGAGTGCTATGTATAGATTCTACCATCCGCACTCTTTGGAGTAATTCTTTGTTTCAAAATTATCTGAGTGCTATGTATAGATTCTACCATCCGCACTCTTTGGAGTAATTCTTTGTTTCTAAATTATCTGAGTGCTACGTATAGATTCTACCATCCGCACTCTTTGGAGTAATTCTTTGTTTCAAAATTATCTGAGTGCTATGTATAGATTCTACCATCCGCACTCTTTGGAGTAATTCTTTGTTTCTAAATTATCTGAGTGCTATGTATAGATTCTACCATCCGCACTCTTTGGAGTAATTCTTTGTTTCTAAATTATCTGAGTGCTACGTATAGATTCTACCATCCGCACTCTTTGGAGTAATTCTTTGTTTCTAAATTATCTGAGTGCTATGTATAGATTCTTCCATCCGCACTCTTTGGAGTAATTCTTTGTTTCTAAATTATCTGAGTGCTATGTATAGATTCTACCATCCGCACTCTTTGGAGTAATTTTTTGTTTCTAAATTATCTGAGTGCTATGTATAGATTCTACCATCCGCACTCTTTGGAGTAATTTTTTTTTTCTAAATTATCTGAGTGCTATGTATAGATTCTACCATCCGCACTCTTTGGAGTAATTCTTTGTTTCTAAATTATCTGAGTGCTATGTATAGATTCTACCATCCGCACTCTTTGGAGTAATTCTTTGTTTCTAAATTATCTGAGTGTTATGTATAGATTCTACCATCCGCACTCTTTGGAGTAATTCTTTGTTTCTAAATTATCTGAGTGCTATGTATAGATTCTACCATCCGCACTCTTTGGAGTAATTCTTTGTTTCTAAATTATCTGAGTGCTATGTATAGATTCTACCATACGCACTCTTTGGAGTAATTCTTTGTTTCTAAATTATCTGAGTTCTATGTATAGATTCTACCATCCGCACTCTTTGGAGTAATTCTTTGTTTCTAAATTATATGAGTGCTATGTATAGATTCTACCATCCGCACTCTTTGGAGTAATTCTTTGTTTCTAAATTATCTGAGTGTTGTGTATAGATTCTACCATCCGCACTCTTTGGAGTAATTCTTTGTTTCTAAATTATCTGAGTGCTATGTATAGATTCTACCATCCGCACTCTTTGGAGTAATTTTTTGTTTCTAAATTATCTGAGTGCTATGTATAGATTCTACCATCCGCACTCTTTGGAGTAATTTTTTTTTTCTAAATTATCTGAGTGCTATGTATAGATTCTACCATCCGCACTCTTTGGAGTAATTCTTTGTTTCTAAATTATCTGCGTGTTATGTATAGATTCCACCACCCGCACTCTTTTGAGTAATTCTTTGTTTCTAAATTATCTGAGTGCTATGTATAGATTCTACCATCCGCACTCTTTGGAGTAATTCTTTGTTTCTAAATTATCTGAGTGTTATGTATAGATTCTACCATCCGCACTCTTTGGAGTAATTCTTTGTTTCTAAATTATCTGAGTGCTATGTATAGATTCTACCATCCGCACTCTTTGGAGTAATTTTTTGTTTCTAAATTATCTGAGTGCTATGTATAGATTCTACCATCCGCACTCTTTGGAGTAATTTTTTTTTTCTAAATTATCTGAGTGCTATGTATAGATTCTACCATCCGCACTCTTTGGAGTAATTCTTTGTTTCTAAATTATCTGAGTGCTATGTATAGATTCTACCATCCGCACTCTTTGGAGTAATTCTTTGTTTCTAAATTATCTGAGTGTTATGTATAGATTCTACCATCCGCACTCTTTGGAGTAATTCTTTGTTTCTAAATTATCTGAGTGCTATGTATAGATTCTACCATCCGCACTCTTTGGAGTAATTCTTTGTTTCTAAATTATCTGAGTTCTATGTATAGATTCTACCATCCGCACTCTTTGGAGTAATTCTTTGTTTCTAAATTATCTGAGTGCTATGTATAGATTCTACCATCCGCACTCTTTGGAGTAATTCTTTGTTTCTAAATTCTATGATTTATATGGAAAAATTATAACCTCTGTCATTAATTTTACAAGTCTTTATTTTTTAAAACTATGATCTTTATGCATAAAGCTTGCTTCCACCATTCTTTTTATGATCTATATTTTCTAAATTCCATGATTTCTATGTATAACTTCTATATTAACTCATTCTTTGCGTTATTATTTCTTTCGTAGCCTTCGTGATTCCTGTTGTAATTCGTTATTTAAAAATGCTGTATTTTAAAAGTATTAATTCTAGTTTGTAGCTTTTATTCAGTATGTATTTATGCCAATACATGTAAAATATGCGTGATGTGCCTGCTTATTAATCAAGGGTTGCAGTTAAAACACGCCCCAGACAAAAATTATTGCAGGATATATTTCCACGCTATAATAAAAAGTGTATTTATTTGTATATCTATATTCATATATTTATGGATATATTTATGGATATATTTATGGATATATATATATATATATATATATATATATATATATATATATATATATATATATATATATATATGTGTATATATACATGTATATATATGTATATATATATGTGTATATATATGTGTATAAATATGTATTATATGTATATATATATGTATGCATATATATATGTATATATATGTGTATATATATGTATATATATATGTATATATATGTGTATATATATATGTATATATATGTGTATATATATATGTATATATATGTGTATATATATGTGTATATATATGTATATGTATGTATATATATGTGTATATGTATATGTATGTATATATATGTAAATATATGTATGTATATATATGTATATATGTATGTATGTATTTATATATATATATATATATATATATATATATATATATATATATATATATATATATATATCCGCCCTTCATGCAAGAGTTAGAGAGTAAACAAAGCGCGTATCCCCTCGCTTTCAATCTATTTTTGATAATGAGACATTTTTGTTTTGTGTTTCTATATAAATGCATATGTTCTCTTTACTTCAAACATTCCAGTTTATTTTCTCCTTTTTTATTTCTTTAATATTTAACTTCACCGATACAAATAATATTTATATATGAGTATGAACATCAGTGCAAACATTGGCCAACAATATATTTCGTAACATTTCGACTACGGGAACCATTCTTTATATATAGTAGCTTAGAACGCTATAGGAATATATACACATACAAATACACACACACACACACACATATATATATATATGTATATATATATATATTTTATATATATATATATTAATGTGTGTGTGTTTGTGTGTGTGTCTGTGCATATATATTCTATTCTAACGCTCAATGTTAAATTTAAAAAAATTCTTAAGCTCAATTTAATATAAAAAAAAAGCTCAAATTAAAAATTAAAATCTATTATTAAATTATTCGGACTACTGCTCTGATCTTCGATATATTTATCTCAACGTAAAGTTAACACCGACATTTTTAAAAGCCGTTTTGTCTAACTCGGGAGTTTTTAAGTTAAACTCTAGAATCTTTATAGCATTTCGAACGGAACACTTTATTATATCCAGAGGAGAGCTTGCATTTCTTTCATCAGCTATTACCGTAAGTATTACCTTAAGTAATTCGAAACTGAATTATTTGTATTGCCCGTATTGAGAATTGAACCTTCACACTCCAGAAGACTGTCACTTAGAACATTTTAATACTTAGCACGTTTATTTGTTGCTCATTGGCTTCTTGCGAATAATCCAAATAATCGATAAAATACGAATAGTCAAATTCCGAAACATAAAGAATATACGTTTTCGTTTGATGATTTTCCTATGGAGCTCTAAATATTTGCAGATGGACAATTATATATTTGACAGTTAAGTGACGCTGTCTATCATCCGGGTTGCTCCTGCGTCTAGCCGACGTTCTGCAACTGTCTATCAGAGCGGTCTTCCACCCTCTTTATCATCTCCCGTATCCTTGCTCTTTCTTTCTTTCTGTCTTTTTCTCGAACACGCCCCTTCCCCCCCTCTATTCATCTCTTTGTCTCTTTCTCTCTCTGGCAAGCACACAGCGGCAAAATCAATAGCAGAGACGAGAATCGACGAGTTTATCGTATAAGAGAGTTGCTCGTTCGTTTTAGCCTGCGCAAAGCCGGGAGTTCATGAGAAATACAAGTAGCGATAATAACACTCGCGTTTACAAATCATGAGCGCCACTAGAGACCATCAGCAAAGCGTTCACACTTGACGCTCGTAGTTATGAAAATAAATGGAAAAATGGAAAAATTTTCGACCTCGACACCGTGTGTAAATTCATTACACATTCTCTTTTTTTATATGAGCACGCCAATAGACGATGGCAAACACACACCCACATATGTACACCTCTCTCTCTCTCTCTGTATGTATGTATGTATGTATGTATGTATATATATATATATATATATATATATATATATATATATATATATATTAATAAATTGATATGTAAGCCATTAACAATGCGAGATAAATTTGTATTTTTATTTTCATTAATCTCATATTTCGGAATAAATTCCATCTTCAGAGGTGACCAGTTATTGAGTCATTTTTGATTTTTTTTTATCAAAAACAAGAAAAACAAAACTTATTTCTTTGTTACTTGATAAAACGCCTCTCCGCACTGGTGGTGTTGGCGGCCATGATTCAAATTCCAGTGTCGAACGGAGAGCCTGGCAAGCTCATGTAGGTAACATTATTGGTTGGTCGTCCATTTAAAGCATTGCTATTATTAACATATCCAACAATGCTTTAAATAGACGACCAACCAATAATATATATATATATATATATATATATATATATATATATATATATATAAAGAGGTGTACTAAAAGCAAACTTGCTTTGAACTTTTGAATTGAATTTTGATTTGGCTTTTGCTTTCTCTAATTCCTTTCCATTCTCCTTCATTTATATATATATATATATATATATATATGCATATATATATAAATATATTTATGCAAATATTATTAAATAACACAGTGTCTTTGCTTGATACGACTTTTTCATTTATCAACTTTCCAAGTAGTCCGTTTAGTATTTCGGTCAAATAAGTGTATATAAGTTCCGCGTGTTTCTTGTTCTAATTTGCTTTCCTCTTTCGCGAGTACTTTCGATTTGATTCATTAAATTATAATCAGGCGGTGTTAGTCTTGGTGTGTTTACAACTATGTCTTTACTGTTGAGTTGTTTTTAACGGATAATAATATACGATTTTAAAATAAGCGTCAATTGACATGTTACATGCGAACAGGATTACGTTCTGAGCGCGTGAAAAATTCAAAAGTATGATTGCTAAACGGCTAAGGATTTAGTAATGTTAGTTACTATGCGAGACATATACATACATATATATATATATATAAACATATACATATTTTTTTATGGCAATTAAGCTACACAGAAGCTCCCGCGTTTCATCCCCGAGGAGAATCTTCAGGCAAAATGCATGGTGTTAGTTTTGCCGGGTGTTTTTATATACACGACTAGCTAGTTAATTAATCAGATTCTTTATTGTTCTCTTAGCCAATTGTTGGGCTTCTCACGAACAAAGGTTCGATTAGTTTTACTTCCTATTTCCTGTTCTATTGTTCTGTTTGGAATTCACCCATTATATTGCTACAACAATGAAACAGGATATAGGCCAATCTATAGAAAACAAAACAATAGAACAGGATATATGAAGTACCACTAACAACACCTTTGTTCGTGGGAAGCCCAACGATTGGCTGAGAGAACAACAAGAATCTAATTGGTTAACTAGCTATCCGTGTATATAAAAACACCCGGCAAAAATAACTCCATGCATTTTAGCCTGAAGATTCCCGCCGGGGGTGAAACGCAGGAGTCTCTGTTTAGCTTAATTGCCATAAATATATTTTCATAGCTTACTATATATATATATATATATATATATATATATAAAGTCAGTTCATATTATATTCCAATAACCATGATTTTATTTCATCATTTTTATTTTTTCACATTTCCAAAAAACATAACATTTCTGTGAGATATATTTTGTACGGTCCGTTTGATTTGTCTTGCGCCAAACAATAGTTGCTTGAATGGATGGCTGGGTCTATGAAACTAGCTCTAAACTGTTGAACTTAGAAGAGTTTCCTATGCAAATGACCTAAATATACATATGAAGGCTAATTGATGTCACTTTAGAAAGTAAAAAATTACCCTCAAGTGAATTAAAATAGTTATAAATAAGAATTATTATTAACTATTTTAAGAAATATAACTGAATAAAAATTTATAAATGTCCGCACAACACTTAGGATGTACTAGCTTTGAACGAAAAGTTCAAAATAGCGTATTAGTGGGTTCCCCCACGTGTGAGTTTGCTCTTTTCCTTTGTTTTTTTGTTTAGTTTCACCCAAAAATGAACCACTGTATAGTGTAGGTTTTTTGAAGACACTCTAATCCAAGAACTTTTTACTCTTTGTGAATTTTTCTTGTGATTTTTTAATGTTGCAGAGACGATATTGACATAAAAACGTTGTTTGGCACAAGACAAATAAAATATATATATCTCACAGAAATGTTATGATTTTAGGAAATGTGAAAAAATAAAAATAAAATAAAACAATGGTTATTGAATATAATATGAACTGATTTATATTTGCTCTGTTGTCACTAATTGACACTCATCGAGCTGAATCTTTTAAGGAGACTGCAAAGTAAAAGGGCACTGATAGTATATGCTAATACATATATTGTCATAAATAATTATATATATATACATATATATATATATATATATATATATATATATATATATATATATATATATATATATATATATATATATATATAACGGCAAAGAATACGGACGTTTGGGACATTTTTGAGAGGGTAGAATGAGATTAAACAAATATAAAAACGAGAGAAAACGATTAAAAAGAAATTAATTAATGTACTGAACCGGTTTTCGTCCACACTCATCTAGTTTTCATTACAATTTTTTTATGTTTTAGTCGTATTTAATCACTTCCACGTTTTACTCTGATGAGTGTGGACGAAAACCGGTTCAGTACATTAATTAATTTCTTTTTAATCGTTTTCTCTCGTTTTTATATTTGTTTAATCTCATTTTACCCTCCCAAAAATGTCCCAAACGTCCGTATTCCTCGCCGTTATTAAATTTTGTACCACGAAAAATGTATTTAAATATATATATATATATATATATATATATATATATATATATATATGTATATATATATTCGCCTTGTTCTGTCTTCTAAAGCTTACAGATTTTATATATAATTATTATTTTAAATAAATATGATTATAATAAACACATACACATATGTTCCCTCCATACCAATATGTATCAGTGTGTCTATTTGCACAACCGTTCCGTTAGTCATGTGATTAAAACCTCGGATACCAGTTAACTTACAAAATCCAAACTTTTCAATCGATGAAGCCGTTGTGACAGCCGTATTAAATTCGAAAGAAATTAATCCAATACACCACGATGAACAACAGTAAGTCTCTTGAGTGTTCGATTTTCGCAATAATATTCAATAGACAGTTTGCCTATTTAATTCTAGATTGTTCGACCCCTAAGGGATCCTGAACAATTAAGTTTTATTTTTCATGAATATTATTTTAATATCCTCATACATATATGTTTCATCTATACCAAACATCATCAGTGTGGTTATGTATACAACTTTTCCAAATCTCAGATCCCAGTCACAATTGACTGTCAAGATCCAAACGTCTCAGTCAGTGCGGTCGCTGTGACACCCATATAGAATGAGAGCAAAATAAATACTGCATAGCGTTAATAAAAATAGTACATATTATAAGAGTGTTCTATCCCCCCCCCCAAAAAAAAAAAATATGTGCATATGTGAGCACCGATATAATCATGCAAGCAAATATAATCGTAGCAATAAAGGCGCCTGAGAGTTCGATTGTCGAGTCGAATTGCCCTCACGAAAACTCTGCTAAAAAAGCCTCTGCTATTAATAAAATAATTCGATAAGAGAATACAGCACTGTCTAGCATTGTAATGTAATTAAGACTGTTTAGTTATATCCTGTTGCTGCGACCACATGAAGCCATGCTATAGGTTGTAGATTTCGGTAGCGTTTCATCACGTGGCGCCAACTGGCTTTTTTAAGAATAAAAAAAAATGAAATCAAAATTTGTTGGGTGCATTACGCTCTACCTATTTTTTTCGTACAGCAACTCGTGTGCTTGTATTCACGTTCGATTATTTTAGGTTGTAGTATTTTTCTGAATACATGAGAACAAGTCATAGGTATAATTATACCATCTTTTATTTATATGATTTCGATAAATCTCTTACTTTATATATACATAATATATATATATATATATATATATATATATATATATATATATATATATATCAAGGGAGGCGCGAGAGCGCTCTACCCATTAATAAACTCACGAATGGCCTATGCTTGAAATCTCATTTCTTTGATCAATACTAACCCAAAAACCAATAAACCAAATTAATTAAAACTTTGCACATTTTTTTTAGATAGGTTCTATAAGTGTGTAGAATTTCAGCATCATTAGTCAAGGCAACCCAGAGATCCAGAAGGTTCAATCATGAAATCATGAGAGCTGTGTGTACGTACGTACGTACGTACGTATGTGCCACCCTGTATCTCATCAACTATTTTATGGATTCAGCTGATTTTTGGCAGATATAGAGGTTCTAGGGTCTAGTTGATGGCATTTTAATTTCAGTTTACCATATACCTTAGTTTTCCAGAAAATTGCCAAAAACCTTAAAAATGACCAGTATTCATACACTTTATTCTATATCTTATCGACCATTTGATGGATTCAGCGTATTTCTGGCAAATATAGATGTTCTAGTGTCTTGTTGATGGCATTTTAATTTCAGTTTCCCATATACCTTGATTAGTCAAACTACTACGGTTAAAAAAGCATTTTAGCCTGAAGATTCCCTCCGCGGATGAAACGCGGGAGCCTCTGTAAAGCTTAATTGCCATAAATATATTTTCACAGCTTATTACCTAGCTCTAATACGTATCGAGCACTGTGGAAGGAAATACTGAAAATTGATACATAAAAAAGTATATCTCCTAATACAATGTATGTGGATACATGAAATACTATATATATATATATATATATATATATATATATATATATATATATATATATATATAATGACCCAATGTTATCGTTAGAAAATTCCTCTTGTAATCCTTTAAAACTATATGGAAGAGAAAAAAAACTCTTTTCGTCCCAATTTTATAGTGAGATAATTTCTTTGCTTTTCAGTCAACCAATCACCTGTAATCACTCTATTAGTTTGCTGCCAAGAATTTACGCTAGTTATAACATTTTTTGTAGACTCATCGGTAGTTTACTATTACAAGTGTTTCGGTGATATAATGTATATATAAGTTAAGATATTTTCCGACAAAAACAAGGTCTCATACCCAGAAAACATTGGTTTTGATTGTAAAAAAGTAACTTCTGTTTCATCATAGACATACAAAACAATTAAGTAAAAAAGAACTTTTTCTCAAGCTTAAATTAAAGGAGTTTGTTTGTATGCGTATCAAGACGACACAACCGTATAATGCAGAACTTCGAAGAGCATCGCTGATCAAAATGTTTCCCATTCACTTTCTTCCGACCTGACGTACGTGATGCCACGGTAACATGTGAATTGTTCCTTTTAAAACCTCTACATCCAAGAGTGTCTCTTTTCACAATTAATCCTCGGATCCTTGTTTTTTCTACGTTGAAATAAATGGATCTCTTCTTGAGGAACAACTTTTTCTGATACGCTCTTTGTACTGACATTTACTCCAGACCTGAAATAGACGACTTACACCAAATCTAAGGTCGCTAAGATCGCTGGAACAATAGTCAGATCATTCTACCGTCCCAGGATGTACCTGCCCGTTGATAAAAACGTCTAGTTATATAAAGGGTATATACGCCCTCAGATCCTGAGGTTAAGATCGGATTCTAACTCTGCCTGATGAGATCTCAGTTTATAATAACTGTTGATCAATAACATCGACATGCCAGTGTCGCAGAGTGTGTACATGTCTGTGTAAATAAAAATAATCATATATATATATATATATATATATATATATATATATATGTTATCAATAACAAAGCGTTATTCTTGCGAGGAACGAAGATTAAAATATGTAGATTGTGCTATTATTATTTGAATTATAGCTAGATTGTCATTTGCATCACATTTAGTACGGTAATCTTTACATTTACGTAGTTATACTATTCTGTTTTGTAACATTATACTTATCATGAATGACTTGATAGACTTAAATGATAATTAACATGGAAATTAGTAAAATGTAGTGATGTAATCAAATTACGATAGATTTCCCCAGAAGTGTTTTATACGAGATTGATCTACAGCTATGTCCTGAATCGGATTCCCTTTCAGAAAAGAAAGCATGTAAAAATACGAGTAAGACTGAATGAAAAGAAGAAAAAAAAAATGAGAAAAATTATTTAATACGAACAATTGCCTGATATATAATTGTTCTAATTATGCACACTTTGAAATAAAGGTGTTATCGATATATATATATGTATATATATATATATATATATATATATGTGTATATATATATATATATATATATATGTGTATATATATGTATATATATATATGTATATATATATATGTATATATATATATGTATATATATATGTATATATATATACGTATATATATATATATATATATATATATATATATATATATACATATATATACACATATATATATATATATATATATACATATATATATGTATATATATATGTATATATATATATATATATGTACGCTAACTTGTGGATTGTGTGTTGACCTTTTTTTTTTGCTTTGGAGGGGATACTTTCATCGTTGTGCCGCCCGATGAGGAGGTGTATTCTCACACATTATTCGCGATTCTTTTGGACTGTATTTGGACTAATTTGTTGTGGATATGTGTAGTAGAAACCATACTGTGAAAATTTGTTGAACTACTTTTTTAAGAGTTTTTTTTCTTTTTCTTGTTAAATGGCCTCAATGAGGGCAATAACACATTAGGTAGTGTCAGTTGTTGGGGTCCTTATTCTAGGTATATAATTCCCTTGATGAACTGCCAAGCAAGAACCTGCTTGAGTAGAGAAACACGTGTAGGGAAAAATTCTTTAACTTTGAAAAATCTGAGAAATAAATAAACTATGAAAGGATAAAGTCTTTTGTTGTTATGAATGATAACTTGAGCGAGATGTTTTGGTAACCCCTCGAAAACACACACATACACATACATACCCCCCCCACACACACACACACACATATATATATATATATATATATATATATATATATATATATATATATATATACTAGAAGAATACCGGTCTAATGATGGGTCAAATTACTTACTCTAACAGAATAGTATTGTTACACATTTATTCCATCGTGCGAACATTAAGATAAACATATAATGTTACTAAATCTTAAGTCTTGTATTCTGATCCAATTTTGATCAAAATCCATGAAATGATTTTTTTTTTAAATATCTAAAATTTTAAGCTTAAGTTTAATGGGGTTTAAGAAGAAGTTGAAATTCAGGGAAACTTAATTGATGTCGCATACTATGCATCTAATTAAATGAGCATCCGATATATTTTAATTTTTTAATGAGAATGTTGGGCTCATATAATGTTTCCTTAAACAATTAAATACACAAACGAAACTGAAAGTTGGAGAATATGTTTAATTGGTGTCTAATACAATGGTAAACTCTTCACAAATATTGAACATATCCGAATATTAGCGAACGACTTCGATCTCTTTTTTACCCCGTTGCATGAAACTAAATGTAAATAAATATAGACCACATTACCACCTCTTACGAAAAGCAGCTGTTTTCTTTAATTTATAATGATCGGTTTATTAGTTTAAGAATAAATCGCGTACATAGAAATACATAAACGTATTAGTGTTGTTACGATTAATCGGAATCGTAATTGGGAATTGAACAAATCAGAACTCTTTGGTGTATCGGAATTGGCATCAGAATCGGGAAAAACTGAGCTTAGTTGTCGAATACCAAAACCATTCTTTAATGTTTATTAAACCTAATTTTCTATTGCTGATACTGATGATGATATCCTTGGAATAAATGAAGTTGATTTACAAGGTTCCGAAAGGTGTTTAACAATTAAATAAAACATTTAGTCCAGAAAATACTGCACACATCGTTGATAATTAAATTAAAAGAAAATGTAAAAAATGATTTTGACTTTTGTTTTATATGGTAGGATTTTGTCTAGTGGGCTTTTTCCCGGTTCCTTAGCACTCATTGGTAAACAACCTTACAAGGGGTTACCAAAATGTGTGAAAAAAAACTTTTGAACTTGGAACATGAAATGCTAGGTGTAAAGTTAAAATACGTATAAAGGAATTAGTGAATTAAAAGATGTTCACGGTTCTGTAAGATAACACACTTTGACGTTAGTTTTTTTTAGTTTTCATTTGTGTGTTGCTGTAAAACAGACTTCCTAAACATATAAAAGGTGGGTATCGGTTTGAGATAGAAGGCAATAAAATTAAAGTCTAATAACGAAATAATTCTACATAAAATGATTAATTATTAAAATACTTTGTTACATTTTTCTTCCATTGATAAAACATAAGTACCTTTGAGACTACGCGAAAGACAGTGAAACTTTGTTAAGATAAAAATGTACGTAGGTATATATATATATATATATATATATATATATATATATATATATATATATATATATATATATATATATATCTTTGTTCTAAAACTATGATACCACCTACATACCAAACATACAAAGTTTTCCCTCTACCCTTCTTTTTCCCTAGCCTCTCAAAATCCATGCCACCCCTCACCACGACAAAAAAAACTCCCAGAAGGCAAATTCACTAATACTCTCACCCTTCCCTTAGTCACTACTGCCTTAATTGTACCCACTCAAATTTCCATATTCATTTCAATCTTCGCCACTACTGGGATCTCCCCCAGCGCTCATAGTAGCCATGGCTACTACTTTTCCTTATCTACCAATCATGTCAACCCAATATTTCGATGTACTTGCATTACATTTTTCTTAAAATTATCATCTTGAGGAAGTCTTACAATATAGACGAAACGTTGATGAATATATACAAAAATATCTCTTGTTTTTTTCCTTTTTCATTTACTATATATATATATATATATATATATATATATATATATATATATATATATATATATATATATATCCCACTCTGAATTCTACAATAATCGGTTTTTATTGTTTAATTTTTAAAAATGAAAAGTAAAACATTGATTAATTAATAATTAATTAATAATTAATAATGAAAATATTAATAACATATTCGTGACATACAAACAGGAAAATATCACTTTTAATATACATTTTATCACAAAAGACTGACGTGAATAAATTGTTTATACATGTTTTAGCATAACTTTTTACCAAATTAAAAGTTAAGAAAAAAATAATTAAAAAAAAAAAAAAATATTGTGTCTAATTAACACGGCAGATATTTTTAATTTTAACTTTTAAATTTTAACTTTGATTTTTTTTTTTAAATTTAGATCAAATATTTATAATTTTTAAATTTTAAATGATACAATTTTTTAAAATTTTTTAATTTTAAATTCTCTTCAATTTTGTCTATTTCATTTTATTTTTCTTTATTTCTGTTTCCTTCATTAAGAGAAAGTAATGAGAATTATCTAACAGCATCCTAGTTGTAGACTTCCTTTTTGATGCGAACCTATGGCTTTAAAAGAGCCTGGCTCTAATGATGGACCGGTGTTTCGTATTAGTTTATTTAAAATTAAAAAAAAAACTACTTAATTAGATTAGCTCACTATTCATATTATTAATTAATAAATACAAGCTTCTAATATTATTTTATCAATTAGCATTTTGAGCTTTACTTAAGAGTTTTTTTTAATTTAAGCCTTTGATTGATACTCTAGGATTGTGAATGTTATTTTTTACTGAGCTCACGGTGGTCGGACTGCTGCCAGCTACTTGATGTTATTTTTTTGGAGTGGGGGACTATCATTTGTTTTTGCTGCCTTTTTTCTACGTAAGCCTATTCAATGCCATCATGAATTATCAGCATTATATCAGATCTCGCCTTTAGAGTCTTCTGGAGGTTTTGGTGTCCTCTCATCGTTATTTTCTTCTGTGTTTTTGTTTCTTCTGCCTTTGGAATGTGTAAGTTTTGTTCCACAACTCAAGAGTATATTTCTATCATTAATATGGAAACATTGATGGTTTTGTATGTCAGACAAAAATGTAAAATATGATCCTCTATTTAAGTGCGAAAATTAACAATTGAAAGACACTGACGTACATTGTCTTTGGATTTCTTTTAGCATGGACTTTGGAATTGAATTAATATAATATATTATATATATATTATATATATATACATATATATATATATATAATATTTTATGAATAAATATTTATAATTTATTTCATTATATATATATATATATATATATATATATATATATATATATATATATATGCTCTAAATTTTGAAATAAATCTTCATTTAGCTTGTATTTAGAAATTTTCGGATACTGTATAGAATATAACATTGAAAATATATTTTCCTTATATAAACACAACAATATGATATACAGACATACACAGTATATAATTATCATTAATAAATAAATATTTTTATATCCATAGACATATATGTTTCGTGTTTTTATTTTATGCTCGTCAGTATGGAATTATGCAACTGTATCGCCGGTATTATGAACCCTGGTCTCAACATTTAACTATTGTCTAGACGCTATGAAAACTTGCACTTTTGCGATATTTTTTACTTTTCATTATTTTATTGCTTTAGGGCGACGGGACTGGTCAGTAATTTTTTAAGCCAGTGTGCACTACCTCTAGGGTGAAACTTTTCAAAACCCCTCCATGACCAAGCTGGCGTATCAACCCAAACCCTAACACCTAATCCTTGACATAAAACTTACCTTAACTCTAACCTAACCTAACATTATATAACCCCTGAATTGGTAATATATTTCAATTCCATTTATAAAACATGCTGTTTTATTATTTGGGAAGTAATTAATAATTGAAATACATTTTTAAAAAGACAAACCATTTGTTAATTTTTTTTACATTTTAAAAATAAGAATGACAAAAATGTACTATATTTAAATTTCATTAAATTTTTTTTACCTAAAAAATAAGAAAAACAAATTATTATTTGCAAACAAACTCAGGCCAAAATAATACGACGTAATTTTTACCCTTACACCGGTCGAAATGTGTGACAAAACATTTGGTACACATAACTAATTTGAAATGTTCAATTTTATTAGTGAAAAGTTGTGTTTTGTCTTAGAATAGGGCTTTGTTTTCAAGCGCTTACTAGATAGAGAGACGCGGTGAAGGGTCATCTACACTACGTGTTTATTCGTTGTATCAAAATACTTGCTGTGGCCGCATGCAGTTTTCAGTTTCAATACCGGTGTAGTTGCGGCATTTCCTAGTCGGGCATGAGAGCAATATCGCGTGGGGTTCTCCCTTTGCTTCAACATAGGTAATATATGCCGCAGCAAAATAGACCATGGATTTTTTATCATATTTGGTCATGGAGCAACCGTTTTCGAATGTGTAGGTGTGGTTGTTTGCAATGATACACCCATAAATGTACACGCGAGTTGCATCGCTTGCGTGCTTCGATGACAATGACTGGCGCAGTGTGTATCTATATAATCTATCGCTATAGATGTATGAGTGACTGTATATCTATCTATCTATCTATCTATCTATCTATCTATCTATCTATATATACACGTACATATAAATATATATATGCAAAAATAAATATATATATATATATATTTATATATATATATATATACATATTTGAGTACGTTCCCATCTGTTAATCCATCTATCTCACTAGGTATCTATCCCTGTCTATTTCTCTCCCACCCATTATCTAAGGTTCTTACCCTTTCTTTCTCTCTCTCTCTCTCTCTCTCTCTCTCTCTCCGTCTCTCTCTCTCTCTCTCTCTCTCTATATATATATATATATATATATATATATATATATATATACATATAACTATCAAGAAGAGAGAAAATAAGTTATGGTTCGCGAATGATCGCACTCGCTATTTACTTAGATATATTTCATAAATATTTATATGAAGACATAGAATTAAATCAGTAATTTGATTTTTCATAATGGTTATTATTATAATTTCTGATGATGTAAGAAAGCATCCACCGTTTATTTTTATTAAAGAGTAAGCGACCTCTTTTTCAATTCATTTCAGACGGCGGGGCAAGTCTGAGTTTGTTATCTAACTAGCTATTTGATTTCTTGCTTCCCCACACCAGTTTAAATGGTTTCGCTATTTGAAGAGTTATATATATATATATATATATATATATATATATATATATATATATATATATATATATATATATATATATATATATATATATATATATATATGTGTGTGTGTGTTTTTCGTTCAAGTTTTAAAGTATTGCATGGAAAGTTAATAAAATTGAAATAAAAGCCAAATTAGCAATGCAAGATTAATTTTTTTTTCTTACATTAATCCTATCGATTACGGAATAAAATTCCTTCTTCAGGGGTGACCAGTATTGAGTCATACATTGTATTGCTAATTTGGCTTTTATTTCAATTTTATTAACTTTCCATGCAATACTTTAAAACTTGAACGAAAAACACACACATTACTTGACAGCGTGCCAACGCATCCCTCGTTCGACACCGGTTTTTGAATCCTACCCGCCATTTCATAACAGCAAGGCGATGACGTCGTACCATCAAAGTCGTTTATCAAATTAACAAAGAAATAAGTTTCTTTATTCTTGTTTTTGATGAAAAAATAAATGACTCAATACTGGTCACCCCTGAAGAAGGAATTTTATTCCGTAATCGATAGGATTAATGTAAGAAAAAAAAATTAATCTTGTATTGCTAATTTGGCTTTTATTTCAATTTTATTAACTTTCCATACAATACTTTAAAACTTAGAACGAAAAACACACACATTACTCGACAGCGTGCCAACGCACCCCTAGTTCGACACCGGTTTTTGAATCCTACCCGCCATTTCATAACAGCAAGGCGATGACGTCGTACCATCAAAGACGTTTATCAAATTAACAAAGAAATAAGTTTCTTTATTATTGTTTTTTGATAAAAAAAAAAAATGACTCAATACTGGTCACCCCTGAAGAAGGAATTTTATTCCGTAATCGATAGGATTAATGTAAGAAAAAAAAAATATATATATATATATATATAAAGAGAGAGATAGAAAGAGAAAGAGAAAGAGAAAGAGAAAGAAAGAGATATACTTTATATCTATTACTAATGGGGATTTGGTATCTGTATGTCTGAAGCCAAAATTATACCATCACTTCTATTGATGCTCTATTCATTTTGTTATGCTATTTCAGACCAGTGCACTATCTTTCAATGCACAATTCAGGGAGGTGGGTTTAGTATAATATCTGTTTTATGGTAATTATACAACTTACTCACTCATTATCTTATATTTTTGGAAAGCGAAGTAGTGTAGTATCAGCTCTTATTTCATGAGACTATCATCCCGGGCATTAGCTCCTCGTGTAGTGGTGGGGTTAGTTTGGTATATGTTCATTCGTCATGATACCAACCTCCCGGGTATTCATTTTTAGTGTGTGTGGGTGTGTGTGTGTAATATGTGTTCTCTCGTCATGATACAATCCTCCTAGGCATTACCCTCTTACTATTTGACTTTGGGGTCGAGGTAGTGTAGTATCTGTTCTGTTGTCATTAGACCATCCATCCCAGGCATTACCTCCTTCTTTTTGTAAGTAAGGTAGTATATGTTGGTTTGTACTGATACCATATTCTTAGACATTACCTCCACTGTTGGGGTGGAGGCAGTGTAGTATATGTGCATGTCTCATGATACCATTCTCGATGGCATTACCTCCTACTTTGTGTGTGTATGATATCTGTTCTGTGGTAAGTATACCATCCTACGCAGCATTAACCTCTTTTTTAGGGGGAGTAGTTTTGTTTATGTTCTGGTATCATGAGACTATTCTCATAGGCATTGCCTCCCCCATTTGGGGAAATAGGGTAGTATATGTTTGTTCATGATGATAACATCTTCCTAGATATGTCTTTAACTATTAGGGGTGCAGTCTAGTATATGTACGTTTGTAATGATACCATCTTTTCAGGATAGGAAAACATGCGACAAGAGAGATCCTGTATCTTTAATATATCTAATACCTATCCATTTTAACCTGATTTTCCCATTGAGTGGAGAGTAGAATGTTGACCGTTGGTTTACTTTTGGCAGTCTTGTCATTCTTGCTTCCCTAATTTTGTCTTTTAATCCTTACATTAAATTAATGATGTTTCTGGGTCAGAATCTAACCATCTAACACTGTTTTTTTACCGTAAAGTAGTATTTTTCAGCTCCTACCATTAAGTGGCTTCATGCATTGTCTAGAGCAGTTTCCATAAAGAAAAGTTTACATTTATCCATGTATTCAGTTGGTGTATGTCTGTGTGCTTATCTATTGATCATAGCATATTTTAGCTATCTCTATACTCTATTTGGTTAAGTAAGATATCCATTATGTACTTATTACATGTATAATAGCATAGTATATATATATATATATATATATATCTATATATATATATATATATATATATATATATATATATATATATATATACATATATATAATAACTCAGTATATTATAAAATTTATGACATAATCAATGTTATATAATCATGCTTTAAAAATTCAATATCAACAAATATTTATCGGTTTCAGTAATTTTTAATAATGCCTCTTCAGCACAAAAGTAATCCCCTCATCATTTTTGACAGACCCACTTAACAGTGGATTTGTTTAATGATTTAAAACACATAAAACAAAATACTCATCAACATCCATGAATAATATTTTTTTTATTTTAAACTTTAGTTTCTGTTTCACGACTGGTTATAATAATTGGGTTTCTGAGTGAAATATATATGTATTTACACAAAAGTAGTTTAGTACGTTCAAAGAATGTATAAAGCTCCTGTTTATTAAAATATATTAATTCTGTGGAACTTTAATTCTTAATTATTGAGCTAAATCAAACCTGCAGTGGCAATAATACTCCATGCATAGGCGGATGGTGGCAATGTCTTCTATGTATTTCTTCCAATTCATGCTACTTGTGAATGCTAGGCCGATATGTTTTAACGTTGTACTCTCATGAAGGTTGTTATTTGCCGTGACAATCGGTGGTTGAATAGTTTTCTTGTAGTTGTTGAAGGAAAAGAACTTTGTCTAAGCAGCATTAAATATTACCATCCATTTATGACCCCATCCCATACAGACTAGAAATCACTTTCTAAGGATGTAGCCATTGCCTCGGATATGTGCGCGCCCGTTTGCCCACATGACTAGAGTAGAGCGTGGTGTCGTCAGCAAATATACCCATCTCAGACACAATGCCATCAGGGGGGTCGTTTATGAAAATTAGGAACAATAAAGGTCCAAGGATTGATCGCTAGGGTACACCTGCATTTATGTCATGTTGTTTGGACGAACAGCCATCGAAGACAACCTGGATCTTTCATTAGGTTAGGAATGATATAACCGATATCAATCATCATCATATATCTGAATATTTTAAAAATGAAATGGACGAATAATATTTAATATATTTTCTTAACTTTTAATCATGTCTATCAAATTCAAGAACAGTTTGGAAAACCGATATAGATTGGAAGCTATTCTATGGTTGTAGTAGTTATTCTCACATCGTTTCGGTCGATATAACTTCCCCTCTTCTTCAGCTGCGTCATATTGAACTCGGGAATCTTTATATAGCACTCGTATATAATAATTCCCGAGTTCGATTGCTTATTTTTGTCTGGGCTTTTGTCTATGTTGGCTGTTTTGTGAGGCTGTCAGTAGTGATTATATTTTTGTGTGTGTTCAAGCGTTCTTCTCGTAGGCATGCAACTGTGTTTGCGTGCAGCATTTCTTAGAACAGTCTTCGTTTTTTTTTAATATTGAATCGCTCCAGGCAAGTCACTTCATGCAAAGAGCTAAAAAGAATGAATGATGATTAACGCAAACACAGAAGATACCCATTGAACTTACTCTTTAAAAAGACAATCCTATAGGTAAGTGGGAAACAGTCAACAGGAAAAGCGTTCAACGAGTCTGCAGTTCCTGAGAAAAAAATCCTAAAGAACATATGTCATAATAGTTCTTATAGAAAAAACTAAGACTAGCAACAACACATCTGCAAATTAGGACTCCTTCTGTAATTCTTAATCTAATGTGTAACTGCTTTTTCCCCATTTTGTTTTTCGATTCGCGGCTTTTCGTTTTGTTGACTTTGACAGCGAAATCAACATTTCTATGGTTTGGATTACGTATTTCATTAGTTTTTTATGGCATCAACCACCCACAGTGTTCTATACTTACCTTTCCTCTATCTACTCATGTCCTGCTTACATTGAATCACTCAGTTAATGTGTGCAATTGCTCTGACCTCCGTTCTGTCTCGAGAGACAATTGATGCCCCTTGTAAGCGTTCTCGCGCGGGGAATCAACAGAGTTGCCCAATCATCTGATGAATCGGCACTGCCTGATTCCAGAGTCAAGGAGAAGTCCAAGACGACTGGAAACGATGGCAAGATAAGCAGAGAGTCCTACCCCAATACAATACACGGTATTAGTTTTATTAAATTGATATGATTAGATACACCAGTTTCTCTGTTATTCCTATTCTTTATAATAAGGTTACACAAAAGTGGTGCCAAACTGTTCTGTTCGGGTATTTAATTAACCTTTTCTAGGGAAGGGATTTTTCTAGTATGTATTACTTATCAACTGCAACGTAAGATCACGAACGCGCGAAAGCAACAAGCAAATACAACCTTGAGAACGTTCGTACTGCTATTTAAGTTTAAACAATGAATGATGAATTGGAAATGTGGAAGTGTAGAGAGGGACAGATAGTAAAATGGAGACAGTGTGTGTTAACAAATGAGGGAGAGAAAGAGAAAGGTAGAGGTAAAAAGAGAGAGAGCGATATAGCGGTTGATTTAGAAAAAGAAGAAAAAACATGGAAATTGGGAGTGAGCTAGTGAGCGAGGGATGAAGAAGTTTACATAGATAACGCGAGTGAATGGTCGAGGGAGAAAGAAGGTGAAATGTAAGAGAAAGAGAATATGAGAGAACGATATAGAGTGAGTGAAATATATATATGTATATATTTAGATATGCAGTCGGACAGCGAGGGAGGAGATGTGGGAATAGAGGGGGAAGAAAGAGACATAGAGAGAGTCAATAATTTAATGATTGGGAGAAGAAATAGGATGAAGAGAGGATGAAAGTGAGAGAAATAATGAGTAGGGGAAACGAGAAGGGGTATGGGGATAGAAAAGAGGAATACAAAAAGAGAAAGAATGAGAGAGAGAGAGAGAGAGAGAGAGAGAGAGTAAGTGACGGAGAGGTGAAGAGAGCAGGAAGGAGAGAGAAGTATAGTGTGTTGTAAAGACTCGGAGAGAGTGAGTGAAGACTACAGCAAGAGAGGACGAAGAAAATATATATTTGCAGAGAGTGATATATATATATATATATATATATACATGAGAGGCAGGGGGGTCTCAAAGCCCCCTCCTCACTTTTTTACTTGCATCCCACCACTTTACGGTCATTAATAATAAAGTTATATATGCACGTGTTTAACCGGGCCCCCACTTTTTAGGAGAGCCCCCCCCCCCACACTTTTATAACTGTCCCGCCGGTCCTGAGGAGAGAGAGAGAGAGATGAAAAGAGATGGTAATTAATGACGGAAAAGTAATGAAAGCAGAAAAGTAGTGGAAATATAATGTGTTGTAGAGAGTATGTGAGAGAGTGAAGAATACATGAAGAGAAGAACTAGGAAAGAGATATGGTTGAAAAGAGAGAGAAAGAGAGAGAAAAAGGGAGAGAGAGGGTAATAGAAAGAGAAAGATGAGGAAGAGGAGGAGATTAAGATAATGATATGATGAGAAGAAGTGCTGTCTGTGTAAGCAGTTGAACGTTTATAAAATTTGGTACTGAAAATCCGCAGTGAAAATACTTTTAATGTTTTAGCTCGAAGAAATAGTTGAAATGTGTTGTGGGACCCAACGTTTGTAGAAACGAAATGTCTGTTCAAAATATCGGTCCAGTGGATCTCAAACGCAGCATCATAACTAGACTTTGAAGCTGCAGTAAATCACCCATTGAATTCTTTATACATACTCTTTGGCTAAGATCAAAGTGTAGTATCTGTTCCGATGGATACTGCACCCCATAGACTGGTATTGCCTTGGCCTTCGGGGCTTGATTTACGCCTGTCTATGGGTCTGTCCTGTGCAGTTCTAGGAGGTCCACCCTCCCAGGCTTCGCCTCACCTCTTTGGGGAGGAGTAAGTTTATTGCTTACTGCCTGAGGCGCCCCTACCGGAGAATGCCAATGGGGCTGCCCAGGCAATTTTTAAACCCCACTTTCCCGACCCGACCTTGGGTCACATTATACTTGTGGGAGTAAGATAACTACTGGCCTTGTGCCTAACTCCTGGAGAGGAGTAAATCAATACTCTTTTATATCCTCTTCATAAAAAGTAACAATGTGTACTTATTTGTATACAAATATAAATCCGTCCCGTCAGACAATATTAGCGAGAAAAAAAGGGTTCTGTTCTAGATCCAAAACAGAACCATTTCAAGTGGTGAAGGCAAGTGAGAAAACTTATAGCAAGTCAGACAACCCTCGATGCCTGAAATGTATTCGATACAAATTCTTTCACTTTACATCAAAATACATTAATTGAATGTCTGTCACAATTAGTCACATGTTTTTAGTCTCCATATATTAATAGGAGTTATGCAAGTAAAGTAAACGATGATAGAATTTAATGAGTACAATAAACGGTTTTTTATCAATTCTAAATAAAACGTGTAATACTAATAGAGGGATCATACTATAAAAGAGAGAGGTTATAGAGAAAATGGCACTCATACAGAGTTTGAAACAAACAGCACCGACTTTTAGGCAAAGCAGATGTATGTAAACAGCCGGAAACCACCGAAGCGTTTATCCAATCGAAAGCCGAGAAACCATCATACAGACGACAAAGAAAACAACCTCAAATAGAGCATTACAGGTTGAATGTTACTTTTCTTACTCTAACCCGAACCTAACATCAAATAAACAGCACTCAGTACTTGACTTGCCCACCAAGACTCAGTCATGAATGTTCAGCGAGTTTTTGTTTTAGGGTCGTTCAAAGATAAGCACGCTTAGATACGGCTTGCCAAATTGTCTATAACTCTGACACACTCCTCACATTGTACTCCTCTGATTTTAGCTGTGACGTTGCTATTCAGTTCCGGAATAGTTTGGAGATTTGTCTGATAGACGTTATCGTAGAACTAACTCTACAGAGACAACTCTGAAAGAGGGGGTGTATATCCGATGAGTGTGAAGCCCATTCAGTATCATACATTATACTGATAAGGAGTTCACTAAAGTGACCCACATGATATTGAACAACAATAAAACAAAGAATGTTGGAAATGAAAACATTGCAACTCTGTTGATAAGTCATGAATTTTATTAACGATTCCATGGCTGGTAGTTTAAAGGCCACACCCATACAATGCAATATGGTAAGATTTGGTTCGTTCATCAAATATATCCAGCTATATACAAATAGTTAAAACAAGCACAGTATCCAGCGTTGCCCGGGAGTCATGGAGAACAAAATAAATAGTTAAAAGTGTGTGTAACATCTTTCTTTTAAAACATCTCTCTTTATATATATATACGCACTCTCTATCTATCTCAGCCTCTCTTTCCCTCCTTATGTATTACTCTACCCTATCCCACTCTATCCTCTATACCTCCTCTCGTACCTCATCTCTATCCCTATTGTCACTTCTTTCGCTTTCTCTGACAACTGGAACTATCGTTAACGAATTATTATATATAACAATACTAATAAAACTACTACTACAACTACTACTATTGCTACTACGAATAATAATAAAGTAATATTTGGTGTCTATATTAGAAGTGAATGGACTTTACTGTCGTTTTTATTATAATCTGTGATTTTTTTAAGATTAGGCTCCACTGTTTTTCTAATAAACAATAACTTTTCATACGTTATTCTATTGCCTTTTTTTTTATTATATCATTCTTTTAATTTAATTAATGCTTTTTCTTTGCTTATTAAAATACCATTCATATACGTGATTATTGAAGCACGCCGGACACACGTACGTACACTTTTATTATATTGATAATATATACTAGAACTGCAATGATGAGGGGGTGCAGAAAATATTTGCGGATAGATATTAGCATGTGTCTAGTAGCAAATGAGATACGTCTATGAGCACTAAAATAGATTTTCGAGTCCCATTACATTTGTTTAATAAATTTAGCACTAACGCTCCAAGCTAAACAAATATAGACGGCACATCTCAGCGGACCCAACAATTTAGGTTTACGAAACTGAAAGATCTTGTTCTTAAAAGGAGAATGGATGATAACAAAGGGATATCGATACTTACTTAAAGGTGGAGTAAGTAATTGAATACTTGAATCAAGTTTAATTTCAGATCATACCATTAATGCTCTATGCATCAGAGTGCATCAATGATTTGCCTAGGGCGGACGAATTTCAATGGGACTAATAGAAAGATAAAGTAGCCTTTTGATCTTCGTCTTCTTCTTTCGTGTGAATCAGATGATTCTAGTGTTGGCATTAGTTTCCCCGATGTTTCTCTAGTTAAAAATATTTCTGGAAAGACATCGGATACTTACGGGAAGGACCACGAGAAGGTTGCCAACATCCCTAAGTGGTACTGTGAACCGACTGGATTCGAACTTAGAACACCTAGGTATTCAGTCCGTGTCGATATCCACTTAACAACCGTCACCTCCCAGCCTTTTGATCAATTGATGCAATTAAACAATTGTAACAAGAATGCATTCGTAGAGTGATGTGTTCAGGTCATCCCCTTTTCACAGGTAAATATCTACGCACGATACAATTGTTTAGGATATCAAAGAAGGTATATGAGTAAACTTGAAAATTACACCAATCTTGTGTCATACATGTATGAAAGTTTATAATTATACTTTTATCAGCTGTTTACTTGCGATATTTCCAGACTGAAAGAAAGCCGTCTGCAAATAAGTTCTCTCATACCCCGAAACTGTTGAAAGGAGGGAGATAAGGTCTATTCGCCTTGATCTTCGTTCCGAATCCCTGTTAAATTGGGTAGGTGAACACAGAGAAAGATTTATAATCACTGATTTATTATAGCTTATTCGCACCGACTTTGTTCATTTATTATCATTTTGAGCCGTGTTACGTCACATCCGTTTCAATCAACAACCACAGACCCGGTAATAAATATATAGCCACGAGTACAACAAGTTGAACCCGACTGAACTTTCACTTCCGGTAATTACTGACTAACCGGCTTTTCTACTAGTAGCTTTACTCGCACAATATTTAATGCAATGTCCTATGAAAGTAACCATAATATTCTGGACTACATACAAAAGAAAATATAATATTCATAGAAGGCAAAATATAGTCGAAAATGATGGAGCCACTGGGCTCTTTATGGACACCCCATCCGTATGCTTGTACACGATATTGCCGCTGTATAGAAACACAGAAAGGCGAAAAGCAAAAATGTAAACTTTGGGATGCTATAATGATTTTGTGCGAAATAACTTTTACAAGTCTTCGTGTAGGACATCCATGTCGTGTATTTCCCAGATTCCAAAATAGGGAAACTGCAAAATGGAAGACAATTATATCATTCTCATTCATAGTAATTCTTTCAGTTGTAAAATTGTTGATGAATCATTTTAGGTTTCGGAATTCTTTAGATGAGGATTGATACATTTATTAATATGATTATTCAGACGACTGTTCTCATCTTGGATATTATTCTCATAAAGTTTCAGTCGATGTAAGCTCCAACCTTCTTCAGGTGTGTCTTGTAGAACACAGAAATCTTTATCCCGCAAAACCCGTGGCACCACCGATATAAGTACCAAATAATAATCAGTTCTAAGTGAGAGTTTTCTAGTGGTTGAACGTTCAATACTAATAACATAATTACAAACTACTTAAGACTTTTACCCGGTTTAGGCTGATGGAACGAGAACAAGCTACTTCCGTGGATCAACTAAAAGGTTACGTTCGAAATTCCGTACAGATTCCCGAGATAGATGAGACGCACCTGTGTAATTAATTTTCATTTTTCTTTTTTCTTTGGTATTTAGAAAAGTGTGCAAGACATGGTGAAGTGAAACACGTGGCTCCCTATTTAATCGTAAATGTACGTATTGTAACGAACTAATTTTGCAAAGAGCGGCTGCTCTATAAATAATTGAATAATATCGGGACACCTGAGGTTCAATATCGCCCATGGAAAGGGACTCTGCATTTATATCCGATGGAAAAAAATCAGTCAAATTACTCACTATCAAGAGAAAGAGATTTGAACTCAAATGCTAAATATTTGCCCAGGAAATAAAACCATATTCTGAAACAGAAGTATTTTTTATATTAAAATAAAGACGATCATTGGTTCAAAATTAATAACAAATACGTGACAATTTATATTATATCCTTATTCAAAATAAATATGCAAATTAGTTAACCTTGCGACTGATATCGCATATAGATAACCAGTCTTTAAAAAATAGTGCGTCTAATGCGTTAAATTAAATGACTTTGCCAGATTCAAACCGTTCAAGCGAAAATCCATATAAAGCAGCATTCAAAAAAATGTCATTAAACGTAAATAGCGATATGGAGGTAATATAGGCAAACACTTGACTCTTAAATACATCAAAAGTCAAATGTCGAGACAAAAAAACTCGAATGCACATGAAAAAGGCTCCGCAAACAAGCTCTTCACGAATCACGTAATACTCAGTAAAATAATTAAAAAATTGCCTTTTAATCGTTTTTTTAAGTAAATCATTAAATTGACTTTTAATCGCTTTAGCGCGAATTTATTTATATATATATATATATATATATATATATATATATATATATATATATATTAGTACTTCATGTATCCACATAAAATATTATAAAGAGATATAATTTTTTATGTATCAGTTTTCAGTATTTACTTCAACAGTGCTCGATACGTAAGTAGAGCTAGGTAGTAAGCAATGAAAATATATATGGCAATCAAGCTACACAGAGGCTCCCGTGTTTCATCCCCGGGGGGAATCGTCAGGCTAAATGCCTTTATGTTTACTGTCTATATAGCATATTAAATCATAACAAAAGGAATATATATATATATATATATATATATACTTTTTCCTTTTTTCACCCTTTTTCACTCTTTTGAATATTTATTTATTAATATATTTTTTTCAATTTAACTATTCTCTTTTTTTAATTCTCTTAATTCTCTATGGCCGTTTTACGATCTGATATGTAAGTAAACTCTACATATATTTTGGTCGTTTGGTTATTATTAAAAATGCTGTCTATAAAATAAACATAATCACATGTTCCAGTCTTTAATCTTTGTATGTAAATTCTTTCACAACATGAGAGTTGTTATTTTTGGTTTTACTTTCCGATGTTTTTGGACACGTTTTTTATTAATTTACATTAGGAAAATTCGCACTTATGGAAAATGCAAAATATATAACTCTATATTAGTGTTGTCCATGTATCTAGGAAACGATCCGTCAGGTACCTTTATTTCTTTTGAAAAATGAATAAGGAAATATTAATCTGGAAACTTAGGGCGGAATAAAACCGCCGAACCACACTCTGTCATAATGAGGTATAGGTTCGTTTATAGACGGTGCTGTCTCCCAGGTATTAGAGAGAGTGTTGGTACGTGCCGATTATCTGCCGTCCGTCCTCAGCTATTTGTGTACACAATCAGAATGCCCCTTCGCGACGTGTGGTTATACTCACTTTCCGGCATTGTGACACATCTTGCTGTAGTGGGAAGCAAGTAAATCCCGACCGATTTTGTTCATCACTTAACTGTCAATACATTGGAAGAAGTTATTTATTGCAGCTGGTTATTTATCACTGGAACTGTGATCGTCGTGTAGATGAAAAAGATTCAAGAATATTTCTTTTCAGTCGGCAAAGTGGGCTTAATGCTCTTCCGAATTGTTTGTATCCACGTTTCCTTTCAAATCACATTACATTTATCTTTTGAAAACTAGGTTTGTTAATTTATTTAATTCATAATTCAGCGTTACTATGGTCGATAGGTACATGTCAAAAGGTCATCTGATTTTTCGCAAGTGAGTTTACAACTAAGTTAAACACTGGTTCATCTCAATATGGTATTTTATAACGAATTCAAATAGCTTAAAATCATTTAAAAAATAATGTAAAACATCGACGGCAAGAACTGTGCCTTCTTTCTCTATATACTTAAAATCAAACTTTCAATTTGCGAAACACAATACCGCGGGACTGCTTACCCGATGCCTACAACATTATCACATTCAAGTCGAATGTCAGCAAATAAATACTGATTCATCTTCTTAGGTAATCAACATATTCCTTTTCACTCATCGTTTACAATCCTCTCGTAGTATTGTTCATAAACTAACTAACGATCTAATTAAACTTTCTCTTCAAGTAGATTTTGTCCTATTCAATTGATGACCAATTAGTATTAAAAATGAGTAAATCTATTAGTATTCTGCTTATTCATTGCAAACACGAAACGTTCTTGTAACAATAAAAAAATATATTGTACTTCATATTAACCTTGCTCCTTCACATATGCATTTTTCAAACTCTTATCAATTCTCCAAAAATATAAGGGTCTTTATTAAGTATGTTTAATCATGGGAAAATATCATTTAATCTGAAACATAACCTTACAAACATTAACCACGCTTACGCTTAGCAGTTTTGTTCCAAATTCATAATGATCGGTTAATTAGTTTGGGAGTGATATATATATATATATATATATATATATATATATATATATATTAACACATATTCATATACATATTTTTCCTCTCTTTCTCTACATCTCTCTTTCTTTTCTTCATATTTCTATTATTATACTAAATTTGCGTTAATCAGTCTTTGTTTCCATGAGTATTTTTTAAAAATATATTTAACTACACGAAACACATGCAAAAATATTCGTCAGTTTTGGGGTCATAATATGTTTGATAAAAAAACTTCTATTTTAATTGTCCTAATAAGACTTAATTTGTCAATCTGTGTTTATTAACAGTCACCGTTAATAAAGAACAGAATAAATAAAAATATTGGAATAGTACATTATGAAAAAAGAGACTATTAACACAGGCAGTAATACTGTTTAAACCGTAGTTGGAGAGGAAAAGAGAGACATATCAATATAACGATATATATATATATATATATATATATACACACACATTTATTTAAATACCGAGGAATATATATATCGAGTACCCCTTAACAAAACTGATATATATATATATATATATATATATATATATATATATATATATATATATATATATATATATATATATATATATGACCAAGATTTATATTTAACCGATACAAACAGCCGCTCTGATAGACACATAATCGTAATGAAATGAATATTCACAAAACTAATTAAAATACAAGGACGCCACATGACATTATACAGAAACCACCACACAAATAATATCGATATAGCAACCCTTTCATGACCCAAGGAATAAATGCCACTTAGGCTTGCAGTTTTCACTGAACCCCCACTTCTATTAGATACCAAGCCAGACCTTCACACCTCGACCCAACGTAAAAACGGCCCCTTTCATAATAATCTACAACCTTATAAACCCTTAAGAATAAATATATAAATATAACACAGTAATCCTTAAATAACATTTATACATCGCTATTCTGTTAATTGATAACAGTCAGCCACGCCTAATTTTAAGCCACGCCGCGTCTTAAATAAATTACACACCACATATCATCCCTAAATACAAATAAACAATAGAAACAGATGAACGTGCATCCCCCGTAATCAGTAATTCATTCATTCATTTTATATGAATCAGATAATTATATTGTGGACATTCGTTTCCACGATATATTTACAGTAAGTATTCTTTCTAAAAACACATTGAGTACTTACAGGAGAGACTGCCTGGAGGTTGCTAACATCCTAAGTGAAAGTGTTTCAGCGGAACGAACTGGATTCGAACTTGGCACACTCAGATTGTTAGTCAGTGTCGTTAACAACTTAACAATTGTCACCTTCTAATTAGTAATTAAGTTGTATTTAAATAATACTAAGTAACAATTAAGGTCCCCCAACATATATACCCCCCCCCCCCTGTAAATATCGTTATTCTCCATTAAGGACAAGCTGGGAAAGAAAACCGGACGATAAAACTGCGTTTATCTTCTTCTTTCTCCAATTTTTCGAACTGTCTTGTTTCCGTGAGAAGCTGACTGTTTGAGATGTTTGTCCGTCTATCTATCTATCTATCTATCTATCTATCTATCTATCTATCTATCTATCTATCTATCTATCTATCTTCCCAAATACTGAGCACGGGCGCATCTGCCTTTACAGTTAAGTGCTTGATCCATTATTAATTCCATGTGTTTCTTTAGAAATAACCTCACGCACATAACTAAAATTGAATAGGGCACTTTTTCCCCATCTTTAATGGACAAATAATGATATTGGACAATATAGGGAACGTTTCTCTCTATGGTCACGCACGCAGGGATAGACACCACTACACTTACGTTAAACAATGTATATATATATATATATATATATATATATATATTTAAATATATATATATATATATATTTATATATATATATACATACATACATGAGCAATGGCATTTTTCGTACTAGTTTAAAAGAGGTAAATAGAAAGGAGCATTGTGTTTTAGTTTTGTCCCTTAAAATCAAATATAGTGTCAGTTTTTGAATAAATACGGATGGTGTTTGGAAGAAATCGATCTAAAGAAGTGGTTTACAAAGTAGGTTTTTCTATTTTTCGCCAAGGATACTTTGTGAATAACTCTTGTCATGATATTTTTAAAATATGCTTGAAAATCTGTATTGTCTGGACAAATGGAGAAACCGTCGTAACATTTGAATCGATTTACTGGAAAATAAAGGTATACTCACTGGAATCTGCTTTTTCCATTGTTTATTATAAATAATCTGGAATTATACGTACATACCTATTGGGTATACAAACTAGATGTTTGATAAGAAATGTATATATATATATATATATATATATATATATAGATAAATATATATATATAACTTAGAATAAAATATACATGGCAAGTTAGCTACATTCTTGCAAGAAATCATTAGACTAAACACGTGGATGGATGTTTTGCGAACCTAAATCTAAGTAGTGTTTACCTTAGCGAACTAACTAATCGTTTTGTTGTTTAATTAACCTGGTTTGGACTATTATTCCTATTGGGCAATGGCTAAACATCTTCCAAAAAAAGAGACTGACAGCTCTGTTTAAGATGTGTTAAAGCAATCCGTACTTTTAAGTATGTAAGTAAAATGGTGACATTATCCTGCCATGTTGGAACTAAACTAATTTGTATGTTCTCTTTTATATAGTTACCTGTCGGCAGATAGACTTACTTTTTATTGTTATAGTGTTTTCATATATATATATATATATATATATATATATATATATATATAACTTAGAATAAAATATACATGGCAAGTTAGCTACATTCTTGCAAGAAATCATTAGACTAAACACGTGGATAGATGTTTTGCGAACCTAAATCTAAGTAGTGTTTACCTTAGCGAACTAACTAATCGTTTTGTTGTTTAATTGGCCTGGTTCGGACTATTATTCCTATTGGGCAATGGCTAAACATCTTCCAATAAAAGAGACTGACAGCTCTGTTTAAGATGTGTTAAAGCAATCCGTACTTTTAAGTCTGTAAGTAAAATGGTGACATTATCCTGACATGTGTGAACTAAAGTAATTTGTATGTTCTCTTTTATATAGTTACCTGTCGGCAGATAGACTTACTTTTTATTGTTATAGTGTTTTCATATATATATATATATATATATATATATATATATGATAGTTGTCCCAAAGTAAAGTTTATTCTGTGTCTACAGTTAGTTGCTATTTCGCTTCTACAATTTATTAATTATTTGCTGGTTTTAAAGTGTTGGATTTCTAGTTTCTCGTCCTAGCATAATGTACACGGGTCGTCTAACTATCTAAATGTCTTCGTCAAGCGAAATCTCTTACATTCGACAATAGCCTCATGTCCGATTACTTTGAGTTCTAAATAATAGTTCAGTCATAATGTTAAAATCTTTATTTTCTGTTATTGGATGTGCTAATCGGATTATTATATGCTTATATACGATTCGAAGGTACATGCTCTGTATTCTAAAGGAAGGCGTGATTTATATATTTTACATATAAAAGCAAAAGATGCTTAAAAAATGAACTTTCCCAAATGTATAACTACCAGCGACCATGCACGATCAAGTTCTATTTAAAACAGACGTCTGCAACGTTAGTCCACATTATCGGACGAGACACTTCTACAAGACCAAGAAGGATATTACGAAAAAAAGGTTTATACCCTTTATTAGTCTAAGCTCTGTCGAGGATTGTTTTATTAAGCAAAATATTAGATAAAAAATCAAGATGAAGAAAAAGTTGTTGCATAGCCCCTTATAATCTATACCTTCGTTTCTTCTCGGTTTGCTCTGACGTCTAGTGGTTGAGTTCTTTCTTCGCCTCTGTAGTGGCCATCTCCGTGAGTTGTCTGTAACAAAAAAACCTTTTCTCATAAGACAACCATCTTTTCATGTTAATTACTTTTTATTCGGCATGAGTTTCTATTGCTCGTGGAAATGCTTT
>OY744540.1:60187557-60247557 GCA_963556195.1 Sepiola atlantica | reverse complement strand
CCATCTTTAAAACGAGACGTTACTACGCATTGAGCAACTATTTATGAAGTATAAACGATAGACGGCTGCTGTTTTCTGTCACGTAACATGCACGACTTACGTTTTATAATCTCTATTTTAACATATATTTTCATCAAAAATATATGTTATACACAGTTTTCTTGAGGAAATACGTTAACTTCCATAAACAAAGTTTATTTCTGAGAACTTTCCGTCAGTTCAACACAGTACAACGAGGCTGTTTTCTGGCTGACTACAACATGCCCGTTATCAAGTTAAGAGATTCTTATCGAGCCTTCCTCTTGAATAATCAATTTTTGTTCATTTCACCCATTGTCGCTAAGTTTTCGAAGGTGTTGTCTCAAACGTCATATTGACAAACTCATTACCCTTTGTCCTCAAATGGCCTTTGGGCTTAGATAAGCGGTTACACATTAGTATATATATATATATATATATATATATATATATATATATATATATATATATATATGTGTGTGTGTGTGTGTGTGTGTGTGTAATACAAAATTGAACTTATATTCCAACGTAATGGAAAATGAAACTTGGAAAACCAAATATATTATTTATTTATTCATCAATGACTTGTCGTGTTTCAAAACTTCCTCAAGATGAGGGGTCTACAGAAAATTGCACACAAACAACAAAATATTTGAAAGAAATGGTTGTAAAGGGCGAAAAACTTTAAAAGACTTCTCATGAAAGAATAAATTATGAGCTACAAATCGGTTATAGCAGTGGGAGAAGTTGAGTTAACTGTGGAAGGTGTGGGGGTAAATGGTTGAGATTTGATTTAGTAAACAATAAGGAAGGGTGGGTGAGCGTCCGTGATGTTAGCCGAAAAAGGTTGTTTATGAAAAGATACGTGATACGCTGAAACAGATTGTAAAAGTGGGAGACGTTAATGCAACTGGGACCGGTGGGGGGGGGGGGCAACATCATTATTAAACCTGATTTATTTAAACCATGAGGAAGGAAGAGGAAACATGCTTATTGTTTATTGAAGTTATAAAGTTTGTATCGAAGCAGACGAACGGGAGGATTAAACACCAAGATCGCATAATCCGATGGGGTGGGCGGGGTGGACGGAGAGGACGAGAATAATATTTGGCGAGGGGAAGGTAATGTATTAATATATAATATATATACCCATTTAAATATATATATATATATTTTACATAAATTACCCAGACACTATTTCTTTCTCTAAGCTAAAAATAGAAATAAAAATTAATAACTTCAAGCTGTCACCCCATTTCCTCTTTCCCATGAACTTTGTAAACTGCTGCTGATAACAGGTTGAGCAAAATCGCCTTTTCATTTTTGCCATTTTTCATTAACACCAATGCCGATTTAGGCAAATGAAAATTAATCACTGTATGATTTTTCTGCTTTTTTCTTCATCCTAATGAAATCTACAATAAAGACGAAACCTTGATGAATAAATACATAATATAGTTGTTGTCTTTCCTTTTTCATTTTCATTTAATTCGCAGTTTTATTCATATATATATATATATATATATATATATATATATATATATATATATATATATATATATATGGTAAATAAAAAAGGTGAACATTGATATTATTTATGTCAGGACGTTCTCAGAGTGATTCTATTTCCTCCGCTTACACCATCCTATAACGCGACCTTAATCTTAAATCCTCCCGTTCTCCTGAATCGATAAAAATTTTATAACTTCAAGAAACAATACGCATGTTTTTACTTCCCTTTAAATGACTCGAACCGCTACACATTTTTGCCCGCACATACTTTTATCTTTTTAACCACATTACTTATCTTTTCATAAGCGACTTGTTTCCACTTACATCCTACATGCTCATCCCCTCTCTAATGGTTTAATAACTCCGACCGCTACTATTTTCGTTCCATACACTTACCACACTTAACTCAACTTCTCCTTCTACTGCCATCTATTTGTAGCTCATGATTTATCTTTTCATACGATGTATTTTAAAGCTTTGTTTTCAAATATGCTGTACTTTTTATGTTATTTTCTTCAGACCGATCACCCTGAGGAAGTCTTGAATTAAATATGAATACATAAATTATGATTCTGGTCTTCCTGTTTTCATTTACACATATGTATGTATATTATATATACGTGTTTCGAGGTATTCAATTTGGAAAGAGTTTCATATAGAACGGGGCACAACATTATTTTTTCGAGCTCTTTTGAAAGCAACATCTCGTCAGATGACAATTGTTATTTAAGAAAATACATACTAAACGAGTAAGAGCAGAAATTCAGGAATAATAATGTTTTAATCGATGTTTTAAATGTATTTATTTTAATCGATTTCCACCCATTAAATCGGCAATTTAATTTCCCCATTTCTTCTCTTTGTCGTTTATTATATATTGTGTTTAGCAATGATTGTCTCCAGATGAGATATTGGTCGAAAGAGCTCTAGAGTATAATTTTTCGCCCCTTTTATTTAAAAGTTATATATATATATATATATATATATATATATATATATATATATATATATATATATATATATATATATTATTATTATTATTATTATTATTAGAAAGCATGAACAATGCGTGAACATACCGGAGGTCGTAAAAATAACAACTTAAAACATGGCGATTCTTTTAGTATTATTACTATTTTTTTCGTATTTCCAAAAAATTAAATCTTATTACTACTAGCCCTCTCACTCGATCTTTCAAGTTTCATGGTAGGCCGCGATTTCTCAGTATTTCGGGGATATACTTCTTTGTCAACTCTTTCTACTTCATTGTCTCAGGGTCTCTTTCTACGTGCGTGTTTTAGTTTGCTGTTATATATATATATATATATATATATATATATATATATATATATATATATATATAATGTTTTATTTTCATCTGCAGTATTTTGTCGTCTGGTGTCTTGCATTTTAACAAAGGATCTAAACGGTGGCCAATTCTGGTGAATCCGTACTGATACTGGTAATACAGCACAGCTAATATATATATATATATATATATATATATATATATATATATATATATATATATATATATATATATATATATATATATAGATAGATAGATAGATAGCTACTTTAAATATGAGAATCACATTCCTCTAGCTTTTAATGTTTTTATTTCCCTTCCAGTAGTCTTTTCTGATTTTACGTGTGTAAGTAATTGTCTTTCCCACCCTCCCCACGAGGGCCGTGTGTGAAACATAGCTGAGGCACAATGTGGGGTGAGGAAGGTAAAAAAAACTTCACGGACGACTAAAAGACAATAAAGCTCGGCTGTGTAAAAATTGCTTGAATCTGATATGTTGACATTAACCATTAGATGCCGCCTCATACGATCGGTGATAAACAACTCTCATTCAAACAAGTGAGGCAGCGAAATTAACTGTTCGTACCCTAAAGCTAATGCAAATTATAATGATCACCTGACCACTAAACAGAAGAAACAAATCCAATCTAAAGACCGAGAAGTGATTGTTTAAATAAAGGATATGATATCATTAACTAACCCTGCAATCCAATATTACAATCGATTGGATGCATTAACCACTTCAGCAAAGCATGCAGTGTAATATGTATTCAAGTAAATGAAACTGTGCAATCCAATATAAGATAGAACATTATACAATCTGGAATAGTATAAAACGTAATATAACCTAACCGCTCTCTGTTATTTGATCGCACGTGGAAGACCAACGTCTCTACTGGGCGGGATCGGAGGAAGCGATCGATTTCTTTGGATTAGGCTAATGTCGGCCGCCATTACGTTGAAGGCCAGAAATAAAACAAATACGGTATGCCAGAGAGAGAAAAAAAATCAAAGGAAGAATGACTCGTACGTTTTTTTTTTTTGTTATTTTCTTTTTGTTCTCGTTGCATTGCATAATCTGCTAGACTTTTTCTTTTGCTATTTTCTAGTCGGCGTCCATTATTATCGACTGCGAAATTCAAATCTGAACTAGTTTCCTAGCAACTGGGTTTTTTTTTTCTCCGCGTAGTGAGGCCTGGTATTTGTCGTCGAGCCTCGCATCCATGAAAACGGCTCTTGTGTTTGGAACAGATTACCAGGGCTTCAAGCAGACGAAACATAAAATAATATAAAAAATAAAACAAAAGAAGCAATAAATAATCATATCCCAGAATCGATATGCTAATTGTAATTTAATATTTTTCTCTTTTCATAGCTGAAAATAGTATTTTTTTGAATTAGCACTTTGCCAAGACTCACAAACGACGTATCAGCTGCAGTTATTTACGATAAGACTCACTCTCTCTATCAGGTACGTGATGATTATTTAGGGCACACTGCCTGGAAAAGAATAAATAATACATTCTATCATATCACAGGATCTATATGTTAATTCTTATTTGTACTTTTTCTTTTTTTCAATTATGATAATAAAAATTTTTTTTAAATTAATACTTTGCCCAGACTCACAAATAACGTACCAGCTGTTGTTATTTTCTATAAGAGTCACTCTCCCTAGTAATTATGTTAATACAGTGACAATGCTATAAGACCCACTCTCTATACCCGTTTAATATTGTGGGTACCGAAACTAGTAATTATTAGGGAATTACTTTCGTATTGTGCAGTATCAGGCGGTTAACCTTTATGACCATCACTGGCCTGGGAACGATAAATTATGGGATATGACAACAGACAACGAACGGTGAGAGCGAAAAAACGCAAGTCGGATATAAAGCAAGCAGACCGTAAATAATATGTCTAACAATCGGTGTAAACGAAGCACTGTGCTTAAAACAAATGCCCCGTTTAAGCAACATCCTATATATGTCAATTGTCCGTTAGATAAGAAAAAATTAACACAGCTAAACAAACGGTTATTAAATGCCGGGTCTCGTAACGCCACCTCATGAACTCTTTTTCTTCCTATTGCAGTTTTTATTCTCTTGAAATATTTGCTCTGACGATGCTTGGAAGTCAAGTCTAGCCAACATTTTTTTCGGACGTGTTTATACACGTATGAAGAATGAGAGAACAACAATTGCTATTTACTGTAAAATGAATTTTATTTGACTTTGCTATTACAATATTTTTCCCGTAACAATGAGTTGCTCTTTGCTGAATTATTTCAATAGGAGATAAACCCTATATGTAAGATTGGTACGTAGATTTGATTGGTACGTAGATTTGATTGGTACGTAGATTTGATTGGTACGTGTATATTCACTATGTTTATACCGTCTCCAGCCTGTCTCTTAGGTGTGCATGCGTATACTGTTTTCGATGGTCTGATAAGTTTAATAGATGAATAAATCTGCGTCTACCTTGGTTCTGATACGCTGGATATAGCACATCGGAAACTATTATCCCTAGGGATATTCTTAAATTAAATAAATCAAATGCATTTACCATAAATTTATAGATTATTATTATTATTATTATTATTATTATTATTATTATTATTATTATTATTATTATTATTATTATTATTATTATTATTATTATTATTATTATTATATGTTCGGTACAAGCTTCGAACAGAACTTGAGAGTGAAAGAGAGGGAGTGACATGAAGAGAAAGAGAAAGAAAGAGAACGGAAGGGAAAGATAGAAGCGTTAGCTCACAACTGTCTATTTTTAGACTGTATTTCGCACATCTGTTTCGTTCGTAGCCATTCTTTTGTATCTTCGCTTATGCAATCATATTCTTGTCACTTTTGAACCATTGATCATTTGTCATTTTGTTTCCGATTTTCATTGTCTGTAAAAAGTGTGCGTTTTTTAAAAGACCAGCAATATACAATAACTAAAAGTGAGAGTGCAATTGAATCTAACTTCAAATCGCATCTAACCAATCCAGTCTAATCAAATAATTAATTTTCATCAATATAAGAACCACACTCCTTATAAAGGTTGTATGCATTTATTAGTATTATATAGTATTTACCATTAATATACTGTGGAATTTATGCGTTATAGAAATTGACAAATGGTATAAGGTTAATAATTTACAGCATAATCACGTTGGAACATCAGTTTTCGTTTTATCACCGAATTTGAACGACGTTTAACCTGGTCAGTATCAGATATGTGACCATTTTGTCAAACCGCACAGTAAAAATACATATTTCGTCTTTGAATAATCTTAGCCTTCTGAACGATTCACCTTTAATGACAATTAAACATTGCATTCAGGCTGTAAACAAAGCTTTTTTTATTTGACGCTTCTTTTGCAAATTCACTCCTGAAATATTTCTACCAATTTGTCTCTATCCTAATGCCACTATTTGAGTATGGTGTTCAGACTTCTGCTTCGTATATAATACGTGATATCTAGCCAGAGTTCACTAGGTCGCTCCTCGAATGGTAGAGAGACTACGGAATACGCCCTACGAAAACCGATGTTCGAAGCATAATTTTGTTCCCCCTTAAGCGTCGACGTTTACAAAGTGATCTCATTTGGGCCTAAAATCTCCTAATTTTAGCCTCCCTAAGGACCTATTATTCACTCCCGCACCAGAAACTGTTTAACAGCTGATTTTGTTTAAAACGAAGGAGGCCCGCTTTCCAAACTATGATCTTTGGATCTTAGAATCGACTTCCTGAAGATTCTGTAAATGAGCAAACGACGCAGCAAGCATGCTTCAGTTGCTATTCTCTTCTATCAATGTAAATCTATGCAACCCTTTTCCCAGCATTGCAAATGAAGCATACTTGTTTTATTTTGTTCCTTATTAATCTTTCTATTTACATTTTCTTAGAAAATAGGTGACAATGATTAAAACAGAAATGAACATGAAAAATCTTCAGTGCTGCCGGATAAGTAGAGCTATTTATTTAATAAAGGACTAACTTTTTTGTACACCTTGTATAACTTTGTTTTGGAGAGTTTTAGATCAGGATTGATTATTGGTATTATTTAGATTATGCAGACTCTGTTCTCATGTTGGGTGTTATTCTCACAACGTTTCGGCCGATGTAAGCTGCGCCCGTTTTTTCTGGTGCATCATATCGAACTTTGAAATCTTTATGTCGAAGTCGGAAATCTATACGAAATTTTGAACCGAACCAATGTTTAATCGACGTTGGTAGTCTACTCTCAAGAATGAGCTTGGAGAAGTCTTAAAACCTGGTCATGGCTGATGAAACCAGAAAAATCTACAGTGGATTATATGAAAAATTCGGTTTGGAATACCGTATCAATTTCCGAGTTCGACATGATGCGCCAGAAAAAGGTCAGAGGTTATATCGGCCGAAACGTTGTAAGAGTAACATCATAGCTGGAATAATACACATAATACAATTCAGGTTACATTGTTTTGCAATTGATCTTCTTTACAAGATCGGATGTACAAAAATCGATATCGATTGATTTCATTTTGTTCAAACTCAACCAAATAAATAAAGGAATATAAATGTAATACTCATAACAATATCGAAATAAAACTGAATCTATTCCTCCATTTGGTCTGTCAATCTAACGGCATATCAACCCTTTATTACTGGTTTAATGCCGAACAATTGCCTTGTTTTCTTTGAAGTTCATCGATACAATTTCTAAAAAAATATAATATAAAACTGTACTTAAACGAACTACGCGATTTGAATAATTCCAACAATAGTTTATAATCAACGAGCTCGCCTTGCCGGCTCGCTATCGCTTCTTAAATTTCGCCACTTGAAATACTGCAAACATTAATTTATATAATAAACATTAAATTCACAACTTTGTTGTATCACGAAACAAAATCTTTCTTATTTATTCATATTGATAAACATAAACAATTTGGTAATTTCTATAAAAGTGTATTTATCTTAAATGTGACTGCAAAGAAAAGAAAAGAAAAGAAAAGAGAGAAGACACCCATTTGCTATTTCACTCGCAATTTAGAAATATATCGCAACTAGCGTAAAATCAAGTCGGCCCCTCTAAAAAGACGAACATTTGAACATTTGCTAAATATTTGTCTAGGAAACAAAACAATATAAGGAAACAGCACTAATTGTCGTATCAAAAGCCAAACAGTCATTGACTTAAAAAAAAACAACAACAAATAATAGATTAGTAATAAAATTTCCCTTTTCGAAATTAATATGCAACTGGTTTCCTCGATTCTTTAATGTACTTGCAGAAGAGACCTCGTGAAGGTCGCCAACATACATATATTAAAATGATCCTATGGAACTGACTAATTCTGTACATCCAAGTCTCCCGCCTGCTCCGTTATTCACTGAAACGTTGTGAGAATGACATTCAAAGTTAAAACACTAGTCCGAATAGTCCAAATAATACAAACTATGAATACTTATCTTAAAAATCTCAAAACACAAATGACTTGTTTATAAATAGTTCTTAGAAAATCGTGGGGTCAACACTTTTCTAACAGTATAAGTATAATGGTCATAATAGATCCGCTCGGATTTAAAGTTGAAGAATTCCATAATCCGCAATGATATTCGCTAGATGAAAGCGCTTTCCTTATAAATGCAAGAAATAACATTTTTATTTCAATCCTTAAAGTATATTGAACACTTTTTTATCTCTATATATACATTCGTAATGACTGTGTGTATGTGTGCGTTTCCTATAGTTAGAAAGAATTTGAGCATCTACATAAAATCTAAAAGTGCATTCTTATGTACAATTTTATGAAGAAGACAAGGAAAATGGTCCCAACTCTCTATATCTACTCATAATGGTGCAATGGGACAGAACCCTCGTCAAAAATTCAAATTATCCTGGTTTGATGAAATTTATATCTTTTTATGAAAGTTCGTAGGAAAGACAATTGACGTGTTCTCGAATCTCTCTGTTCCCATTTATGTGCAGACTCCAAGTTAGACCCTTCTTTAAACTTGAAATATGTATATGAGATTTTAATGAAATTTAGACCATATGTCGAAGACACTAATTGTAGAGTGTTTTCCAAAATTGCATGTTCTTCCCAACTATATAAGGCAGGGAAACGGAGGGCGACAGTAAAACACGAAAGTAATATAGTGTTATGAGAATTGTGAAAATTACATAGTATTGCTCCTCATTAAATCCCGAGCAACGTTGAGTTTTCCTGATAGTTTTCTTTTAAATAATGATCTATGTATCTTGAATGCATAAATAATTGCTTATCATCTAATTATAATATTACGGTCACATCGTGTTGGTATCACCAAAGTTAAGCAATGTTTAACTTAGTTGATAACATAGATGGCTGATCATTTCAGAATACTATGTGTTGTACGCAATCTCACCATTCATGTGTATGCATACATTGCTGCGACTATACCCGGCGATAAACTAGGGGCAGGTCATCGGGATTGTTCGGTGTGTTATCCACACATGTTCATAAATTACTAGCAAATGCATGCTTCCTCTGGTCGCATATTTTTGCTAGGCTTGGAGGACGATATGATGGCGAAGAAAGATATACTCAACTGACCACCAACGGAACAGGTAATGACTGAGTGAATGATATCATGACAACGGAATAGATGATACACTTATTCCAAAAAACAAATAGAAGAGGTAATACCTAGGAAGATCCCATTCATAAAACGAGAAGTTAATGCCTATGAGTATAGTCTCATCACAACAGAACATATATCACATCATCCCCTCCCCTAAAGGAAAATATAATACATGGGTAGATTAATCCAACCCCTATTTAAACGAAGGAAGGAATTAATGTGAAGATGATCTAATGACAACAGAACTGATACTACAATACCCACTCACCCATGAAGATATAATATAATATAATAATAGATATCAGGGTTTTTTTCGTTCGTTTAAAAATGTTTAGTCATGAAAATATTTTGATGGCTCCTTGGCCTTTTGGCTACGATCAAAATGTAGTATCTGTCCTCAGCATCTAACGACATCAGGCGTTTTATTATTGACGAAATTATTTCGTATTATATAAGAAAATATCGCAATGCAAATTAAACATGTATGTTACAGAATAAATATTTATTAGAAGCTGTTTATTAAATAAATATAAAAATTAGTAATACCCAATGCTTATTATGGGAGTTTGCAGATTACTTTCAAAATCGTATCTTGTATCATATAATTAAATATGAATAAGCCGTTCTAATGTTAATCTAGTTAGGATAAGTAGAACAACTCTTTACATTTATTTATTTAGATTATTGAATGGAGTTATGAATTTGTAGTCATTTAATTTGAATCAATGTTAATATCACGTTCGTTATTGCAGGACGGTTTCCATCGAGGTGAAGGATGCGGTCGACATAACGAGAACTACTTCGCCATCTTGAAACATGGCATAATCGGACCGTTTTGGTTGAAGAACGATGTTCAGAAGACAATGATGGTCAATACAATATGTCACCAGCACCGAGACGCACATGTATGCCATGTGTTGTAAAGTGTAAACTTTATAACAAGAGATACTGCATGGACACTCATTTTAATTGGCATTACGAAATTCTATAACTTCTTGTCTTTCGTTTTTGGTTAATAAATTAGGAGCTTCTAAATGGGTCACATTAATACTGAGACACCCTATACTTCACTTCAATGTCGTATGTTTCGCCTTTAATGGGCTAATAAGGAATATGTTCTATTGATTCAATTCCCGGGTGTCTGGAGTATGCCTGAGGAAGAATGACGATGTCCATGTTAACTATATTGTATTCATCTTAACTAAGGGCACTCAATTCTCTCAGCTAGAATTTCCTGCTGATTTCAGAGGATATTCAACTCTTTTTTGTATAACAAATATGTCCATGCAGTAAATGTGTAGCATTAGTCAACAATGAGTACAAACACGAAAAAGATAGATGCCTTACTTGCATCAATATTGTAGCAATCACTGTTTAATGGCTGATAAATCAATCTTGAAAATCAGCGTTTTCGATTTTTGTTAATGAATGTTAATATCCTCGAAACAACTAGGACTTTACTTCGGAAAATGGCTAATTACTCAATTAAAATACGTCTTTCTTGTGGAAATACGAAACAAAATAACACGTCCTTATTTACTTGTATCCCCAAAAAGACAGGGGTAGAGAGGTCGGCTTTTTAATGTGATGACAAAAAAAACACTCTGGATTCGGAAAAAATAGAATTGTCCCAGTCTAGATAAATTTCTTCTTCACTGAACGAACACAGAATAATTGTTGTATCAGAAGAGATACTAAACTTTGTCCCTAGCCTAAACGCTAATACAAATAAAAAAAGCATGTTTTATGTTGGGAAACTATATTTGAAGAATGGATATTATATTAAAACAATATTGATGATTTTGCGAGTCGTTCGATAGTAAAATGTACCTTATTTTTTGAAAAACCCTTATATATCATCCACTCTCATATATACAGTTATCTTGTTAGGTTTTCAAAGTAAAACAAAAACAGTATTTAAGCTGAGAAATCAAACTTTACTTCTGACTAGCCAATATGCATTCGTTATGGTTCTACAATGTGATTGGCAATATAGTAACGCACTTAACTACAATTTATCTAAATATTAAATAGACCGGACAAAACGACTGAAAATGTGAAACATTTTTAAATAATCACCTAAAAGTAAAAAAAAAAAACAGAAAGCGGATAACTCATCATAAATTGAGAAATATAGTACGTGTTTTAGATTTGTGCGTATCAATGTTAATACTGTGGGAAATACAACGGATGGGCCCCTAGAAATTGGTGTATCGCGTTCTTAGGTTTGAAATATAATTATTTAGAAATCGCATTTTCGCTGGACTCTTACGCTTATTTTGAAATCGCATTTACCCTGGTCTGTCTCGTTTTCGTTTGACCGTTTAAAACAACATAAACGCGAGGATTTGATTAGTGCATCTTAAGACATCGTTCATATGATTGGATGTGCTTCCCACTAAAAGAAAAATCAATCACTTTCCTCGTAGCATCTTTGCTGCCAAATCAGGCCGGCCGTCAATTATAACTGACGCCGTTCTGCTGTTATTAAGTTTTGATCTGATAGGAAATGACGTATTTTAAAAACGCTGATCGTGCGACATAAGCAGCAGCGGCGGCATCAATCGAATGGCGTGATTTAAAAGCAGTAATTGGCAATTTAAGTTCGAACTAATAACTATAATTTCAAATACAAGTTTGTTTTCGATTATCAAATGTATAATTATGATTACCGTATCTATTCGTGAAATAAACGACATTTTACAACCAATTGCTCACCTAAAACGAACAGAGTCATACAATACAAAAATATATGTTTATGAATCGTAGAAGCCTACTTTAATTATCTACCTAAACATACCTTAATGATTTGCATCATTTGGATGATTCAAACTACGACTAGCATCTTTAATATTATTAACACAATGTTTCGGCTGATGTAATCTCCGACCTTCCTCGTGTGTGTTTTGTCGAACTGGAGAATCTGTACGGAATATCGAACTGAACACTTTTTCTTCTATGGGTAGATTACTCTTGATCCGTACGCTACGATCGAATAGAAACCTTAGTTAATGTATTCTATGTTTCGTCCGTACTGAGGATTGAATCATCAAACGCAAGAATAGTATCACTTAAAACTGATTACTACTTAGCACGTTTATTAGTGGCGCCACGGGGTCCGTTTAAAATTAAGACTACTGACCTGATCTTGAATATTTTTATCTGAACATTTTGGTCGATGTAACCTCCGAGCATCGTCAGGTGCGTCTTACTGAACTCAGGAATGGTTAGTATAACTCGGGAATCTGTACAGAATTCAAAACTGAACCTGTTATTTAATCGACAGAGGAAGCATCATCTCCTTCCCTCAAACACGATCAGATAGAAGTGTAAAGTAATTCTTGATTATATTGATTCATCTACTCACACTGTGTCCACTTTCTTGGTCTTTTGGCTAAGATCAAAGTGTAGTATCTGTTCCGATGGATACTGAACCCCATACTGGTGTTGTCTTGGCTTTCGGGTCTTGATTTACGCCGGTCAATGGGTCTGTCTGTGCAGTTCTGGAAGGTCCACCTTCCCAGGCTTTGCCTCCTCTATTTGGGGAGGAGTAAGTTTATTGCTTACTGCCTGGGGCGCCCCTACCGAAGAATGCCGACGGGACTGCCCAGGCAATTTTTAAACCCCGCTTTCCCGACCCAACCTTGGGTCACATCTTACTTGTGGGAGTAAGATAAAAACTGGCCTTGTGCCTAACTCCTGGAGAGGAGTAAATTAGTACTCACACTGTGTTCATGGACACAGGGGAAAACGCCATTGGACAAGGTTTGAGAGATTCACCTTGAGCAAGGAAAAGAGAAAAGGGTATTCTGTATTTGGCCTTTTTGCTTTCTTTCTCTCTTTACTTTCGTTACCTTTTGCTGACCGACTTTAATAAGAGAGGGGGTTAATTAAAATATAATAAAGAGGAAGAGAGAGGGGAAAAATAAAAAAAAAGATTTCTAGGCAGTTGTGATATAAAGTCTATTAAGAGCGAGATAGGGGTAATGAAAGAGAGAGACAGATATTATGAGGGGCTTGAAAGACTATAAAGAGCGAGTGAGAAAGATAGTGAGAAAGATTGACGCGGTAAAAATGATTATAAAGAGCGTGCGAGAGATAGACGTGGTAGTAATAAATATTTCTAGGCAGTCGTACTATAAAGACTATGAAGAGCGAGCTAAGGGCAATGCGAGAGACATATTGGGGGCTATAGAAAGACTATGCAGAGCGAGTGAGAAATAGTGAGATATATTGAGGGTGCTAAAAGATTATAAAGAGCATGAGATAGATAGAAGTGGTAATAAAAAAGCTCTCTATGCACTCGTTCTATACACACTATGACGAGCGAGCTTGTTACAATGAGAGAGATAGAGAGTGTGTGCGGGGGTGTTAAAAAGACTATGAAGAGTGAGTGAGAGAGATAGTGAGAGAGATTGAGAGGGGAAAATTATTAAGAGCGTGGGAAAGATAGAGAGGATAATAACATAATTAACCAGTCGTTCTATAAAGACTATGAAAAGCGAGCTTGGGACAATGAGAGAGAGAGAGTGAGTGAGTGAGATTTTTTTTTTGGGGGGGGGGACTATGAAGAGCAAGTGAGAGATATAGTGAGAGAGAGCTTGAGGAGTAAACATATTGTAAAGAGCGTGAGAGAGATAAAGGGGGTAATAAAAACGATAGAAAAGAGAGAGAGAGAGAGAGAGAGAGAGAGAAAGATCTTTCAGCAGCCATTCTCATTTATATAGCGGTGCGTATTATACCTGCCACCCCGACTCAATTTGTTAGACCGTCGTACTTACAGACCAATATAACCTCACCCGGACACAAGTATTTTTACTTATACCCGGGTAGGTCGTAATTTAAACATTAACAATCATGATATTAAGTAGATTATTAAGTGTTGCTTTTTTTTCTGTAATCTCGGTCACCTACCTTGCCTGAAAAGTAAAGTGGTCAACCATAGTCGAGGGCGACCCGAAATCTTCCTCTTTATTATCTACTACATAAAGATGTAGGGGAGATAGTCACTTCATTCCCAGGATTACCAAACTTAACCTTAATTATCACCCTATAATGCTGAGTGTATAGCAATGCGGGCATCACACCCCATTGGTAAGTCTTTGGCATAACTAGACCAATAATTGAACACTGGTCTTCCGGCCCATTAATGGACACTCTTACCATGGGCCTGCGAGTTCAATATAAAAAAAAACAATATTTGGTATCAAAATTTAGTATCGTCAGCTGTCAACCGGTGCACAGCAGCGTGGAGGTTGCATGTCATAAATCTGTGTATTGAATGAGAAAGCCAAGATTTTTATGGTGATTGCACATCGTAATTTGGTCAACGAAAATAGTTGGAAGTTCATATAAAAAAAAACACTGTCTAATTAATGATTTAACGTGAGGATCTTGTTCTGTCGCTATATCTTCTTCCAAACGAAATATAGTAGACAATCCCTCGTCGTCGAGGAGATTGTTCAGGAACATATATCTCAGAGGCTAGAAGTAATTGAAAATGAAACAGCGTCGTTAAGGTAAAAACAATCCGAAATACGCACTTTTAAAATAAATTGTTCCAAAATCGCATTCTATAGCACCGTCAACTAACACTGATTTAAAAATAGTAATTAGCATTCTTTTTTTTATTATTATAAAGTACTGTTAATACACATCTAATTGTTACGATTTTAATTAAGTAAATTAACAAATTGGCAGTTGTTTTATTTATTTCAAGTGAGATGTAATCATCTGTTTTTCATTCGTTTAAAGTGGATATAATCACTTCATATTTGGAAGAAATATGTATTTATTTATGAATATATATCCATCTTGTTACATGAAAGTTAACGAGTGCAAAACAAACCGACGAATCAGGAAAGGGGGATCGCAGATTTATTTTTTTATTTATATATTTATTTATCCTTTTCCTTCTTTTCTGCTTTAAATGCTGATTTACACGTTTTGGACGTTTTTGTGTTGTTTATATTTTAAATTTCTCATGTGAACAACGATTGCCCCCTTTTCATATAGATTCATTTTGATGTTTTTAAAATTTGACGCTTTTTAATGTTTATTCCCGTCTCACAAGAAAGAAAATGAAAACAACAAAGTCAACGTTGGTGTTTTTTTTTAAATTTCGGTCATCAGAGATGACTCGCGATTCTTTATAATTCGCGATAATTCGGTCTTATTCTGTAGGAATTAAAAAAAGGCATTAAAATATATACATTTGTGTAATTATGACTCCGACAAACATTTACGACTTAAAATCGCCACTATATATATATATATATATATATATATATATATATATATATATATATATATAGTGTGTTATAATAAAATATATTTCAGGAGGTAATCCGGGTATGAGAGCTCAATGTAATAAACAGAGCAAGAATAAAAATAATAAAATAAAATATAGTAACACGAAATTACATAGTCATCGATGCAATAATTTATTTTAACCTTGTGGTATTGTTAAGCATCCAAATGAGATGATTACATTTTTGAAAATGAGAGAAGAGTAATTCACAATCGACAATTCAAATATAAGTAGAGGGAGAGAGAGAGAGAGAGAGGGAAAGAGAGAGAATGACAACATATCTAATACATATTTAGAGAGAGGGGAAATTTGAAGCATATATAATCTATAATTTTACATGATTTATGACGGAGAGGGAAGAAAAAGCCATATCTATGAAGAGAAATTGAGAAAATGTAAAAGGACAGGGAGGGTATCTAATGCGTCTCAAGAAATCAGGTCAGTGTGTCAAGAATCACCAACCCCAACGCCCGCTGTCTGGCGACTAAAGACATATCTTGGGGTAGGAAGGGACATAAGAAAAGGAAAGATTTGAAAACAGACACTAGACATCTAAGGCCAGAGATCATGTCACATATATACACATACACAGGCATGTATACAGACACATATACATACACACACACACACACACATATACATATATATAGAGATAGATAGATAGATACATACGCACACACATATACACACACACACATATATATATATATATATATATATATATATATAATGATCGTCAATGGAGAGATTTCTTTCCAAGCACTAAGGAAACTAATCACACTAATTTCATTTTCACTGTGACAGCACACTCCCTGAGATATAAAAAATACTATTAACACGATAACAAAGATGAATCTAGATAGTAATAAAAATTAAAATAAAGTATACAACAAAAATAAGAAAAACGACAACAATGAATTAAATACATGAACAAGTAGATAGAAAAGTTAAGGGCCGATCTATTGTGCCTATAATTGTAACCTTTGACTTTGCAGTTGAACACTTCTCTTGAAGTACTAGCACAACTATATATCCGAGTTTGCACACACTGATGAAGTAGTAGTCTATCGAAATATCAAGATGTCCTTACCCTACACTCTGCAAATTTAGGAAGAATAGTAAGTGATGAATGAATGTATCACCTACAAGTGTCAAAAATATAGTAAATTGCTATTTTCCTATTTCTTTGTTTCAATCTTTTTCTTATTTTAAATTTTACCAGTACCTACACAACCATTCCAGCTGTTTTTCAGTCTCAGGAAATAAAACAATCTATTAATAATCCCTACACAAAATGCTTCAAGCAAACTTTAATAATATCTAATATATATATATATATATAAAATGAAGTAATAAAATAAGGTGTCAATCAAATTTTATTAGAATGCAAAGTTCAAGCAAAGTATCCTTAAGTCTTTAGCTCATGAGTTTTCAAAGATAATTCTTCTCTACAGAGGACCATTACCGCAGTTATACTACTACAGGTAATAAAATTACACTTTGACAATATATAAAATTATATACACAAATATATAAAAATACATAACATCAAATATATCAACCCAAAAACATACTTTTTTGTATATTGAGCTTCACTTTTTATCCGGATGTTTCACTAATTATAAATTATTAGTTGACGCTTATATCTTTTGTTGGATTGCTTCATATATATATATATATATATATATATATATATAAGTAAGGTATGTTAGATGTTTATATATTAATACGTACAGGATTTATTCTTTAACTAATATAATGATTATTATAGGTTTTGTAACAGGGCTATTATGTCTTAGAGGTGTAAATGTGAGCTATATTTCTTGAGTAAATTCAAGCAAATGAGGTAAAATTTGGTAAACAGTTGGCGGTAACCTTTCCTAAAAGTTCAAATTCTTCCGATTTTTGTGAAATTTGAACAATAGTTATTAGACATCAAACATGGAATATTACCCAAATGTCAGTTTTAATGTATTTGAAAGAGTTTCTCATGCATAATTGAAGCACAAATCTTATTTTAAAAATCAAATAAATCAGATTTTATGTTTTGAAATGTATTACGGGTTCCCTTCGAAATTCTGTACAGGTTCCGGAGTTCGACAAAACAATTCCCGAGTCCCATCTTATGTCACATAGTTACAGATTTGGCTCCCTGTGCTTGTTTTATGAGTACTTCCACGGAATGTGCTCCGATGAACTTACTGCACTTGTAACCTCTGAACAAAAATACCTCCGACCCACTAGACTAGCTGCTAAATCTCACCACTTTATTTTAGTGGTCCCAAGATCCCGGAAGATTTTTTACTCCTTTCTTATACCGTATGCCTTTAGAATTCCATTTCTGCTCTCTTTTTCCCAGAAAGTACACACATACAAAAATTTAAATATAATGTAAAAAATATCTTGCTACCCAACTCCCCAACAGGTACTCCCCAATAAATATGACCGTTATCACGCTTGCCCTGATGGCAATACGTCTTGTTTGGGGTAAATAAAAGTTGTATATAACTGGCTTACTCTCTTTGCTCAAGATTGAAAATTATCTGCATGCATTTCTTCCTGTGTGCTATAAATTTTCCCAGAAACGCGTGTAAGTTGTTTTTGCTCCGAAATTTACATTAATTAACAGTATACTATAATTATGTTCTCTTATTTCTTATATAGCTCTGCCGCCCATTGTGGCAACAGTACTCCATGCACCGGGACATGGTGGGTTTATAGATATACTGGACGTGTGAAAAATGTTCTAGCCTGGTTGAGGGAGGTTACGCCCTTTGCAGTAGCCTTAAAACATCTTCTGTGTGCTTACACAATTTTATATTGCACAACATCGTAGTGTCTGCGAAATTAGTTATACAATTCAGCTGTTCATTGCCATTGAGATGAACTGTATCAAATTAGTAAAAGTGATATCGAATAGTCGCACTAATTCTATTGTTTTAATGATGATGTTATAGGCTGTGACCTTATGCAATTAGCGGCGTACTTGTTTCTGTTTCATTAGATTTCTCGTAATGAGATTGACTCGTTAAAACAGGCAAAGCAAAGAAAATAAATATAGACGAGCTCGAGGCGTAAATAATGTAATCAGTGGTTCTATGAGTGAGTTGAGAGAAGAAGAAGACGAGAGAAGAGCCGGACATTGTCACAATGGCGATTAATGGAACGCTGATACAAAGAGAAGCAATGTGAGAGAAAAAGTGAGAAATAATAAACTCAAGTCACCGAGCAAAAACGAGGAGAAAAGTGGGATATATGGTTTCACATATACACAAATATAGAGATAGGTAGCAATTTACTAAAGATATACCTTCCTTATTTTATTATTTAATTTCGTTTAATATATAAATATATGTATATATATATATATATATATATATATATATATATATATATATATATATATATATATATATGTACTTAAATAATTAATATTTATTTATAAATATTCTGATGAGCCCCCTTCACTAAAGGCCGGGCACTCTGAGTGAGTTTAATAACAAGCAGTACAAATAGCTTCATGCAAGACCCAAATACAGTATGTTGATGACTTTAACTGCTCGTGTAAAATAAGCCGCCGACTCACTATTTACAAAGTTACATACCTCTTTAATTATTAGCTAATTCCCTATGGCCGAGGGGTTAATGCTCTTGGCTGCAAATCAGTGGCGATTTGTGATCGGAGTTCGCGCCCGCCAATGGTTTAGAATTAACTTCCTGCATTGAAGATTGCGTTAGCATGAAACATCGATGTCTGTAGGTAATAAATAATTTATATATATATATATATACATATGTGTGTGTGTGTAATAATATTATATATTTATACATATAATAATCCAGGTAAAACATCGACAGGGTAGTAATCCAGAGAATTTCAACCGGATTCATAAAAAGTGCTCAATATCAAATAGAGCTGTTATATATGTTTATTTTAATTTACACAGCTATGTCCAAAATCTGAGACACTGGCATGTAGATGTTATCGATCAACAGCTATTATAAACTGAAATCTCAAACTCTACCTGATGAGATCTCAGTTTATAATAGCTGTAGATCGATAACAGCAACATGCCAGTGTCGCAGATTTTGTACATGCCTGTGTAAATAAAAATAATCATATATATATATATATATATATATATATATATATATATGTGTGTGTGTGGGTAGGTGTGTGTATGTGTGTGTGTAGATAAAATACACGATATATCGTAAAATGAAATGCCGTGGAGACAAACTGTGTCAAAAAGACAAAAGAAAACACACAAATAAGAAACAAGAAGAAATCATGAACAACGAGAGATTTACCTGTTCGTTCGAATCACTGTTTCTGAAGACGTTCGTTGATCGAATGAAACCGGTAAATCTTGATGATTTATTTCTGTGTCGAATTTATTTTCTCTTTTGTTTTACTTTCACACGTATATATGAGTGTATATCTAGGCAGCATTTTTTCTTTAAGAGATATTTCATTAAATATTACGGAAAATTTGCGTCTGCATGTCTTTATTTTAATCCTTTCTAAATAGAATATTAATTTTAGAGTTTCGAGCTAAAACTGGCCGATGTATTTGCCGTACCTGTTTTGAGACCTAGTACTTTCAGATTCTTCCAGATCGATCTTCAGGTATGATTAGTAAGTAAAAAAAAACGTGCGTTTTTATATTTAGTAATAGTTTTGAGATGGAATCGCGTGATGGTTGTAGTATTCATATGGTATTAGCATTATAAGCATTTCGGGATGTTTTCACTATTCTGTCAATTAATTTGGTTAATGCATCGTATGTTTGTTTTTTATGTGTAAAACTTCTAATATTTAGTTTTTGTCTGTTAATACACAACTAGTACAGCAGATACAGTTCAAGCTCGAAATTCGAAAACTAATAAGAAACTTCGAGAGGACTGAAAGAAAGATATGCAAACACAACTTGCCCGCAATATTTAATACATATATATATATATATATATATATATATATATATATATATATATATATAGGTTGATTCATAAGTCACTTAGCTATTTATTTTTGTAAATTCTAAAGTTACAAAATACGGTAATACAAAAAAGAAAACTAATAAGAAACTTAAAAAGGACTGAAAGAAAAATATGCAAAGACAACTTGCCCGCAATATTTAATGAAATATATATATATATATATATATATATAAAAAGAGGTGTACTAAAAGCGAACTTTTAGGAGAGGTAAAACCCTATTGTGAAGAGTATACAGCTCAATATCCAGGATAGAGCAGGTAGAAATGAAGGAGAATGGAAAGGAATTAGAGAAAGCAAAAGCCTATCAAAATTCAATTCAAAAGTTCAAAGCAAGGTATATTCCGCAAAAAGGCAATTTACTCAAGTTAAATTTTCCTTAAGCCAGGCTTTTCAAAGATCAAAATCTTATCATCAGAGGAAGTCGCTGGGATAGATAAGTTGGCAATGGCCAAGATTTAAAATTTGAAAAAATGAAATAAAAGTTGTAGGGAAAGAAACGCGGGGCAAAACTGTGCCAGGTTGCAAGCAAATGTCCGATTGCCAAAAAGTCCGGTGTCGAAGAGTCCAGCGGAGAGAATAAGATGTAGATAGGTAGGTCGTTAGAGGCACGAGAAGTAATGAGAGAGGTTTCAAAGTTAAATTCCAAGAAGCCACAACTTCAGGTACGGCGAAAATAGAAAATCCTTTTTTTTCTGGCTTAAGGAAAATTTAACTTGAATAAATTGCCTTTTTGCGGAATATACCTTGCTTTGAACTTTTGAATTGAATTTAGATTTGGCTTTTGCTTTCTCTAATTCCTTTCCATTCTCCTTCATATATATATAGGTTGATTCATAAGTAACTTAGCTATTTATTTTTGAAATTCTATAGTTAAAAAATACGGTAATACAAAACAGAAAGTTTATTCAACAAATTCATTTATGGGAGTTTCAGATTACAGCAATTTTTCAAAATTTACACCTTCGTTCTGCATGCATAGCTCCATTCTTTTTTGCAAGGAATTTACGACTCTTTGTAGCATATTTGATTGATTATGAAATAATATATATATAGAAACAAATATATAAACGAACAAATTTAAAATGACAAATAGCAGTAAGTAGAGAGTAAGATAACAATTATCAAAAGTTCATAGTATGTTTGTGCTTCATATGGTAATCATTTTAAATAGCTAAGTGAAGTGACTTATGAATCACCCTGTATATATTTATGTGTGTTTGTGTGTGTGCAGGGGGTGGGGGTTATATTAACACAATTTTTTTATGAAGTTCAGATCGATTTCCATGGAAAAAAATATTTATGTATTTACATATTTAAAAAATTTCAATCGAGCTGTGAATAAATAAATAACAAATCAAAATTATATAATACTTTGAGTTAATGTCAATTTCGGAGCAAAGACAACTTACAGCAATTTCTTTGAAAATCTTGAGCAGACTTGAGGAAACTCAAGTAACAACACAAAAATCTCGTCTTCAAGGTATGTTGAACATTAATTGTCATGTAGCTATTTGAAGTTGTTTTAGTAGACTCTGTATTTTTATACTAACGCGAGTAAAATTACATTGCCAGGAAATTGATATAGAATATGAGTATCGTTATACTCTGATCTGTTATTCATATAATTATATATATATATATATATATATATATATATATATATATATATATATATATATATATATATATATATATATCAAGGGAGGCGCGGAGCGCTCTATCTCTTAATAGAATTCAAAAACGGCCTATGCTAGAAATCTCATTTCTTTGATCAATCATAACTCAAAAACCAATAAACAAAATTAGTTAAAACTTTGCACAATTTTTTTTTTGATAGGTTCTATAAGTGTGTAGAATTTCAGCATCATTAGTCAAGGCAACCCAGAGATCCAGAAAGGTCGGGCATGATTTTGTGTTATCCGTGTGTACGTACGTACGCACGTATGTGCCACCCTATATCTCATCAACTATTTAATGGATTTAGCTGATTTTTGGTAGAGATAAAGGTTCTAGGGCATATTTAATGGCATTTTAATTTCAGTTTACCATATACCTTAGTTTTCCAGAGATATCCAAAAAAACATAAAAATGACCATTGTATTGAGGCATAGCCTTTACAAAAGTAGAACATTCCGTGATAAATGCCAGTATACTGAAATCATATGTCCTTAATAAGGTTAAAATGAAAATTAATATACACTAAATGTACAAAAGCAAGGAAATTCCCAAATTTTTACACTTTTATTGTCATTAAGGGTATGCGAGCATAATAGGGCTATGCATTTTACTGTTAGGAATGTTTCTTCAGCGCACCTCACATACTTCATCCACTCATGCATAGAGATTTATACTGTAGTGATGTGATAATGAAATGGTTTGGTTGATATATACATATAGCTGTAGATAAAGACAAAAACACACAACTATTTGTATAATTATGAATATATATATATATATATATATATATATATATATATATATATGTGTGTGTGTGGGGGGGGGGTATATATAAATATATATATTTCTGTATTTTTGTGGAACATATATATTTAGGTATACACTCTTTATAATCCACTAATTTTTTTCAAATTGCAAGCTCAATAAGATTATGTTATTAGCTTCAGAGCATATATACTTTTCAGATACTACATAAAATTGTAATACGAAAGTAAGCTTTGGGGTCAAGTAGCACCCCAGTAAAAAAAATCTTTGTTACTGCAGTGCTAGTGTGTTGTTCGATAACATGCTAGGCTAAATGTACTTTCGTATTAAAATTTAATGTATAATATCATTTTTTTAAATACTTATTCTTCAGCTGTAGGTTCAACAATATTTGATCAATTGGGATTTTCAATTTTATTGTGGAGGTTTTTTTAATAAATGCTATTGTGAAGGTTTTTTGCATCGATGTTCTGTTTTTTGATAAAATTTAGTTGAGACTAGCTCGACTGGTTTTGAATCCTATAGGACGACGTCAACATGGTTTCATGTTTCAGGTTCAACGCCTTTTTAGGGGATTCGAAATATATGTGAACATTTGATGTGAATATTTCATGTCGTTATACTTTCAACTGTATTTATCCAGCTTTTTCTTGGGCTTTTCTGATCTTAATTGAATCTGTTTTGGAATTTTATGTTTTTCCATAATGTTAAATGAACAATTTATCTTATGATAAGCGATGCTACAATAAAGATATATTTTCTTGATTAAGCTGTGAAACGCGCGTAAAATATTTTTAAAAAAATTTAAAATTGTGAAAAAAATAAATATAAACTTTTTTTGTAAGACAAAGAAAATACTGCTATTCGTTGAAAATGAGAAAACTGAAAAAAGAACCATGGTAAAGGATTGATTTTGCATTTGGTCATTGGAATATAATTTTAAAGTACAGAAATGAAGCGTAGAGTATGAAATATAAAACTGTGTTTCTGTTTTAATCATTAAATAAAAGTGTTCCAATAGTTAAAACTCCCTGCGTTAATCGTTGAGAATTTTTAAGAGAAAAGAAAAAAACACGAAAGAAAAACATTTTCCTTTACTCAGATTAATTCCCGATAAAAAAAAACGTATGGCAGTTAAAATATTGAATAATAATTTTTAAAACATTATTGCCACAACACCGTTTTGATGCTGCACACACAGCCTATCATTTTCTTGAATACGTCTCTAGAAGAATACGTTAAATACCAAAGTAATCTCTCTCTTACTATATATATATATATATATATATATATATATATATATACATTTTTTTTGTTTTATGATATATATACGGATACGTTTCGTCCTTTTTAATCGAGACCCGTCAGCATAGAGATATAACTATTCACTACTGTGTTAATACTACACTTACAGTGCCCATCTACGGGGTTTTCTAAGGGCTACACATAATAAATATTTGTTTTTTTTATAATCTATGTACGTTTACGTTTCGTCCTTTATGATCGGGGCTTGTAAGCATAGAGATATAACTATTCACTACTGGTCCGCGCGATTCGAGTATTTTACAACTCAGATCCCGACATCAAGAACCACACCGCTGAATAGTCAGATAAACAGTTACAATTTTAAGACTTATTCGGCGGCTTGATGTCATAAGAGCGTTTAACTAAATGAAAAGGACGATGCATTTATAGTTAGCGACATCATGCTGTGTTAATACTACATTTACAGTGCCCATCTAAGGTGTTTTCAAGTGGCTACAAATAATAAATATTGTTTTTTGTTTTTATTATGTACGTTTACGTTTCGTCCATTTAAATCGGGACTCGTCAGCATAAAGATATGACTATTCCCTACTATTCGCGCGATTCCAATTTTACAACTCATTTCCGACATCCAGGACTACACGGCCACCGCTGATTAGTTAGATCAACAGTGATAATTTAAACACTTATTTCACCGGCTTGACGTCAGAAGAGCGTTCAACTTAATGGGAGGAACGATGCATTTATAGCTGGCGACGTCATGCTGTGTGAATACTGCACTTACAGTGCCCATCAAGGGGGATTTTTAGGCGCTACAAATAATATATATATATATATATATATATATATATATATATATATATATATATATGCGTGTGCGAGTGCATGTGAATGTATTAGTATATTTTTAAAATTTTAATATGATACATTACTGTGTCCGGGCTCGCTTCATGGATTCATGTTGGAATTCAGAAAAACCCGCCTTGTTTTTATCCCAGAAAGTGTCATTGGTTCCGCTTGAAGAAAATATTCTTAGATCAGAAGTTAACTGTTATAGAGTGTGCATAGTTAAGAACCCCTAAACGTGGCTAATTACTCTCTCTCGAACAACAAACCAGCCGGAATATCTCCTGATTCCAGGAATGACCAGATGGACGAAACCCGTTTACAGACACAGCAATGTATACCTTTTAATAAAATAAATAATATTAGCTCTTTTAAAACATATGATTATTTTTGGTACTATTATATATATATATATATATATATATATATATATATATATATATATATATATATATATATATATATATATATATATGAAGAGTGAATGCAAAACGCGATAAATCCAATTCGTTTAAATTGAGACATGAAAAAATAAAGTGACGAATATATTAAATCTAGCCTTTAACTAACGCGTATTTAAATTGAAAACAAAACGAAATGATACTGGTATCATATCATGCAAAACATGTATTTAAGTTTCGGTTGTGTGCTGAAATGCAACGTTATTTGTAGTGATAGATTCGTAATTTTGAAAATAGTGTTTATCGCGTTTTGCATTCAAACTCTTCTATATATTATATATATATATATATAATATATATATATATATATATATATAATATATATATATATATAATATATATATATATAATATATATATATATATATATATATACATATATATAAATATATATATATATATAATATTTACAAATGAATATCAAATAAATTATATTTATATATTTATATATGTGTGTGTATGTGTGTATGTGTGTGTGTGTGTATAGTCTTTTGACGCATTACTTCTGATTATTCAACATTGTGAGTTACGATTTTTCCTTATTTGTTTCTTTGTTAATGTTTTTTTCTTTCTACTGATATAATTTTCATTTTGATTTTATCTTTTTACTAATGCCACTTCCTTCTGATTCCGTCTCGACGTTCGTCTGTAGCAGGTGCTCTTTTGAAACTACGCCTTCTTTCTCTCTTTCACTAAATTTCACTCCATTAAACACTCTCCCTCTCTTTTTTCCGAATGAGCCACACGCTTTTTTATTCCTCTCTCACGAGCATTTGCTCTTTTCTTCATTTGCTAAGAATAATTGTCGGTTCTCGAAAAGTCAACCTGAATTTAATTTCTGTTCGATTTTTCATTGCATACACATCTCATTCTACAACAATAACACTAAAAATAAAAGAAGGAAAGCATACAACACAGAACAAACAAATACAGATACATGCACAAACAGGAAATCAAGAAAAACTAGTTATGAAACAAACATATATTTACATATACAACGGATTTTTTAAAAATTCATTACTTTTTAAGAAAACGTCTATATTCTGCAAAAATCGACATGAATTTTATTTTTTTAACGATCTTAACCTTTTATACAAATCGTATTTCGTAAACAAAATTACAGACACACGTATATATATATATATATATATATATATATATATGAGAAAGGAAGGATGATAGTAATCCGACGTAATGGGAAATGAAAAAAGAAAAACACCAAGAGATATATTTTCATATATTCCTCAAAGTTTCGTCTTTATTGTAAGACTTCCTCAGAATGATAATTTGAAGGAAAAATGCCATGCAAGTACATTGAAATTTTCCTTACAATTATAATGACGAAACGTTGATGAATATATAAAAACTATATCTTGGTGTTTTCCATTTTTCATTTCCTATATATATATATATATATATATATATATATATATATATATATATATATTTATTTATTTATTTAGTTAGTTATGTATCTCTCTCTATATATATATTTATATCTATACATATTTATATCTATACATATTTATATATATATATATATATATGTATATATATATATATATATATATATATATACACATATACAGGGTGTTTTATGAGTCACTTCACTTAGCTATTTAAAATGATTACCATATGAAGCACAAACATACTATGAACTTTTGATGATTGTTATCTTACTCTCTAATTACTGCTATTTGTTAGGCAATGGAAACGTGATGTGAACAGAAAGCCTCTTCGCACAGCACCATAATCAATCAAATATGCTACAAAGAGTCGTAAATTCCTCGCAAAAAAGAATAGAGCTATGCGTGCAGAACGACGGTCGAAAATTTTAAAATTTGCTATAGTTTAAAACTCCCATAAATGAATTTGTTGAATAACTTTTCTGTTTTGTATTACCGTATTTTAAACTTTAGAATTTCAAAAAAAAATAGCTAAGTTACTTATGAATCACCCTATATATATATATATATATATATATATATATATATATATATATATATATATATATATATATATATATATATATACTTGTGATAACCTATTAATTTTAAAGACATAATTTAGCTTTACACTTTTAAACATGTTTCAGTCACAAATATAATATCTTAATTTAACCGAGTTCTAATGTATTTTATCTTCCAACTCGAGAATTGTGTAAAAATTATCTGTGCGCGTATTTTCCTGTTATGAAAAAATAAGCGATAATTATGCATTAGTTAATGTTGGTCGTATAGTTTCGAAAACATAAGGGATTATTAAATAAAAATTTGAACATGTTAGATCGACTGATGGGGAAAAGAACGACACGTAAATATAAGAAGAGTAGTGTTAAAATAAATGGGCATACGTACATAATAAAGCATTTGTTTTCAATGAAAATCAAACGAAATAAAATCTCTATTAATCGATATATTTCTTATAACTGGTCCATTGAAAATCAAATCAAACAATAAAAATGAAGCAACCGATATTTTGGAAAGATCAGATTTACTAACGCTCACAAAACAGAAACATACACACGTATACATATATCTCTCCAAGATTAGTGGGAGAGCACCCAAGTAGAGTTCTCGATAATTAAGAAAAATGTAAAAAATATGAGCGTAATATTTATTTATATATACATTACAGGAGATTAGACCATCAGTACCGTCGGTTTCAAATCAACGAGCGACCAACATTTTGGTCGATTCTTGATTTAGAACCGACGGTATAGGCGTTGTTTAAATCTTCTGTAATATATATATACAGGTTAGCCACAAGATCAGGTGGGGTTTGAAACCCCAGGTGAAGTACACTCTGATCTACAAAATATGCCTGAGCAGCCCGTTGGAATTCTTCAGTAGAAGCGCCTCATTTGATTAACAACAAACTAACTCCTTCTCGGAGATTAAGTAAGACCTTGGAGGGTGGATCTATCAGGACTGAATAGAACCATACTTGAACCCAAAAGCAACAGAAACACAGGGGAAATGCAGTGGCTCGGCCATGTACCACGATTATGTTGTGTCGCAAATGAACTTAGATAGAGGGAAAAGGAAAGGCAAACAAAAACAGATGATGGGAGGACAGCACACAAGGGTGCATCAAGCAGGTGCTTAGTGACACGTTCAGAAAGACAGAAAATCGGGAGCGCTGAAAAAAAATGGTTGCCAGGTCATCTTTAGCGCCCCAACGGTCATCCAGACAACGGAACAGATAATGAAATCATTATGATAGATATAACACAAAATTGCATTCAGTAGTTAAGCAATCAATTTCGATAGTGGATTGCAATTCCTTTAGTTACCTAACTTACAACTAGTTCTCTTCTGTCTCAGAGTTGCATTTATGATATATATATATATATATATATATATATATATATATATATATATATATATATATATATATATATATTACGTCATTTTAAAAAATGTAGTCATCTCGCTTGGATGCTTGACAATACCACAAGGTTGAAATAAATTATTGCATCGATGATTATGTAATTTCGCGTTAATATATAATATATTGGCAACAGGATGAGTACCATAGACACATTACTTTTTTGAAAAGTTTAACATTAAGGAGGTGCGCCCCTCCAAACAATTAAAAAATAATTTAGACACACAAATTTAAAAGAGAAAATAATTGCGTTACAATCAAATTTTGAGTTATACTAAGTAATACATTTTTAAAAGGAGCAGTAAGGGCTCCAGTATTTATAATATGCATGTGCTTGTTAAAATCCTAAACTGTTGACTTTATAATTATGAATATGAAATATGTATTCTTAGTGACGGAGTGATTAAAGTGGACACGTTACTTATGTTTTTATAAACCTATGCGTTCTAGGTCGGATATTCTACAACTTCATTCATATTTATAAAATATACGCCGGCAAATCAAATTAATTTACAAAACCGTCATACAAAAATTATATTTTTAAATATTTAAAACATGAATAAATACATTAAGAAAAAAAGCAGAAAATATTTTACCAAATATGACTGATTTTATATTAAATTCTTTGAAAAGGGTTGATATGGTTTTGAAAAAAAAACACCTAAAAAAAACCATCGGTTTTGTTGAAAAGATTTGCAATTTGACGACATATTAGCAAATCGTGTATGAGGGTCCGCACGAATAGATCATCGATCCGATTCGATTTGAACCCAAATTATTAATACGATACTCGACCTTTGTAACGAGTTGGATTTCTGTGCATAGTTCTGCATCTATCAGCGCCGTATTAAAAGCGGCCGACAAACGTCTTGTTCTCCATGAGACGCATTTGTAAAGTGCACGGGGTTAGGTTAGTCATATAGGCGTCACGCATTGCCTCGTCGCCACATTGCTGTGCATTATAATCCCGGAAATTGCGGGTTCTCGTGTTTACACAATTCTCTCTAAAAAAACTCGTTCAATTCGTTTATCCTTCTTTCTTACGCTTGGTTGCCAATATATGGATCATGGATGCTTTGTTGGAATGTTTACATATAAACTGTAGTCTACATAATGCAACCTCAAAATCTCTGTATTCTTTGATGTATAAAAAAAAACAAAGGCTAATAACCTTTATTTTGTATTCTTCTTTAATAGTCCAGGGTGTAAACCACTAGCGATATTCTATATCTGTGGGGGAACACCAGCCAGGATCAACATATTTAATACACCACACTAGCTTCAATGGTTTCATATAATATAGCGTAATACATTGTAATAAAAACATCGAGGCGGTATTACCTTTAATAATGGTTTATTCAACTGAGGAAATCATAGTTTAAAACTGTACATTTTAGACAATATTTAGATGGTTAACACTGTGTAAAATCCCTAACTCTTTTTCCAAGCACGCTTCACATAATTGTATACTACTCCTGATACATATCCGTTCGTTTACACAGACACACATACACACAAACAAACGCATATATAAATAATAAAACTGATATATCAAAGTTACGTCATATTGTCAATTATTGTCAGCTTCGAAGCAAAGTAAAGCTAACACATGTTTCTAGAAAAAGAAAAAAACATACTTGAAACAAATTCCAGTAGTAAACTAAAAACTCCCGTCATCAGATCATTGATGTGATATGAAAAACCGTACATCATCAAACTTAAAACGTTTTTGTTTTTTTGTGCGGTTTCATTGAATCTGCGTCGTCAAAGTCCGAGCAGGTCTCGAAAGCGCCCTAGATTTGACGAAACTATTAACCAATCAGCTTACAGCAAGCATCAGACAATTATGTTTCAGCAAGCAGATGGTAACTTTTGGAAGACATTAATTTCTACGATCTGCAGCACGTTCAAACATGGATTTCTACGATCTGTGTCAGCGCGTTGAATCTTCTGAAGGATCATTGAGTTATGTCAGCAACGATCACTTCTAGCAACAGACTAACACGAACCTAAAACCGTAACCGTAACCCTAACCCTAACTCTAAACTCTAACCCCCGAAAATGTTAAAAGAAAAAAACTATAAAAAATGAAAATAAAACAAAAAAAAATTGGTTTAAAACAGTTATTTCGTTGTTTGTTATATAAAAAATAATTTTTGAAATTTTTCGGTTCACAAATAAAACAATTAAAAACATTTGCTTTACAATGGTTCCTTTGACAAACACATTTAATCGATAACAGTTTTTTAGTTATGGTTTGTTCGTTCTATATTTTAATATGTGTATTTTACTTTGATTTTCTGTGTCTAACATTTTTTATTCGCCACTTTTTTTGAATTGATCATCTGTATCGTCTGGTAGTCTTCGCCTCGTCAACTCTCGGGAGCTTCCGAAATCTGTCCGAACGTTGACGACGCGAATCGTTCTCTATAAGAGTACCGATTTTTATTCTATTCTTAGTATCACCTGTACTGAGTTTTGAACCTTCGACTGAAATGTTGTAAAAATAATATCCAAGATGATAACAGTAGTTTGAATAATCCCCATAATACAACATATCAATCCTTGTTTAAATAAAATCTCCAGTCATCTTTAGGTGCGTCTTGTCGAACTGGGGGATTTTTAGGACGATATGGGGAATCTATACGGAATTTCGAACTGGTACTTTTATTTAATCCAATAAGTTGATTGTTTTCGTTCCGTCAGGTTTGACCGAGTAGAAATCTTAAGTAATTCTTGATTATATCCTTAGTACAATCTGTACTTAGGATTGAACCTTCGACCGGAACGTTGTGAGAATAACATCCTAGATGAAATCAGTAGTCCGAATAATCCAAATTATCAATCCCCATCAAAATTCTGAAACATATTTCAGTTGTTTTACTAATATTGTATTAGTTGTTTTTTCGTACTAATATCGCGGGGGTTTCGTTCGCCCAGGGCGTCATGTAACAACTACAATTACGTTTTACTTAATTTTCAAATACTTTATTTGTAATTTTACAATTTAAAATTATAAAAAAAAATTAAAATATGGTAATATGGGTTTTAAAAGAACTAAAGGGTCCTAATTCAGTCACGAACCTGCAAGCACATACTTATCTATATGTTAGCTTTCATCTCGAAATCCACATAGGTTTGACAGTTTTATTCAGCGTTGGTTGTTTGATTGTTTGTTTGTTTTTTAGTTTTTAAGGATCTGTCAACGATTATAAGGTCACCCTAGGTAAACTAGTTCTTTTTTCAGAATCAGACAGTTTTTATAAAGTTTTTCTTTTAACGTTGTTTTAAGAGCGTGGAATTTTACTGTTTATAATTGTTTGATTTTGTTTGATTTTTAGATTTTGGCATACGGTTTTGTTTCTTTTAGTTTCTATTAAAGTATTATTTAAGGCCATTCTTTTGAAGACAAGTTTAAAAAATTGTTCGTTTGGTAATAAGATAATTAACATTTCTATGCAGGTTAATTGGGATTGTTTTGGTCAGATGTAAGTTGAGTAATACTACATCTTTTATAATTAAATATGCTTGCACAAATTATTTTCTTTATGATATCCTACTATTTGGAAAAAAGGCTTTATTTTCAAATAATGTTTTATATTTTTTATTCTATAATATTTGTTGCGTATGTGTGCATATTTTTGCATTTTATTAATGTATGTTTTATCTCTAGTCATTGATTACAAATGTTACTTCATGGTTCATCTTATCCTCCAAACAGATAAATGTGGGTTAGTCTTGTGTGGCAGACACATATATGTGTTAATAGGTTGTCTTCTTCTCGATCGGTTATCATGTTTATCTTTTCTGTTTCGACCATAGCTTTACATTCTTATTATTCATGTAGAGATGACCGAAGTAGGTCCACGTGTGCTCTGCTTGTTTTATTTAGGAGAAACAGAATGAGCTTTGATTTCAATCAGATCAAAGATCAAAGAAAATTATTGATCGTAAATCCGTTCCCCCCAACACACAGCCACATTCGTAAAAGAAAACAATGTTCTTGTTGACGGGAACTGCGCCTGTGTGAAAGAGTACGAGCTTGTCTGGCATAGCTCTATATCCATTAATGTAAAAAGAATTATTGATGGAACCACGTGGAACCCCATTCATCCGATCAGAGAATACATCAATGAAAAACCAATCTAACTACTATTAGTACTACTATTGCTACGACCTCTACTACTACTACTAGTTATACTATTAAGTAACGTGAACACTTTAATATTTTCACTGGAATGGTACAAGCACACCGAATAATGTATAGTTATGCAATGGTTATGCAATAATCAACACCACTTCTAGGAAAAAATAGCAAGGAGAAAATCCAAGACGACTGGAAATGAAGCTGGGATAAACAGGTAAATAACGGTTTTTCCTTCTATACGAGTTGCACTATCAAGGCTTTAGAGTCTTATATACGCTACTATTAAACTTTATTTTTCTAGGAGGATACATAGCAGCGGCAGCTGATGATGTTGCTTCTTTCTGTTTGAAAAATCTTCTTAAGCGGATAAAGTATATGTTGAAAGCAATTGAATCGATGTATATTTGCGTTGTTAAATAGGGAAACCAATGAACATTAAAAAGTTGACCAATCAAAATCAAGTATGCATTTTGTAGGATGAATGGTATTTCTTAGAGATTCTTGAAAAAGTCTCGTTTTTCTTTATAAAATAGTAGATATGCATTTTCCCTCAAACGTTAACTGTATCGAATTCTCTCATATGTATTGGCCACTTTAGTATATCAAACAAAGAATTTTATGTTTCGAATTTTTTAGATGAAGATTGCAAATTTGTATCATGTTGAGTATTGTGACTAGTGTTCTTATATTGGATGTTGTTCTTATTCTTATCTTGGATGTTATACTTATTCTTATCTCGAATGTTATTCTTATTCTTATCTTAGATGTTATTCTTATTCTTTTCTTGGATGTTATTCTTATTCATATCTTAGATGTTATTCTTATTCTTATCTTGGATGTTATTCTTATTCTTATCTTGGATGCTATTCTTACTCTTATATTGGATGTTATTTTTATTCTTATCTTATATGTTATTCTTATTTTTATGTTGCATGTTATACTTATTCTTATCTTGGATGCTATTCTTATTCCTATCTTAGATGTTATTCTTATTCTTATCTTGGATGTTATTCTTATTCTTATCTTAGATGTTATTCTTATTCTTATCTTGGATGTTATTATTATTACGTTTCAGTCTATGAAACATCTGACCTTATTCATGTGCCTCTTGCCGAACTCAGGGATGTTTATGTCAAACTCGCGAATCTCTACGGAATTTCGAACTAAAATCTATATTTATTTCATAGGTGTAGATTTCTCTTATTCCGTCAGTCATAATCAAGTAGAAGTCTTAAATTAATTTTATTATATTCTCAATATCACATGTACTGATGATTGAACTTTCAACCTCAAGAAGACAGTAACTTGAGTATAACAACTTTGCACTTATTTGTGGCGCCACGGATCAATATACAAGCGTTACCAGGACTATAATAAAAATGACTGCAAACTTCTACGCGGTCATAGATGAAGGACGAAGTTAAGGAAATACTCGATGCAATGAATGGATTCCATCTTCGTCTGTGAGTAATAAAATACCGTTTTTTTACACCAAACACATTTTTATGTTTAGGAAGTTGGCAAAAGTATTCCTTTGGACGGTGATCTTCTATAAAAAAAAAAATAATCTACAAGATATTATTTGTTAAATTAAACAATTTGATAAAATACATATCAAAAACATTTTCTACACACAAAACTGTTAATATATTTTCTTCATAATAGATTAAAGCCTCATTCGGCCTACTCTGTCAATTCTCGCTAGAAATAATCTAAGCTCTTCTATACAATACTCCCGCCATTAATAGACAAATGTAGTTTTAAAAACAACAGCAAACAATTCGCACTTGAGTTCTTCTAGAAATGCATCAGGTTAGGATAAGGTTTAGGATGGGGTTCGGGTTTGATTATGGTTAGGGTTGGTTAAGTTAGATGTAGCCTGGAGTTTGTGGTGGGTTTATGTTTCATTTTTGTACCGTAAAAGTTCTATAGAAATTAAAGGGCCACTTCCTAGATCGAACACTTCATATCTATATGAGATGCATAGATATTCCATTAAAGTTTTCCTTTACTTCTAAAAAGTTGAGTTAGTAAAACAGTTACGAACATTAATTTTTCTCTCCCCAATAGACCAGTTATCTATGTTATATTATATTTTTGTTGTTGTCTCTTGGTCTTACAGGATTCCAGGACAAGAAATCATCTAGTCTTGTGGAGTATCCAGTTAAGTGTTGTTGGGGAAGATGCACAATTCCTCATATGAGCCAGTGTATGACGGTGTCGATGGGATCTTGTTTAGGCTTTGAATACTATGTTATTTTGAATATTTGGTCAGGGTTTACTTGTGCTATAAGGGTGAGTTGATGTAGAGGCAGAAATATAAGGAAAACAATATTTTATGTTAATACTCAATAGAATAAAGAAATGAAGTATGTACTACAACCTGCATTTTCTCTCCGTTGGGATTAAGTTTTTTTTCTTTGAACATGTGGGGCCCATTCTACACAACTCCAAGAATGTAACCGTCGAATTTTCACAGACTCTGGCCGTTTCCTTAAGCTATGCTCAATATGTTTATCTTAACTATTTCAATATTTTATACCAATAATACACTATTGGCTTTATTTATATATTTATTATTATTATTATTATTATTATTATTATTATTATTATTATTATTATTATTATTTACAAGGAATTCTCACACACGTGATTATCAGTTATTGCTCAGTGACAATAACTATTCTCTTGGAATCCGAGTGACAAAAAGTCTCCACGTTTTTCCATACCCTCCTCAACTTCTAGATAACCTTTGTAAACCACTTGCGTTATCGCAGCAGCCGTTTACCATTGAGTTTCCGCTCGCAACGCACGTTGGTTTTCTGTGGAATTTGAGTTACAATAATCTGCCTCAAAGTTATACCCTCTTGACTCTTCACAATAGTTTTGTGTGATACCAGCTGAGGCTGATATCATCCTGTGCATGTGTGTATGGTTTCAATTTTTCTGTGAACAGGAGGCGTTGTTTTAATGGAGTTCTGACAGTTTTAACTTCCCTTGGGCTTGTATAATGCTCTCTCTATAAAGTGTTATTCTTTTTCCATTTAACATTTTCAGTGCTAGGATTTTCCGTATGATTTCGGCTGTTTTCATAATTCCTGTTCGTTTTATGTTCCTTTTTATTCCAATTTTATTCCAAGTTTTTTCCAGTCTTTTCGGAACTGTATCTAGTTCTCACACAAATATAGGCATTATAATGGTTTTCTGCATGTTCTGTATTCCTTTCAGCTTTTTGACTAGTTCAAAGTGAGCAACTAATTATTATTATTATTATTATTATTATTATTATTATTATTATTATTATTATTATTATTATTATTATTATTATTATTATTATTATTATTATTATTATTTGTACTCACTAGGAGTTTTCATACAGGTCAGCATCAGTGATTGCACACCGACAATAACTGGTGGTATTCCCTGGAGTCTGAGTGACAAAAAGTCTCCCCAGATTTCCAGTATTTACCACCTCTTTTCGATAGCCACCGTAATAATCTTGCAGTATCGCAACATCCGTTTACCATTGAGTACTCGCTTGTAAAGACCGTTTGTCTTTATTTTGAGTTGGGTGGCGATACGCCTCCCCAAGGTCCTAGCACTCTCTGCAATTCCAGTGGAGGTCTGGTTTGTACTGTCTTTTCATCCTCCTATTACCTTTACAAATATTTGGTGTAGTGTCAGCTAAGGCTGCCACTATTTTTTATTTATTTATTTATTTTATATTTTTTGGAGAGAAGGGGAAAGGGAAGGGGGAGAAGAGCGGGAGAGCGGGAGACCGGAGGTACGAAGCTTATGGTGTTTGTTGCAATTCCTGTTTATTTGTTCATTTTTGTGTCGTGTCAGCTGAGGCCGGTGTAATTTATTGGGAGGGGGCTCATGAAGAGATGTCTCTTGCATTTTCTGTTCTTTGGTCTGTGATGTGGTGATCTTTCCGTGGTTTTGTTTTCTTCCTATTGTAGATTCCATGTGACTCTTCATAGCTTATGCGGGTTAGTTTCAATATTCGAGGATATTTCTTATAGTTGCAGCTGTTTTGATGATTGCCGTCCTTTGTATTGTTTCCATGACGACTTTGATTCCATGTGGTCCAACGATTATTGTTATTACACTGACTTTCTTCGTGCTTCATATTCTTTTCAGTCCTCTGGATAGTTCTGTGCATTTGCTCTTTTTTTCCATCTCTGATCTTCACTCTGTGGTCTGCTAGAACGGCGAAGGCTACGATTTTGCTAGATGTTTTATTTCTTGTTGATTATTATTACATCAGTGATGCATCAGTTTGTCTGTTTGCATATCCATATCCGAGATGATTTTGTGTTTTCATTTTCCAGTACTGTATCTAGTTTATGTGTGTACCATTTGCCTGCGTATTCGAAATTTAATTGTTTGCACAGTTTCTGGTGTACTGCTTTTCACACACATCATGTCTGTTCTTGTATTCTTTTTGGGCTAGCTTGCTACACTCACTTATAATATGAGTTACTGTTTCGTCCTTTTGTCCACAGAGTCTGCATTTACTGTTTTCCTGGGATTTATCTATTTTAGCTTTAATGTAGTTTGTTCTAATCGCATTGTTCTGTGCAGCCATCAGTAAAGATTCCGTTTCTCTGTTCTTTTCTTAGCCATGTCCAGGTATTTTCGTTGGTTTTGTCTCTTGTCAGTCTTTTGAAGCGTCCATGTAGTTGTTTTTCTTCTCACGTTTCTTTTCTAATCATTTTGTTTCTGGTTTCGGTGCTTACTAAGTTGCTCGTTGAAACGGTGTCTCTTGCTGCGGTGATTAGCCTTTCCGTGTCTTAGTTATGTGTTTCTTCAGCTCTTTTCTTGAGTCTTGCACACAATGTTCTATACTACTAGTCTCTTTCACTTTTGGTTTCTTTTCGTGTAGAGTTTGTCCGTATCGTATTGTTAATGTAGTGCGTTGTGAATGGTCATTAAACTTCTAGTCGTCTGGCTGAGGTGGCTGAGTTCTTCTTTAGTCCAGACTATGAATAGTCCAGAGTATCTTATTAGTGCTACTGCCCATGTGTTTTATTATTATTATTATTATTATTATTATTATTATTATTATTATTATTATTATTATTATTATTATTATTATTATTATTATTATTATTATTATTATTATTATTATTATTATTATTATTATTATTTACTCACTAGGAGTTCTCACACAGGTCATCAGTGATTGCTCACTGAAAACCGGTGGTATTCCCTGGAGTCTGTGTGACAACAAGTCTCCCCGGATTTCCAGTATTCTCCACCTCTTTTCGATAGCAACCGCAAATAAATTTGCAGTATCACAACAGCCGTTAACCATTGATTTCTCGTTGGTAAGGACCATTGGTATTCTCTTGGATTTGAGTGGCAATAAGCCTCCCCAAGGTCCCAGCAGTCTCTGCACATCCAGTGGAGGTCTGGTTTGTGCTGTCCCTCCTCGGTCTTCTCATCCTCCTTGAACCTATGCAAATATTTTGTGTGGTGTCAGCCTAGGCTGGTACCATTATTTTTTTTTGGGGGGGGGCTGGTTATTTTTATTTATTTTATTTTTTCTGGGGGGTCGGCTGATGGTGTTTCTTGCTATTTCTGTTTATTCGTTCATTTTTGTATCGTGTCAGTTGAGGCCGCTGTAATTTATTGGGGGGGGGAGCTTATTAAGTGATGTTTCTTGCATTTTCTGTTACTTTGTTTGTGATGTGTTCTTTCGGTAGTTTTGTTTTATTCCTGTATTAGATTCCGTGTGACCCTTCGTAGCATATGCGGGTTAGTTTCCGCATCCAATGATTTTTCTTAAGATTGTAGCTGTTTTGATCATTGCGTTCCTTTGTATAGTTTCAATGATCCTTTTGATTCCAATTTCTCCCAGTCTTTTTTACAGGTTTTGGGGAATTGTTCCTAGTGCTCCTCCGATTATTGGTATTTTTATTATTATTATTATTATTATTATTATTATTATTATTATTATTATTATTATTATTATTATTATTATTATTATTATTATTATTATTATTAATAACATACTCACTAGAAGTTTACATACAAGTCATTATTAGTTGTTTCCCGATAACAATAATAAGTGGTGTTCTCTTGAAATCTTAGTAACAACAAATCTCCAATTATTTAAAGCACTCTCCGCCTCTTTTATAAGACTTTACAAATAATTTTGCGTTATCGCAACATACGTTCACAATTGATTTATCGAAGACAGCGACCGTTGGATTTCTCTAGTATTTTAGTAGATATAAACCTCCTCAAGGTCTCAGTACGCTCCATATCCTTCCAGTGGAGGTCTGGTTGGTGCTCTCTGCCTTTCTATACTCCTTAACCCTTTACAATAATTTCGTGTGGCGAGGCTGTTTTTTCTGTTTATGTGTGTGTGTGTTGTTGTTGTTGTTGTTGTTGTTGTTGTTGTTATTATTATTATTATTATTATTATTAGTAGTAGTAGTAGTAGTAGTAGTAGTAGTAGTAGTAGTAGTTTAAAAGAGAATAATTCCTACCGAGTCAATAAACTCATGAATACAAATGAACGTATGCTGTCATTGATATGCCAGCAAGCGAAATGTCCTGATGGGAAGATGGCGACTGACTTTCACCATCGTCATCACACGCCCGCCGCGCCGCCCCTTGACCGATTCTGTTATGCATGCAAATCCAACAAGGTCAAAACTAAGGCACGTACCAAGCTTAACCCTATCTGTCATAGAATAATGCTACGCATCTCATTTTAATGAAGACTCCGTGTCTGTCTGTAAACGAAACTGGTCCCCCCTCTGAATATTATGACACCACAATCTACCTATCTAAATATAATGAAGATTTGGTGTCTGTGTTTTTTTAGAAAAAGTACGCCACATTCTTCAATCATATGATCTCATATTGTACTATTTAATTATAATGAGTATGGGTGCATGTGCAGTTACATTTCCATCAACTCTAAGTTGAAATCGACCGTTTATTTGTTGAATTAAATCATAGTTTAAGTGTTTTCCACGCATCGACGCTTACGGTTTTAGCAGATCTTTCGATGACTGAGGACACTCCATCTTTTACTTTGGAATCAATTGTCGGAACAGCAACCAACAGAAAGACATCAAATGTTTCCTGGATTTGTAGGAGGACCATTTTAATCAGCAGAATATGTTGCCTCGATTCTGGCAAACAGCATGAATGAGACAAATGCTGGATTGCACATCTAAAAGAGCTTGCCAGAATTTCGTTTATCCGAGATCTTTACGATGCATCTGAAAAATGTCAGAGGTGGCATCGGCTGAAACGTTGTAGGAATGAATTCCAAGCTGAGAATAGTCCGAATAATCCTAATAATACAGGGTGTTTTAAATTAAAACTTTCAATCTATCTGAATGCGTTTTGTTTTATTCGAAATCGAATCAACTATGTTGATATTTTTTTAATAATTGACATTTTCGAAGTTATTTACATCCAACAATTTCATAAATAGTGATTTAAAAACATTGATTTAGCAAAATAAAACAATTCGATTCATTTATTAATTTAATGACGAAAAGATACATTCGTAACTAAATTAAACTTTTGAAATTCTATTGAAAAATTAATAATTTTAATTTCATTCAATTCGTATGAATCAGCTGATTCTATTGTTGCCATGGATTTCCTCGATACCTTTCTAGTTAGAATTCATTCTAGAGAGACGTCGGGTACTTATGGGAGGGACCACGTGAAGGTTGCCAACATCCTAAGAGAAAGTGTTTCTGTGCAAAAAACTAGATTCTACATTGGCAAACGTAGGTAATCAGTCCGCGTCGTTAACTACTGAGCAACCGTCACCGGCCAATAATTTAATCAATACAGAACTAAAATGAAAGTAAAAAGAAAACATTAAGAAACGCCAGGTGTTTGCATCTAGTTGTTAAAAGTAGTTTAAAGATGCGATTTTTTATCATAAATATATATATATGATATCCTCCCAGGCATTACCTTCTCCGTTTTTAGTGTGCTATAGTGTAGTATCTCTCCTGTTTTCATGATATCCTCCGAGGCATTCGCTCCTCATTTTGGTTGCTAATATAGTATATGTTCATTCGTCATGATACTATCTTTCCAGGTATTACCTCATTCATTCGGGGTTTGTATAGTATGTGTTCGTTCGCTATGATGCATTCCTCCCATGCATTACCTCTTCCTTTGTGATCGCAGCGTTGTATATGTTCGTTAATCATCATCCCACCCTTCCAGGCATTATTTCGTCTTTTAAAGGGGGTAGTATAGTATATTTTCTTTAGTCATGATCACATCTTCCCAGGTATAACTTCTCCTTTTCCGAGTGGTGGTGTAGTGTTCTGTCGTCATGATACTATCAATCAACGCATTACGTCCTTATTGTAGTGGGTAGTGTAGTATATGTTCGTTCGTCATGATACTTTTCTTCCAAGCATTAGCTTCTCCTTTCAGGTTTAGTATATTATATAGTCGTTGGTCATGATGACACCATCGCTAGCATTATATCTATCTTTGTGGGCAGTGTAGTGTATGTTCGTTTGTAAAAGAACAATCTGTCGAAGCATCACCCTTCATTTTTTCTAGGGAGTGGGGGAGTGTACTGTTGTATCTGTTCTTTGGTCATGATACCACCTTTCTAGGGATACACTTTTGTTATTTTGGATGGAGGGAGTAATTACAATCTGTTCTGCTGTTCACTTCCCCAGGCAATATCCGCTCTCTCTTTCGTGATGCGGTTCGTTGTATCTGTTCTGTTGTTATGAGACCATACTCTTAGACATTACTTGCTCCATTGAGGATAGTATAATATATATTATTTCTTCATAAAGCCATCCTCCCAGGGATTATCTTCTATTTTGTCGGCCAGTTTGTATAGTTTGATTCATCATGATACCATCTTCTTAGGGTAGCAAAAATATGCGCCCAGAGTAAACATATATTTGCTAATATAAACTAATATACGCACAAAAATAATTTCGGTAACATTAAAATTATTCTTGAGAAATAGTTTGCTTTCTACAGATATATAGATGTAGTAGTCACTACAACACATAATGGAAATAACAGCAGCAGCCACCATTAACGATGTTTAAAATATTTGCTTGACGTGTGAGCTTGGCATTTATTCGAGAAAACATTTTATTTTAATTCTGATTTACCCAAATAGAAATAATCTATTATGGGCAGAGCACTGATTCCCGAAAGTTATAAAAGTGAGTGGATCACTACTATTCTTTTACTTTATCCGCGAGAAGGCACATATGCCTAACTCATCCGCATCGCTCAGTTCAACCACTAAACTCCTTTCTTCAGACGCAAACTAAACTCCTAATTCTATTAGATACTGAGGCTTACTTCCAAAAAAGAAGTATATAGATTCTTTTCTCTTCACTACAAACAGAACATTAATTCTATGTATTATGGATTGTCAAACTTTTTGTACTCATCTAGACTCACTGACTAATCCTCTATTACAAACACCTTGTCAATTATTAAAGGTTAAACGTAGATACCCAATAAAGTTTATATAGATATAAAAATGGGGAGTGTCTTGAATTCTACACATATATTCAAACAATTAACACTATTTTAATAATATGTATCTTATATTGTTTATATTACGATCCCTGATAGTAAAGCAAAATCAGATGACGCCATATTCAAGTAAAACGGAAATCTATTGTCTATCGTTAATCGAAATGATATTGCAATCATATGACGTCATGAAAAGTGTATATATGTTTTGGGGACTAGATTCAATTTTGTAATTAGAATTATGAAAGCATAAAACAAAAAATACAGATCCAGTAAAGAATAATTGGATTTAGAGAATTAATTGAATATTTGAACAGATGTTGAGAGCAGATTAGTGTACGCTTGTGGTGTTGTTAACACTGTTCACGGTTTAATTAAATAAAATGGAGGACATGAAAAAACAAATAAACTCTATTGAAACTACATATCTAATGAACGACATTGGATTTCATTATGTCATTACTTTAGAAATGTTACAACTTTGAAACAATCAAATCAATAAAATAGGCGAAATATTTATATATTTACACTAGTAAAATAAAATAAATTTCTCTGAACAGAACAGTTTTGCATCAATTTTTTGTGCCCTTACGAAGATTAAAATCAGGAAATAATGATACTAAAGTTTATGTCTTGAAAACAATTAAAATTTTGATTAATATCGATTCAATGATTTTGATTCTAGAAATTGTTTAAAATATAAGGTCTGCGCTTAACGAGGATAAAGAAGGGGTTGAGATCAGATCTGGGATGATTTGGGGATACCATGGGCTGCATCTGAAGACAGCGATACATATATACGATATGACACACCGTTCGATCACCGGAGTTAAGCAACGTTGAGCCTGGTCATTACAAGATGTCTGAACATTTGAGAATGCCAAGTTCTGTATTAGGAAGGACCGTTACACCTCTCTACAAAAAACTGCAAAACTAATATCGTTAAAATAATCTCGCATGAGCGAGATACCCATGCAACTGGAGACCGCTTCTGAATTTAATATTCCCTAAAAACTGCCTGTTTTGGAGGAAACCGGTTCAACCCGACCACGATGTGATGTATAACGAAAGAAGGAATAGTGTATGATGAAGCACAATGCAAAGTTAGTTTTAAAAAAATTAAAATTATAAAAGTATAAACATAAGAATTGATCCAGTAAAAATTAATAGGCATTACACAATGAATTAAATGGTTGAACAGATATTCACAGATAATTAGCAAAAGCTGTTGGTATTGTAAATACTCTTTTCGATTTAATTAATTGAAATTTAAAAAAAAACATAAGACGGTAAATTCTGTTTTAATATCTTATTTTTAATTTACGATACCGACGTATCGCGTTACATAAAGTTAGTTATGTGTATATCTTTATCTATTTATATGTATACAATTAACTTCTAAACGGATTAACCGATCATTATAACATTTTAAACATAACTGTTAGGAGGAAGGGTGAGTAGTGTGGCTTATATTTAGTTTAATTTAGTTATGAATAAAGTGAGGATGGAAGCCCTACATGAAAATTCAGATACCTTCGATTCATGTGAACTTCTAATACATATTAGACACCCATTCATGAACATTCCCCACATTTTAATTCCCTTGTAAGTATTTTCAAGGAATTTTAAGTAGTATAGTATAGGCACAGCCTCTCATTTGAAAATTTTAATATTTCAGATTTGCATTAAATTGTATCAATAGTCATTAGACACTAATTAAAATGTTTCCTTGAAGTTCAATTTTTTAAAGACTGTAATAAAACTCAACCTTTTAATTTAAAATATTTTCTAAAATCAAAATCATGAACCAGATTTTGGTCAACATTAGAACACGATTTATTGAGAGAAGCTTTAGTAGTCATATACGTTGATTTTCATTTTCGGAAGGTGCACATAAAAGTTGTGAAATACTGTTATATTTAGAGAGTAGGACGGAAATTATCCTAGTTCTATACGAAATTGCCGGAGAGAAATCTCACAATCTTCGAATAAATCAATCAATAGCTGAATAAATAAACGACATATTTATATCACAATCGATTTTTATTTAGATTGAAGCAGTGAACTACGTAATTCCTTTAGATCGGTTTCTTTTTCCAAACAATATCTTATTTATTCCAAAACGAGCCCTATCATTGATTTTACCAAAATAAATCAAGCTACGTTCGTTTAGCACCTATTTCCCTCTTTAAAAGGTATGAAAAGAGCCTTACTCATCCAATATTCAAAGAAACGAAAAACGATACACGAAAGAGAAACGAAAAAAGAAACACAATATAGACAAAAAGCATACTCTTATAAAGTTATTGTGTAATGCCACTTTCCATTAAGCTACCACAAACAATTCTGACTATTTTATTATTTTTTCGGCATTAATCTCTATTTGTAAAGTTTGACCGTGTTTTCCACTGCACTTCCAGTAAGATTAAAACGCCAATTTCATATTCAAAATAGAACTTTAGCTTTCAACTATACTGAGGCTGTGTATAAGATCGACGTACTACGGTTACCTAATTTGCATATAGCTTTGCAAAAGAACATTACATTATTTCATAGTTAGTTATTATTTTTTCTAATTCAATGGCACATTATAGTTTATTGCTATGCATAGTTGGATCTACGCATACTTTTGATATCCTGGATAGAAAATTATAATTTTCTATAGAAAAGTTATTTCCAGTTTTTGAAGCCCATTTATTTCTGGGGGTTACATTATTCATTATAATTTAACTTCCACACACAAACACACAAAATTAAACATACACAGACACACACTGCGTCCAAACATACAAGTAAGTCAGCACACTATTTCGAAATAACTTTTTACAAACATATTTAATATCGTGAATAAAGACTTAGTATTTTGCGTGAAATGAATATTTTTCTGTCGTTTTCTCTCAATAGAACAAACTGCCAGGAACCGTGACTCGCCTACAAACGTCCAAACACCGAAATGCAGTGCTGGATGTATCATGTCCGCTGATCTATTTACGATTAAATCTCACATGAGCAGCGGAGGATACGAAGGGACGCGATACTGGCGTAAAATATCACAAACGAAAATCTAAATCGAACTTCCCAGAAGTGTTATTACCTCAGAACCAAGTCGTAGTCTAATATCATAGACGTTTCCGTCTAAATAGAAGAAACCACGCATCATTGGTCATGTTTCTCCTCCGGGGAACTGCATACTAGATATGCTACTGACGGTTCCTACCATATTAAAGTTTTAAATTCGCCTAAGACAAACATCCAGATAGTATTTAGGCGTACACATCTTCGAACGTTATTTTTTGCATGGTTTGTTGCACTTTGCTATTTCGGTCAATAATTTGTCTTCCCCTGATTAAACTGCTTCGCAATTTTACTCGTTACAAAGTTTTATATATATATATATATATATATATATATATATATATATATATATATATATATATATATATATATATGTATATATATATGAAATAACAAACAAAAGTAAAGTTACATACATTTAAAGTGTATGACAATCAAATGTTTAACAGCGAATAAAATATGCGAAATTCCTTCAACTCATGCATTTTCAAAGAAATAACTCTCATCCACAGAAAGTAAAATAACAATAAATTACAAATTCTTGGTAAATATTAATTTGAAAACTTTACAATTTTTAGTTTAATTATGCACTTATTATTAATAATATATTAGTAATCCTCTATACTTTATAGTAAGCATACTTCTATCACGCTAGGATGTAAATATAAAATAATTATTTCATAACATATATATATAGTATAAAAGTAATAACACAATAAATTAACTAAAAATATAAACATGAATATAAATATCTATATTAACAATATTATGTCAATGATAATACGTAAATTTATTAACTAATGCAAAACTTCGTTTAAAATATGGATGTTTCAAACTCTTACTGCATTTTCGTCCGGCTCCGAGTGTTGACCATCGACGAAAGAATCGGAGCTTTTAAACATGTACGAATTATTTTTGAAGGGTGACTGTATATTTTTTTAATGTTTGCGTACACGAGAGGGTCGATCAATGAGTAGAAAAAGATAGATGTTTATACAAGGTGACATAATCGAATCGTACGCACAAATGGAATTAGAAGCCTTCGCTACCAGTTCAAGATGTTTACGGTGCGCCATTGAAGCGGATGTATTAAGTGACATATCCAGTGAAAACAGCTTCTGGTATGTCATCGTATCAAAAGAGACAGCGTCGATACTTATATGATTTCCATTGCTATCTTGTGTAGCAACGCAGTATCCGTTCTTTCAATCATATGTCATTTACACGGATGCAGTGACTGTTTGATCTATTGGCCATTCTGCAAAGCTGATGCATCTCAGCGTGTGATGCCTACAGCCATTTTGCAAAATTCTGCAATATATATTTATATATATGTATATATATATATATAGTAATATATATATATATGTATATATATATATATGTATATATATATATATGTATATATATATATATATATATATATATATATATATATATATATATATATATAGTCTCTAAGATTCATCCTCCATTGCACATATACCTCAACGCTATTTTATTTTCTGTACTCTCTCTTTTCACCCTCTTTTTTAAATCCTCGTTTTTTTTTAATCCCTCGATACAGCCTTTGTTAACAGAGGGCGAAACCGGTCGGCTGGCTTTTTTCCTTGGTCAGCTTTTAATCATGAAGGATAAAATTCGTCTTCCCTTCATGCTTGCGATAATAAACATTTGTACTGCCCAAAAATCATGAAATATATATATAATATATATATATATATATATATATATATATATATATATATATATAGCATGATATGAAATGAAATGGTAAAATAAGGTGCAAATCAAATTTTGTTAGAATTCAAAGTTCAGGCAAAGTATCTTAAAGTCCTTAACTCATGAGTTTTCAAAGATAATTCTTCTCGTCTGAGGACCATTACCGCAGTGACATCACTGCAGGTGATAAAATTACTCTTTGAAAATATATAAAAATATATGCAAAATGCATAAAAGTATATAACACATCAAGTATATCGACCCAAAACATACTTTTGTTAAAGCTATACAATCCAAGTCATACAATTTAAAACAAATTCAGGAAAGATATCCAAGAGGTTGATTGAAAGTTGATCATGGTAGTAAGTGACAGTTCAAAAATGAAAGAATTGATTAAATTGAAAAAAGCTATCCAGTCGGGAAATGCGTCCGCTATCGATGCAATAAATGACAGTTAAAAATGTATCCAATGTTTATGTTAAATTAATAAAACGATAAAGGAACCAAATCAAATAAAAAATTCAGTAAACTCACTTAGTGTTGAAATCATGATGTTCAAAATTTAGGGTTCCAATGATTTGATCGGATTAGTGCAAACCATAATTCGCTGGTTAAATGGAAAATCCGCTAAATCCGATTCGAATAAAATTAAATCAAATTGAGCTGACATATTCGGCCATTTACTTGCCTCTTATATCTTCTGTTGGATTAACCTTATATATATATATATATATATATATATATATATATATATATATATATATATATAATATATATATATATATATATATATTTGAAAATTTCTTTGAGAAACCAGATAACAGTCGCATGATTTCATATCAATAAATGAACATTTATTTAATCATGCCAACCAGGGCTTTAACTAGATCTACCGGACAAAAAAAACAAACTAAACCTCTCCAATAACATCGGAGGAGATCGTAAATCTTCGGCGATGCCGGCATATCTTTACCATGAAAAGAAAAAAAAATACAATGTCTGTTTACCATGATTATGGTTTGTTAAAAGTGAAAATTTGGAATTATAAAAAAAAATTAAAAATATGATTAAATAAATGTTAATTTATTGATATGAAATCACGCGTCTGTTATCTGGTTTCTCAAAGAAATATTCAGATATATCCACTAACGACGCTTTTAAAACTGTAGTAACACTCATATTATATATATATATAAATTACATTTATAAATTATATTTTTAAGGTTAGAACTTTTCTTCCTAATGCACATTCTCTCACATGTTAACAATTACATTGGGGTTCTAATTGTGTGATATAATTGTTATTTGATACTCAAAATTATTTTTGATTTATTTTAGTATTATCAGAAGTTATAATAGTTTAGGTTATGCAGATGCGGTTTTGTATGATAGTTTTACAGTGTTTATGTTTATAATCTTCCCTAATCTATAATCTCTAAAGGATATTTTGTAAATAATTTGGTAGACTTCTCTTAGAATATTGTATAGGGTATTCTTACTATATGGCCTTAAACCATATTGAATTACGTCGTATATCTTTCTTGTTATTAATTTTAATATCGTGTTAGTGTGAGATATGGCGTCCATTTATGAAAGTGTAACATAAATATATGTTGCTATTGTACCTGAAGATATGAAAATGCTTTAAGAATGTGAGTTTATTATGTTATGTTTTTTATTTAGTGATGTTTGGAACGATTTTGCCCTGACCTTCATATGAGTCACACTGATAGAACATCCAAAATATATAACACTTGTTTGTCTATATGATGAAGAAACGGTCACTAATGAACTTGCTCTTTTTAAAAATGACTAAAGATATGTTCACTGACATCCAATATTTATTGTTTATTTATACATGCTCTAGAGTTAGTAATTAGCATCTATTGAGGTTAAATTGTGAAAGTTGATATATATATATATATATATATATATATATATATATATATATATATACAGCGATTAAATTGAATTATCCGAACATAAAAGGTTTTTACTGCTTCTATGTTTCTTTAGGAATATCACAATCAATATATAATGTTATTAAACCTTTTTGAACTTTTATTCTATTTATTTTAGAGCAAATTCTATTACATGAGTTTTATTTTAGAAAATGTCTAAAACGTATAGCTTCGGTGTAAAAGGGTCTTAAAAAGAAATTAACAGCCAGAGGAACTTGTTTAATCGCTTTTGAATCACCCTGCATTTAATTTCATGAATTTTCTAATCGGAGGTTGGGCGCAGATAATGGCCACCCCATTAATTCGGTTGAAAATACGCCATACACACGGAAATTTGTGCAATATGTAAAGATTTATGTATGATATTAATTGTTAACATTTTTACAAAAATAAAATTTTCACGAAGAACTTTTATACTCTATTCATCTTCTTTACGTAAGTAGAAATTAAACTAAATATTACCCACATAATCCACCATTACGCCTAGAAGTTTTGTTATGAAATGGGTGTATACTTAGTTTAATAAATATTAATCAATATGCCTTACATTTCAGTTTCATTTGATAATTTTAATAGGCTTTTAGGCGACATAATATGTGTAAAACCTCTTATTTGAAAATAAGGATGTCAGGTTTACATAAAGTTTTATTTATAGTCATTAGACACAAACAAAACAAGATTCCTTGAATTTCAATTTTTGCATAATACCTCTTAAGCTTACGCCGTTAATTTGTACACAGTTTTCAAAATTAAAATAATGTTCCTAGAGACACTGTTCAGTATTATTATATTTTGATTTTATTCTACGTAAGGGTATAATTAAAATTGTGCGAATTTTTCTCATGGGGGAAACTCATTTAACCTATCCTGGGAGATGTATTATTTTATCACTCTATAGCTTACCCTTTATATCAGAATTACATTATATTATTGTTCATTTTCTGTATTTAACTGTTCATATTTTGCCAAACAGACAAATTTAACCATTCCTTAATAATAATAATAATAATATCTTTTGAATATCATATAAACTTTTACATTCTTTATTCCAATATCTTCATAAGAGCCGCTATAAAACAAATAAATAAAAATCCTTTCTAATTGTAAAAGTTCATGGAAATGCTACCAAACCACTGGTTTCTAGCTTTAGATGGAACGGCAAACCCAACCCGTTGGGTAACAGATCGCTAGTATGTTTTTTTATTATATTCTCAAACTGCTCACCTATGACTTTAAGCATTCTGAGAAATGGTCACCAATCTAAGTACTAACCAGCTTGTTCGTTACTTAACTTTTATGTCAAGGTGATTTATCCTATAATCACAGGTTAATACTATTCTTTGATCCCGGGTTAAAACAATTTTTTATTTTGATTCGAAACATTATGTTTTGTTTATGTGGCATAATAACCTAAAAACATCGGTTCTCTGTCGATCACAAAAGATAAACGACGTTGAGCCTAGTCAATGTCATTTTGGAAAACTAGGCGCTGTATTCTACCTCCCCTAGCCAGACTATACTTGTGACTGGGTATCGCATGTGAATATCATATTCCCTAGAATCTTCAGTCTTCGGTGGAACCTACGATTCCAGCACAGGGCGGATAGCACACACAGTGTTATAGATTGTTAGAGAATGTTTGGTTTTAATGTAATTTTGATATTTTTGAGGGATTTAATTTACTGAAGTTCCTTGTTTTAAAGAAAACTTCCTATCGTTCCTTAAAAAAAGCATCATTTTTGGAAGCAAACAATGTGTGTGAAAATACGAATATTGTGACCATAGCTGGAAGGAATTCGGGGATTAATAACTTCGCGACGCATATAAGCCCAACTGGAAATAAAAACTTGTTTTGTTGAGTCCTTTGTATTAGTTGGTAACCGTTTTGCCATATAGTTTATACACCCATCTAAAAGATATTGCATTTAAAACCAGTGGGAAATCAACACAGTATAAAATGTTAGAGCGTTGGCTAACCTTTCTGACCTTGTGCCTTATGGTAACCGTGGGAGGGAGATAAATGACTAATATATATATATGTGTATATATATATATATATATATATATATATATATATATATATATATATTTATTAATTATTTTAATACCTACAGACATCGATGTTTCATGCTAACGCAATCTTCAGTGTAGGAACTAATTTTCAACGGCCGGTGGGAACTAACCCCGATCACAAATCGCCACTGATTCGTAGTCGAGAATCTTATCCCATCGGCCATAGCCAATTAGTTAGTAAATAGAGAGGAATTTAAATGCAAATAGAGAGTCGGCGGCTAGATCTACCAAGCAGCTTAGAGTGATCTACGAACGGCGTTCGGATCGTGCATGTAGCTATTTGCACTGCTTGTCATGTAAGTCACTCAATATATATATATATATATATATATATATATATATATATATATATATATATATATATATATAAGTTGTCTTTACGTGTGTATGTGTATTGTTGTACCATCGTTAAACTGTTTATTTAAGAGCCAAACAAATCGCAAATTCGATCTAGTATTCTTATCGATGCCAGACGTTGTTACACTTTTTCAAAACTCATTATTCAAAATAAAATTCACGGAATCATGTTAGAAACAAATGTTCCGCCATATCTGACGTTTGCTGTCACGCCGACCGAACAATATACTTACTGAATAATCTGAATCATTTCACGACACTAAGAAAAATAAATAAATAAACATATAGAAACAGATGAAATCATCGTACATATTTGATAGCATTTTTATTATTGGAATTGTAATTTATGTTTCTTTATCTCTTTTAGACAATCGAACTATTTTGGATCTTTGCGCAGATATCCCTACGCTGAACTCATAAGCACTATAATTATGTTTTTGTTTGTTCAGTGGCCGAGTGAGTAAAGTGTTCTTTTGTTCAGTTTATGCGATCTTCAGGGTTCAAACCTCACACTAAACAGTTTTCTATAACATTCCGGTTATATTCCAGCCGATATTGATCATCGTCATAAACCTGAATAATATTTTGTTAATTATTTTAGTGAGGTTTAACGTAAAAGAAAATATTAATCTTTTTTCTATTTGAACTGACGTGCAGGCGAGAACTGCTTGAGAAACCTGGCGTTGACGGATATTTCACTTAGTTAATACATAGTGAACATTCAAAAATTAGTCCAAAGTAGTCTAATTTATAAACATGACGTGTCCTACGCATCCACGGTTCTTAAAATAACCGGGAGAAATCCGTTTGATTCTAACAAGTTTGGTCCACCGTATTTTAAAATTTCAACCGTTAGCAACAGCTTAGAAAGTATATTATGCTTATGAAAATAAGGTTAAATTCGAGACCACCGGTTTGACATTTTCAATTCGATAAAGTTCATTTGCAGTTTTTATATAAAACACTGTTGAAGTTAGACTAATGGTGATAATGGAGTGGTTAACCGCGTGTATTGTGTGTGGGGTTGGCGGGCTGCGTTCGAATGCTGCCACGACTATTTTACGACTTCAACTATAACCCTTTAGAATCGTATGCATCTATGTTCCCCCTCAAGCTATGGCTATTTAAGTATGTTAGACCGTTGTACATTAATAGATCAACTCGTCTTCTAGAGGAACACATTGATACATGTTCGACTGTGTAAGTCTATCAATTAGGACACATTGTGACACTTGACTGTCATCGCTTTTTTGTTTGAAAGGAAGAGAAATACATGAAAAAGAAAGGAAGAGATTAAGAGAGAGAGAGAGAGTAAGAAAGGAAAAGAGAGAGATGAAGAGAGATAGAAAGTGGGAGAGAGAGTAATACAGAGAGAAATAAATAAAGGAAAGAAAGAAAGAAAAAGGAAAGAGAAAGAAATAAAGGGAGAAGGAAAAGAGACAGAATGAAAAGGATGGATAGGGAGGAACAGAAAGAACAGAAATGAGAGAGATCAATAGAGGTAGGTGGATAAAGATTGAGGGAAAGAGTGAGAGAGAAATGGAGAGAGAGAGGATGAGGAAGAGACGAAACTAAAGAAAAAGATTGGGAGAAAGAAAGATACAGTTATGTTTTCTAAATCGCACGGTCGATTTAAATAAAATGTGCACCATCTGTTAATAATGTGAGACTGATCCACGTGAACGAGGGATGACTATACCCTTTTCTGACTATACAGTTCCCTGACTATGCCCTTTTCTGACTATAATTTTTTCTGAGTATACGCTTTTCTGACTATACCCTTTTCTGACTATACATTTTTCCTGCCTATACCCTTTTCTGACTATGCCTATTTCCGACTATGCCTATTTCCGACTATGCATTTTTCTGACTATACCCTTTTCTGACTATACCCTTTTCTGACTATGCATTTTTCTGATTATACCCTTTTCTGACTATGCCCTTTTCCGAGTATAACTTTTTCTGACTATGCATTTTACTTACTATACCCTTTCTGACTATACCCTTTTCTGACTATACCCTTTTCCGACTATACCTTTTTCTGACTATGCTTTTTTCTGACTTGAATTTTTTCTAACTATTCGCTTTTCAGACTATTCATTTTTCTGGCTATAGCCTTTTGTGATTATACATGTTTCTCCTCTTAACATCAAACTATAACGCATAATCATTTGTAAAGTTTGCCTGTACTACATCTACCCCATTAATGAAACCAACAAATAAAATTATATCCAATTCATTGTGAACGAGATCAAACTATACCATTTTTCTGACAATAAATATTTTTCTTCTCGACAGCAAAACGTCACACGAAGTCGTTTCTAAAGTTGTGACCGAAGAGTCTTCCGATGTTTCCTCTATTTACAAATAATCAAATCAAATTTATTTTTCAACAACAATGGCGTAGCTCAACAAGCCATGTAAATGAACAGGTGAAAGCCATTTACATCGACATATAGTCTCAATGTGTGTTCAAAGCCACTTTAAACATCGATATTGTAGTCGTCGCCTCTACTTTCTTTTGCAAGTTGTTTCTACGAATAGAAGCACGGATAGAGAATGCTGCCTTAAAAAAACCTCTTCTTCTGAAGGTACCCGCAACAATTAATGGGCCATCAAATGAGATAATAACTAATTCATTGTGACAGCGACACAGACAAACGATTATACATTAATTACACCCTGTCATGTCAAATCGCTTAAGACGACGAATTATATCGATCCTAGAGCATAGTTTTCCCTTGTGGGGAACCGTAAAATATCCATAACTTAAGACACTTTGTTCGGCCCTTTTATCTAAGTACAAGCAGAATATTTTCCTTTTTATTTATACTAAAACAGAAGCGACCACTTATCAAGGCCAAATTCCAATCGAGGATGAAGATTAATGAGATGGAATTTATGTCAGACTCAAGTCCGAATAATTGTGGGGACTGCTCTAGATATAAATCCGTTTACGTTGGCTTCGCAGACGATCAAGTTGTAATTTGTTGAGAAGGATGTTCGACAGACGAGAATTCCTTGTGAAAAAGCTCGGTTCGTTGAAATCTCGGTTGTCGCCGGACACACTGATGTAGAAAGGAAAGTGTTTATTTTCGTTGTGGTCGCAAGACGGGTTCTCGACGTAAATGTCTTACAACGATGTACCAGAGATTTGAGCTCAGTCGAGAACATTCCATAGAAGTAACGATGAAGTAGAGCGACACTGTGACAATAAAGAGGAACACTCACCATCAGGAAAAAGAATGAGGTGCTTGGCATGTCGTATGAAGATTTTAAAAAGTGCTTCTCTTCATAGGTGCAGGTGTTTATGGTGGTCAGATTTGCATATGTGGATATCAGGTGATATAAATGAAGAGGACAGCTGAGAAGAAGGTGAAGAGATTTGGATTGGAGAGAGAAAGGCAGATAGAAAGTGGGTTGCACGAAATTTGGTTGGAAATTGAATGACAGTCAAAACATTTGGAGAAAAAGGCAGAAAGTGGGTTCCACGAAATACGGTTGGAAATTAAGTTACCTCCAAAATTTTTTATTTTTTAAATTCTTTTATTTTTCTGGCACAGTTAGCTAACAGATACTAGCAACGTCTCCTCTGTAAGAAAGGGGCTGCGAAGAACGTATAAGACACCCCTCACTAGATTTCGAAGTCGATCCTTAATTCTGTCAAGGAAACAAAGAGTGCAGTGAGCGGCATATTCCCAGATGTTGTAGGAGTACTTCATGTCTTATATAAGTAGAGTATTGTATTAGGAGTCAGGTACTCCCGAAGTGGTAGAATAAGCTCATCATTGTTCCAGTCTCCCTATGGACAGCCTCCCATTTTAGGTCTGCAGTAGAAGTAAGTCAGAAGAGCTTATCAATGTAAGAAGCTTCGGGATCATAAAGGTTGAGGGTCACACAGATCGAATAAATCTTTGATGTCCTTTTCAATGGTAAATAAACCTGTTACTTGTGAATTGAATTTAATAATTAACAAGCTGAAAATATTACCATAGTATAATTTTCAAATAAAACAATGTTAAACTCACAGATATTATTTTATTATTGAGCTCACCACCTATCAAGGTAAAAACCACGCGAGGATAAGGGTTGATGAGACGGGATTGAATGCCAGCATAAAGATGAGGAACACTATGGATGTACCAACATTGACAAATAGTTACGAACTGTGTTTGATTACTTATAGGGCGGTTCACGGCAGGAATTTGTTGAAATTGGACTTGAAGATGACCGAATTGTAATCAGCAGGAGAACAGTTTCGCGGTAATATGTTCCGCAGGTTTGACGCCCTTGTAAAGAAGCTCTGTTTATGGAAATTCGGTTGGACGTCGTACATATGGAGAGAGTAAAGAAAGTTTTTTTTTCGTTGCAGTAAAAATAAGTGTTTTTGCTGTGAATGTCTTACAAGAAGGGAATAAAAACTACAGCTCATTCGAGAACCTTCGAATGCACTTAAGAGAGACTAACAACGTAGTTTGTCGCAGAATTCGGTTCTAAGATTCTTCTTGATTGTGAAGTCTATGTTTTACTCTGTCAAAGCAGCAATGGTAATCTGTGTGGTACCAACCTAGATGTGGCATCTATAGCCCACTTTAAGACTATATGGCTCGTATATAGGTAAACGAGTGCCTCTGGAGTTAGATATTTTCTCGATCAGTAGGATGATCCAACAATCTATTTCAGCAACATTAGCAACAACCTGGAGCACAAATATTGCTGGTAAACGTAAACCTAGGTTCAGTTTTAGCAGCAAATGTACATAAACATTATTCATTCATTCCCTGGTAACGTTGTGTATGTCTTCTACTTCGTAAATACAATGTATTCATTTTAAATATACACCAGGCAATGATTGTAAGAAAATGTAAAAAATTTTGAGATATATACTCACCGTCTACATATACGTTTTTGGTTCTTTTAAACAACTTAAACGACCTTTTTCTCGTAAACACCCTGACCTTTCTTAAGTTGTAAAGAGACCTCCTCGTGCATCGCTCCAATAAACGAAAGTTAAAGAGACACTTATTCACTTGATACAAGCTGTCGGGATTGAGTGCCTGTCTCGATAACAGTCTCGCGGTCAGTCTTGAATAACAGAGGTTGAACAATTCAATTTTATGTTTCCTTCGATGGCTTCCCGCTTGTCCGCCATGATGTGCTCAGTTAAAATACAATATGGCTTCCTGTTCGTTCTTTGCGATATTGTTTCTTAATCTTTGAGCTACAAAACCGACCAAAGGCAGCGTCCGTATAAGAATGAAGAATCCGCGGAGGAAAGTGAATTATGGATGTGGAGTTTCGAAAAACTATGCTATTCAGACAAACGGAGCTATCTTGAGAGGTGTGTAAGGAGAAAAGAACACGCCTCTTTATATATGCATTAATGGTTTCAGCGGGAACCTTGTTATTGTTTGTGGTATTAATACAGTATTAGTATTTGTAGCGAACGGCTTTTCAGATGTTTATATTTTGATCTAAATTAATTTTATTAATGGATGTGTTTAAATTAATATGTTAAAAGTTTTAAATATCTGTAGTCTAATTTTGTAAGTTTTAGCTTTTAATATTATTTTGTTATCTACAAGATTTTTTCGAAGTTGAGAACAGGAACAAGAATAATAAGCTTCTACCTATTCCAGCCACAAAATTAGAAAATTAATCAAGAATTTTAAAACAATCATTTAAAAGATATGCAGACACACGTTGTCTTTAATAATTAAATGAAGTATAACTTCAGGAGAAGATACTGCACCTACATACATACATACATACATACATACATACATACATACATACATACATACACACATATATATATATACATATATATATGTATATATATACATATATATTTATTTATATATACATTAATATGTATATATATATGTATATATACATATATATATGTGTATATATATGTATATATACATACACATATATATATACACATATATATATATACATATGTCTATATACATATACATATACATATATATATACATATATATATACACGTATATACATATATATATATACACGTATATACATATATATATATACACGTATATACATATATATATACATATATATACATATATATATACATATATATACATATATATATACACATATATATACATATATATATATATATATATATATATACATATATATGTATATACACATTTATATACATATATATACATATATACATATACATATATATATATACATATATATATATTTACATATACATATATATATATACATATATATATATATATTTACATATACATATATATATACATATACATATATATATATATATACATATACATATATATATATATATATATATATATATATATATATATATATATATATATATATATATATATATATACATACTTTATTGTTCCATTATAATGACAAGAAGAAACATCAATCCAAAACCGTAATTATACTTTATTGTTTCAATTTCTTTATTTTCTCATTTCAGAGAATACCTGTATTTCTTCTTCGTCTCACAAAACACTTTTTTTTTCCTTTTTTTTTCCGAATGTTATACTTTTTCTTAAGCGCGTTTTACAGCAAAATAAAATGAAATATGAAGTCTTTAGTTTAACTCTGCTCATTGTCAGGGCAATAGTTTATTTAATGGCTATAAGGAAAATATCATCCGCAAAACAGTCTAAAGGAATAAAGTAAACAGTTCTAAAAAGAAAATATTTGTAAAACATCACGGCAATCCAAAATACATGAAAAAAATCACTTAAAACATGGTGACAAAAATCCAGACTCCCTAACAAAAAAACTTGCTTCCCAAATTTGCAACGAACTTTCTAACCGTTACCTATAATTAAACCCAACTGAGCTAGCCTGAATACACACAAGTTAAAAGCAAAATCCCGATAGAAGTGTCTCCCTAAGTAAAAAAAAAACTTGAAAAAACAACTAATAAATTATTATTAATTCTGAGGATAAATATTACCTGTTTAAAATTCAAATCCATATGAAAGTTAATACGAAGATATGCTAATGTAAACAGCTATTCGCAGAAAACGTTGAATATAGTCATAAATGTTCACTTACATAACCTAAATTCCAGATAGATTAATGGTTCCATCATGGATATTATCATATTTTTTTAATTTTTCGCGAAAGTACTAGTAGCGTTCAATAAGTAATGCCCCTGGCCCATTTCACAAGGTAGTAGATTAATGAAACTTGGCACAGGTATTAGTCTTTCTCTACATAGGAGCCACCCAGAGTTATGCATTTCTTCCATCGTTTAAGGCAGCTCTGGACAGCGTTTTTGGAGAACACCCCATGTCTGTCTTCCAACCAAGTCGTAACTTCAGAAATCAAGACTGCATCATCTGAGAAACGCTTTCCTTTCAAAAACAACTTGATAGCTGGGAAGAGATGAAAGCCAGAGGGTGCAAGGTCAGGAAATTAAGTGGATGGGGAAGGATTTCATAGCCACACGCCCGTGCTTCTGTCTGGCGGCATGCGAGCTGTGGACCAGAGCTTTGTCCTGCAGGAAGACGATACATTTGCTGATCTTGCCCCGCCTCTTGATTTTGATAGATTCTCTTAATTTCATCAAAAGTAAAGCGTAATAGGCTCCTGTAATTGTGGTACCCTTTGCCAGGAAATCTGTCATCATTACTCTGTCCTTGTCCAAGAAGACTGTGAGCATGATCTTGCCAGCGGAGGGCTGCACCCTTGCCTTCTTTGGACGTAGTGAGTCCAAATGTATCCACTGCATTAACTGGACTTTGGTCTCTGGATTATATAGTGTAATCAGTCTTTTGAAAGATATGGACTCATCTTCTTGGCACATTTTTTAAATTCATTCTCGAGCACTCGACGCGTTCTTGCTTCTAGAAAGGTGTGAGCAACCTGGGAATCCATCTGGCAGACACCTTATGCATATGTAAATGGGCATGCATGATTGTTCTCACAGAC
>OY744540.1:60177557-60182557 GCA_963556195.1 Sepiola atlantica | reverse complement strand
CTAGTTAGAAATATTTCTGGAAAGACATCGGCTTCTTACGGGAATGACCACGAGAAAGTTGCCAACATCTCTAAGTGAATGTGATACTATGGAACCGACTGGATTCGAACTTAGAACACCCAGGTCTTCAGTCCGTGTCGTTATCCACTTAACCAACGTCACCTCCCAACACATTATACTAACGGCGTATTTTAAATGAAACTTTTGTATGTAACTTGCATGTAACTTGCATTCTACCTCTCGTTCTTTGCATTTTCCAATTATTTCATGTATTTTCTTCTATTTATCTTGTTATTTTTATTTCGGTTATCTATTTTATTAAAGCCTATGTATCAACACTCACTTTGATATAGGATAGATAAAATCCCGTTCCAAAGAGGAACGTGGGATCTATAATAGTAATCAGACATTACTTTATACGAACAGAGCTAATAAAAAGGGAGCATAACTTTTCCAGATGATATTAAAACTTGATATATCAAAAAAAGAAGATGCAAGAAAATAAAAGCATTCCTCAAATTACAAAACACTTATTTTTTCTTCCCTGGTTGGTACAAGTAGTATAGATCCAATTGTAGCTTAGATTTATTAATACAATTGTAAATCTGTGAAAAATAATCGACTCTTTTCGCTTTAACAGCACAAATGAACGATAATGCTCGACTTTTGCAGAAACTGTAAATCAAGGCAGAAATAGCTTTCTGTCTGCCAACAAGAGTAGTATATTTTTGGAACAGGTTGCCAGATAAGATTAAGAACATCGATAGTGTCGAAGAATGTTAAAACGGAATTAAATGAATTCAGGAAGAATTGTGAAAGAAAAATAAGTGCGCATTTTAGGCAACAATCGAGTGAAATATTTTTAACTAGTGAGTCACCTCTTATCAAGGCTCAAAGGCTACTCAGGGATAAGCGTACACGAGATTGTCAGTTATCGATGAACGCTTCGTTTTAAACGACTACTCTGGGCAGCTCTTCTTTTGACAGGTTGAGGGTACAGATTTGACAGCTTTTCTAGATGCTGTTTGCGACAGGAGCCCTAGCTCTTAATCTAAAACATTGTCGTTTTCAAGTCTTAACGCTATATATGAATATTGTATTAAAATAATACGATTACAACTTTGGTTTGTAAATATGTGAACACTTTTCAGAATTATTAAAACCAACAAATGGTAAGTTTATGTCTCTATTTACTTGCCTCCCACAGAGAATACAGATAGACATACAATACCTCCAAACTTTGTTGAATTGTTGTCACATTATTGAGATTGCCATAATTTTGTCTCCTTGAAAGGCCAAGGGGAAATAAAACAATAGTGAAGTAGCAAAGAGGATGTATTTACATCTAGTACAGAAAGTGTTATAATATTCCATGAAAAATGCCAGTATACTGAAATCATATGCCCTTAATAGGGTTAAGATGAAAATTCATATACACTAAATGTACAAAAGCAAGGAAATTCCCAAATGTTTACACTTTTATTGTCATTAATTAAGGGTATGACTACATATCAACCAAACCATTTCATTATCACATCACTACAGTATAAATCTCTATGCATGAGTGGATGAAGTGTGTGAGGTGCGCTGAAGAAAAAATCCTAACAGTAAAATGTATAACCCTATTGTGCTCGCATACCCTTAATGACAATGAAAGTGTAAAAATTTGGGAATTTCCTTGCTTTTGTACATTTAGTGTATATGAATTTTCATCTAAACCCTATTAAGTCCATATGATTTCAGTATACTGGCATTGATCATGGAATGCCACTACTTTTGTAAACGCTATGCCTCAATACAATGGTCATTTTAAAGGTTTTTTGGAATTTTCTGGAAAACTAAGGTATATGGTAAACTGAAATTAAAATGCCATCAACTAGACCATAGCATCTCTATCTCTGCCAACATTTAGATGAATCCATCAAATAGTTTATGAGATACAGGGTGGCACATACGTACGTACACACAGATAACATGATTTCATGATTGAACTGTCTGGATCTCTGGGTTGCCTTGACTAATGAATGATGCTGAAATTCTACACACTTATAGAACTTATCAAATAAAGATTTTGTGCAAAGTTTTAACTAATTTGGTTTATTGGTTTTGGAGTTAAGATTGATCAAGGAAATGAGCTTTCCAGCATAGCCCGTTTTTGAAGTCTATTAAGGGATAGGGCGCTCTCGTGCCTCCCTTTATTTGGGATGATACAGGAAAACGTGTTTACATTCTAAACGCGTGCAAGATTCAAAGGTAGAATTGATTAACGGCTACGAATTTGATTACTTTTGAAGATTGCAAGCGCTTGGAACGTAATCACGTGTGCATGTAGCATCGACATATTATAGAGACTCTTTTTTAAGTTGTAAATTATAAGCCGTTTAATAAAACTTGAGCAGTAAAGACATATGTGTAAAGACACCAAGACTAACACCGCCTTAAGATCTTCTGACGAATCAAATCAAAAGTACCCGCGAAAAAAGAAAGAAAAATGGAACAAGAAATCTACGGAACTAACATACGCTAATTTGGCTAGAATCTTAAATGGACAATTCGGAAAATTTAAATAATAAGGAAAAGTCTTATCAAGCAAAAAGACTCCGTGTTATTTAAAAATGTATTTTTATATATATATATATATATATATATATATATATATATATATATATATATATATATATATATATATGTCAATAAAATAAATCCCATCAAAGGGTAAGGGACCGAAAGTAATTTCTGGTTAGAATCAAAGTGTATATGTCATTTTTCTTATCGTAGAGGTAGCAAAAAAAATTAATACATAAATAAATGAAAAACTATCTCACAGAGAGAGCACGCCTCAAGAAAAGAACCCCAAAACTTAATATTTTCTTCTGATCCAGAATCCGTATAAGCAACAGCACGGCTTGACATAACTCGCCTGTATTCTGTGAACCGGATCACTTTATGCTTTAGCAACTTCCGCGGCCTGCTTAACCAATAACCTAGCATATTCATACGCTCAACTACACAACATGCCCCTTGCAGAATAGTCATACTTTTTTCGATCGTTCGTATTTTCATTACTTGTGCACAGAAATCGTTTCACCCTCCAGAATATTGTTACAGTAACCAACCTCCCACTTCTACTAGTTACTACTAATTTTACTATAAGCATTACTACCACTACTACTATTACTACTAAAACAATGGCAGCTACATAGGTTCATATTATTATTTCCTTGCGTTGTGAACATCGATTTTTTCTTTTAGATTTCTATGCACTGCTGCGTGCTGCTACAAGGCATATATATATATATATATATATATATATACATATATATATATATATATATATATATATATATATATATATATATATAGTATACGTATTTTATTAGTTTCTTTAGATGTAAATCCGTTAAAACTCCAGGTTTTATAAAAAGTGGTCAATAACAAGTAGAGCCTGTTCTTTAGTATAACTTTTTATTCATACAAACATTATTGGTTACATATGTGCATACATGTTTCGGTAGTATTCTTCACAGAAAGTGAACCGCTTCAGACCAAAGAATGAAGGGAAGTGAGATTAATTTGTAAAGCGTTCCCATTAAGTCAATTTTTTTGGAAGATTGGATGTTTATAATTTTCACAGGTCAAGCTCAGTATCGGATTACATTCTTTACTTGTTAATATACGCACATGCGCCCAGATCTTTAGCGTTTCCCATATTCAAAAACAAGAGACCAGTATATATATATATATATATATATATATATATATATATATAAAATAACATATTCGTCATTTACCATTCTGATGGAACACTAGGTACTACTACTGCTTATAACATCTCTCTGCTTGACAAGACTATGTTTTTAGCGAAATGATTGCAAAACTTAAATACAAATACATGATATTTAAAATGAGAAAAAATCTGTCTTGGTATTTATTTTATTATTGTATGTGCGTTTAGGCTATATTTTATGCTATATAAATATATATATATATATATATATATATATATATATATATATATATGAGATGCGGATTCAGATATTATACATAGGATTTAAATCCATTGTCAATCGTATATTAGGATTAGCATTGTACCGGTGTCACTGGGGATATTAAAATAGGAACAGTTTCCGTATTGTTAGCAGTGGGCGCTGTTTCTATCGATTGCGTTTCCTTTAGATGGCCTATATAATTTATTTATTTTGGCTTGCAGAGTATTAGTAATGTTGAATATTGTTTGTGACTTTGATATTCGCTATTGATTTTTCTACATTTCAGAAGAAACTCAATGACCAAAATACTTCCTTATTTTGGTCATTGAAATTCTTCAGAAACGTTGCCTGTTCATGTTTAATTTTTTTGTCGATTTGGATGGCTTTCACCTAAAACTGTCCATTCAGCTGACTGCCGATTTGACTCCAAGATTATATTTTGGATCTATGTTATATCAATTGTCATACTTTGACGCGAAAAACACTCTTTTTGTTGCGTTGAAACAATTGCAAACAACACTCTAAATTGTAGACGCATGGTATTTAATCGAGTGTGAATAAACGCGGCATCTACTCTAGAAAACAGATTATTCAAATGTGCATGCGTAATAGTAAATACCCTGACTTCTGATATATTCAACACCTCTGCTATCTCACACAACTTCAATTTAAGATTGACGAAAAAGAGTTTGCAAACATTTGGTTTTTGGGGAGGGACAACTGCCGAATTTAGCAGACTTGAGCGTTTTGCATTGTTTGTGCATGTACGGCTGCGTTTTAATAATCCTTGTATAGACGAGGCTGAGTCCGAATAATTATCAGCAAGCTTTGGCCTGAACAGTATTTTCCTATCAGAAAGTAATGCTTTATCAAGAAACTCAGATTGTTTCATTTGTTTGAAAAAAATTGTAACAGAAACGTCACTTGAATAACTGTAATTTTTAAATATAATTCGATTGCACACTCACATTTTGATACTTTTTGGAAGGGGAACATAAAACTGCATACCCT
>OY744540.1:60162557-60172557 GCA_963556195.1 Sepiola atlantica | reverse complement strand
AACTCTTAAAATATTGAAGCTGGAATTGAGCTTTGAAGAATTTAATGTACATTTAATCACACTTAATCAGAAGGTTCCTGAAATAGCAGACATATGCAATCGTTTTTCATTGATTTTTCTTGGATATTGGTATTTTGATTAACACAAGAATGACATAAAACATATTTTTCTTTAATTATACAGTAGATTTCGTCTAAATAGTCACCTCAAGTAAACAGAAAAAGTGATGACTTAAGTAAATTATCAAGTCAGACTAACTGATTTGTTACTTGGTTTAGAGACGTAAAGTTAATCACTAAACTTTTATCACTTGATCACTTTATAATTATATTTTTAATTTTCTTTTTTAAATGAAGTCGGACATTTTTTGAAAATTTTGAAATTAAAAAAAAATCTATTTGGTTATATGAAAGAAATGCAAAAAAAAACTACAATTAGGAAAAGTTAAAAATGAGAAGTTGAGACACAATGGTGCTGACAATTTGATAGAGTTAATTATGTTAAAGAGTTTCATGTAAGTTAATTATGTCAAAGTTAGTTTTAATTTCTTTTATTAAAATAAAAGAAAAACACATGTGATTTGCATGTAACACAACCTAATCAAGATTTCCTGACTTGTGCAGTATGGATACATTGTTTAATACAGGCAAAGTCCATAGCTGAAAAGAATCAGTCACACAATTCACTCACTCGAGCTAATGTGGTAAAGATCAATCGCTCAGATTTTGAATGATGCTTTAAGCAAATTAAACCTTATTCATCATTGTTATTTATTCTCTTTAAATTGCTAATTTAACTCTACTTTTAATTATTCAAATCTCAATTGCAGCTTCCATATTTAAGGAGTTAATTCCACTTGTTCTGTACTTTCCACGTTTATTTCTAAGAATATTAATACACATGCGTCTGAACTTTTCAGTCTAGTAAACTTTTTTTAAGGCATGCAATTGAGAATGTTCAATGTATTTTTAAATCATAATTAAAAACAAAACAAATAACAAGACTCCAAATTATCAGTGGCTAAGTTAACTTTAAGTCACCTATACTTAGAGTTGGTGGAAATATTAGTAACACTAGCTAATTGAGTTGAACCAATAATCATTATGACATCACGATAATAAAAGCATCTAATTCATTAGTGAACTAGCCTTGTATTTAATCATTTCTTATCCGCTGGAAGAAATTAGTTAATTCAAACTTTCCTTCGTAATCTGCAGAAAAACAATAAAAAGAAATTCTAACTAACTTCATTATTATAATTTAGAATTAAATGAGTATATTTAGTATAATTATTAAAAACATTTACTTTATTTGGACAGCCTTACTACATTATTCAGTAATGCTCATAGAGACAAAGTCACAATAAATTATGTTGTAATAAATTTTTATTTAACTTTAAACAAGATGTTAGTAACAATAATAAATTTAAGTGTATATTTTGAAACAAACAAATTGTTTAATAGAATATATAAAATGAAACATTTGGATCTTTTTGGACAGCCCTACTACATGATTTGTACTGCCAATAAAGACAAAGCAATATTACTATACCCTAATAATTACAAAATTAAATTTTACAGAGGAAGTTATTATAATATTTTTAATGAAGCTTGCAATTAAAAATAATTTAACTTTTTTAGTTAATGGTGAGTAAAATTACATAATTAGAATATAGTCAATTAAAATACTCTCCTTTTCTGTACAGATTTAGTATATGATTCCCTACTGCCCATAGCGACAACACCACAATTAACTATAATATAATAATACATTTTGAGATTAAGTTTAAAAATTAAGTTATTTGAAAATAATAAATAGAAAAACAATTTAAATATCTTTACTTATGTTTTTTATTAAAAAATATTTGTAGAATATTATCAAATATGTATCAATCTTTTGTGGACAACCCTACTACATGATTCAGTATTGCACACACAGACAAAGCTACAAATGAGAAAATTATGTTAATCAATTTAGAGTGTTACTTCAATAAGTGAAGTTATTAAAAATAAGTTAACAGCCAAAATTAATGATGGGGTTAATTAGAACGTATACCCCCACTTTAAACCCTATAAAATCCCCCTAAAGTTTCTGATTATCATTTAATTATTCTTTTTGTGATTGTTTTGTTCTTCTTTTAAATACCATTTATTATTTTTCTTTTCAATTATTAAAAATTTCATTGTTAATAAGTCAAAATTATAAAAAAATGATAATAGTTCTTCTAGTTTAACAGAATATTATTAAATAATAGAATACCATTTTACTTATTAGTTATATTAAATGATTTCAGGTTTTTACTTTTTTTTAAAAATAATTCCATATTCTAATTTAAATTAGATGATTTGTAAAAACCCTTAATTTTTCAGAATTTAAATTTTTAGATTAAATTAAAATAAGATAAAAATACGTTGAATATTTTAAATTTAAATATTAATAAATTGAAAAAAAATGATTTTCAGAATAAGTTTCAAAATAATAAAAATAAATTTCAATTTCTGAGTTTCAAATAAGTTCAAATAATATATAATTATTTCTGAATTAATTAAAATACCATAATTCAAACTCATTTTAATTACATATATTTAATTGTTTCAGATAAAATGTTGATTATGTTTAAAGCTAAAAGCCTAAAGTACATCTTTAAAACAATTGTACGTGTCAGAACACTTTTAGAATGAAGAATGTCCTCACTATTGCTAAAAAACACAGAAATGAGGTAAAATTAGAAATTTTAAGATATCTCTTTTTTGCTAATCTTTTGAAATATAAATATCACTATTCTGAAACTATTTCAAAGATTTTAAGACACTGAATTAAAACATTTTACTAAAAATAAATACTTATCTAACAAATTTATGTGCGATCAAAAACTGTCCGAAGGATCAGAATAGCAACAATTAGTGTGCCGACAGAAAACTATGTATGGAAGATAATGATCGCTACAATATTTTATTTTATATATTTCATCTAGTATTTTTAATTTTATATAGATGGTACAGATTTGCAATAACACATTATTAGAAAGCGATATATTTTTTATTAGAATAAATATACGCTATTAATCTATTTTCTAGAAAATATTACTTTTACAGTTTTAATCGGTCTCAAAATGATATTTTATTTCCCTATCAGATTTTAAAAGTATATTAACATTATTTAAATATCAACGAATATGTTTTCGTTATAACTTTTCTATTTTGTTTTAATTAAAAAAATATATAAACTTTAATTGTGCGAATTACATTTTATTTTTCGAAAGTGAAACTGGCAACTAAATGATTTTCTTTTAGTAAAACTTCGATGACGTCATATAGTGGATAGTATGTGGCGGTGAACATCCCGTGTGTTTAATTGTCTATTATACTTTTGCTCCTAGCATATATTTGAAATTAAATGCTAGTAAAAGATAGACCACTTTTTATAATATTTTTCGGAATGTTCTTGTTTTTCAATTTTTCCAGTTTTGTTTTATTTTCAAGATTTAAAAAATTAATTTCTTACACTGCTGAGTCATGCGTCAACGACAAGTCAATTCAAATTTTTGCACTTATTGAAAACATTTTTTTTCAACTTAAATATTTAACGATATCGTGTTGCACGTGGCCTTCCAAAATAAACAAAAAACATTTATGTGCATGTATCTCTATATTACAGAATTATTAATATTCTACAATATTACTTTTCAAAGGTTTTCTTGAGGGGCACCCCCTTTATTCAACTATATCTCCTTCAAACATCTATTTAAAAATATTATCTTGGGGGTGCTTTTAATACATGAAGATTTGGTAAAAATTTTAAAGCAATGTTCAATGACTTTCTATTCGACAGTTTAAATACTTACAAATGCCTTTCAAATGTCGAACACGAAGTAATAGAATTGTTATTTAAACTATTAACAAAATATTAAAATGGCTGACTTGTTTACGAAAACCCGAAATGCATTATGATGAATTCAATCTCAGAATAAGATTTTAATATACTACTTTTTTATTAATATAATAATTAGAAAATATGGCACTTTTGTAGTTTACGGACCGGGTTGAAATAATAACATTATTTAGAAAGCCATTATTAACATGGGGAGAGGGGTCATTAGCTACCAATTCCGTACTTTCACCTAACATTTTAATAAATAAAATATATCGTAAAAATGTAATTTTACTTGAAAATCTTATCTAAAAAATAAGCCGGCCCGTCAACTGCACAAGTACCAAAACGATACTACAAGAAGTGTTTTCTTTGGGTTGAGGGGTAGCCCCGTATGTACAACTATATCTCCCGCAAAATCTAAAATCTATTTCGTTCTAAAATCTATTTTCAATCGTTATTTATTTCATTATTACCGAATTTTCCTACTTTGACAAAATTGACGAATTTTCCATTGCCGGATTTTACTTTGCACCGAGGCAAACACAAGATAAGTTTTTAATGTGTGGAAAATCCAGATCTCTAAAAAGAGGAAGCATGGATAGTGACAAAAATGAAAATTGCCATAGTCTAGAAGGATTTATTCTTCACTGACCGAGGACAGAAAAGATGAGGTAAAGTATCAGAACAGATACTACATTTTGCTCCTGTCGAAAAGGCCAACAAAGTATGTTAGCGTTCTAGTTAAGTTTTTTAGGTTGCCACCTGGACTTAAGGTTATTAATAGAGTTAAGTACTTTTAGGGGGAAGGACTGTGTTCACATATACTTAGGGTGAGTTGTAGGATTAATGGATTCTCCCCATAAAAAAACGCAATTTATATACCTTTACAAAATAATATGGTTATATTCTCTTAAAACGCTATCTCGATATAGCGATCAGACAGAAAATGGTGATCATTTTACGTTAAATTGATATGTAAAACTCCTAATTTTGAAATAATTGGAGTTTTTTTCCAAACGTAACGGCATGAAAAATGATGATCTCATTTTTGTTTAAGGGGGGGGGGCTAAAGGGTACCTATTTAGAAATTCATCAACATTTTTTTAAATATAACATGTTCAAATATTCTTTAAAGTCTTCCAGTACGATATGAACATTCTATGTATCATGTAGAAACTATTATTAATTCAGCGCAATAACTATATAACTATATTTTTTAATTTTCCACAACAAGCATATATAAAAAGGCCACGGTTTCAATTTCATAGGGAACATCTTTGCTTTCACCGCTAAGAAAACAATACGAAACTAATAGAAAAAAAAGATACAAATATTTGGAGGTAAACATCTACGACATACCTGTGAGTTAATATATTAAATATAGCCATTTTTTCTTCATTTTCTTCATTAATGAAGAGTATTATCAATTTAGCATTTTTTTTTATCTAAATGTGTGGATTCAGTATTTAGTTTTGGATCTTTTTGGCATTTTTTCCTGAAAAATTATTCTTCATTAGTCAATTATCCCTTTTTTTATTTTTTCTACTAAACGTCACAAAGCTCTGTTTTTGTGGCACCAATCTTTTTGATACAAACATTTTTAGAATCAGCTGATAAAGATCTATTATTCTATGTATCCATGTATCAATTATATAAATTAATTTAAAATGTTATGTCGAGTTGAAGTACATGAAAAGCGTTACTCAATTAACATTTGTGTCCGTTTAAGCTGCTCAGCCTTTCTATATCTTAAACTACTTTCGAGATATCTATGTTTAGATTCGTTCTGCTGTTTTCTCCCTTTGGGGTATACAAACTAAATATTTGTTTTAAATAAAAACAAAGTTATAGTTATTCAAAGTCAATGCTGGGTGGGGGGGGGCGTTATCCTACACGCTGATGACCACACATATTTTGAATAACTTTTTTTACTGGGCCGAACATTTATTTCTTTATGTTAAAAAAGGCTTGAGACAAGTACATTCTAGTGTAAACACTCGCATCAAGTTTACATGAAAACTGAATTAATGACAAGCCCAATAATTGATCACGATTGGGTAAATGTCGACCTTAAGCATATCATTCACACAATGTTGTGTGTGAATGATACGTACAATGCCCAACTATATATATATATATATATATATACACAGATAACAGAAACTCTAATATTTAATATTACAGTCTGCTATTCTAATGAAACTTGTCAACAAAAAAATGTGCTCTGCTGGTTTTCGTTTAGGATTATTTTAGTCATTTGAAGTTCTGAAACTTACAACCATTTTTCCCCATAACACTATTTTTTTCTGCTGTTAAAATTTCATCTGTTTACTATATTCTGTAAAAATGGTAGGATTTTAGCAAAAACAAAAATAATGATACATATTAAGTTCGTGAAATTGAGACTTACCAAACTTTTAAAGCAGTAATAAAATGACGTTTTTACATCCGCTACGTAATTTAATTTGGTACATAAAAATAACTCAAACTACAATAACGCAACCATATTTTCTTTTTTTAAATATACAAACCCTAGAAAACAACAATGTTGGTTTTTCGTTTGGTTAAAGCAACAATTTAGTGCCAATGTTGAATTTCAGAAAATAACTCTTCCAATTGCTTTCTTCATATAGTTTATAATGATATGTAAATCTTTAAGCATTTAATTATCAATCAAAACTAATTCTATTCTAATAAGAGGTCATAACTATCTATAGTGTGGGAACAATAGTGTGAGACAAGACTCTCCAGGTTTCTTAAGGAAATGTTCATATCATTAATAAAACTCCGATAAAGACATGTGCCACATATTGTGCAGATACAAATTAACCACTTGCCTAGTAGAGGGAATGGATGGTCTATTCAGTAAATTCATATGTGAAGATTATCTGATAATCCAAACTCTACTCCTCGTGATTGGGGGACAACCATACAAGTATATTTTTGGAATGTCTGACACTTAAAATTGTGTCTCGTTCGCTTTTCATTATTTTTAGTATATACTACAACTTAACCTTCTGAGCGCTGAATTTTGTTTTGTAGATAAATGATTTTTACACCTATGTTTAAAATGATTCTGTAAACTTAACGTTGTATTTTATGTCCAAATAATGTACATGACATGTGTAGCATATTAATTGGACTATCAAAATAAATTCATACAATTTGACTAATTTAAATATTGTAATAGTGGCCATCTTGAATTTATAATTAGGCTGACCATTTGCTTATGGAAGATTGTCATTTTCTCAAGCACATATTAGTCTATTGCTATTTTTTGTGTATATTTGTGCTGTTGTCTTATATTGCAAATAAAACCAATGTTGCACGTAGTATTGTCTGCTATTAGAGGTAGAGGCTTGTCGCAATTTTGCGACAGTCGCACTAAGAGGGTTAAGCTTAATCTGACCGCGTGTTTCCCGAGTTCAAACTCACTAAAAAATAAGATCGTTTTCATAAGATCACGTGTACAACAATATATATACTAATTTCTGAGAGCAATAGTGTATCATATCATGCATTAATATTTCTATGGTGTAATATATTAAAATTATACCAACATTCGAATATAAAATAAGGAAAAGGTAAATGACTATTATTGATATATTAAACTCGTGAAATTCAGCTTTGAAAAAAAACGAAAAAAATAAACATGGCGGCTTTGACAAAATTCAAGTATGCGCATGTATAGCTTCGTGTATTTTGAAATTCATTTTATATCTGAAAATGATTTTATGATTGAACAATTAAGACTTCGTCTTATTGTGTTATTCCTCAAGACTAAATAGCTGTAAAACTAAAATAAAATGATTACCAAGAATCGAAATTAATTTATATTTAACCAAGTAATATTTTGTACTATACACAAAAACGAATGAACTAGATGTTTAGCCATTGTTTGTTTATTCTCCTAATACTTTTAAATTGAAACGGAGGAATATGAAACAAAAGGCATCAAGTTTTATATCGCCATCGTTCAAGCGGAAACGAAATTCCAAACATATATGATCGATGCAATAGTAAGACCTCCCTTTTCAGATGCGTGTTATAAAACAGGGCCGCTTTTATCGATTCCGTTTATCAATTTTTGTTACAGAATTTCAATTAATTTCATGTGTTTGCAGATAAAAGTCGTTCAATAAAGCTAATAATTCACAAAAGAGAAAACGTTGCTTATAAATCAAATACCTTTTTGAAAATAATTGTTATCGGCATAAGAGTCTATTTCATGTGTTGTTATCTACTTTCCCAACTGATGTATTTGGAATCTTGCCATTTAAAACAAACGTTGAGTATTGTACAGAAAAAATTACATTTGAAAACTCATGGACTAAACAAATATTCGTTTAGTTTCTTCTTTTCCTACTGTGTAAATACAAAGCTATGGCGTGGTCTGCAATGAAGGATTTCGGTCTCTACTTGACAGGATCACAGACTAAGTTCGGGTATGTCAGAACAATCTGATCCGCCATTCCTTTATCATGCTCTTAATTGCTGTAATGCCGTAGATCCTTCGCTAAAAGAAAAAAAACCCAGAATGTATAGCAAAGGAAGTAGAATTACATTATGTACTGACCTGTATAATTTTAACAATTGGAAACTGTAAGATGTTTTTATCTTATAATTTTATTTCGACGTTAGTGTGTCCTATCGACACACGAAAGCCAAAATAGCGGCCGAGGTCATTTTTTGACTTTGTTAACTTGGGTAATTCAGTGTGATTTTACTTGGGTTTTTATTTGACGGACGGACTCCCCACTAAGACTTAGAGTGAGAGTTAGATCAAGTCATTTAAATTTTACTTTATTTCAAAGTTCCAAAGTGTTAACAATATATCTTTTGGTTGTGTAGCATGTCTCTTGTTCGTACATAATTTTTTATTTATTTTTTTTTTTGGGGGGGGGGGTCAAGGCATTAAGGGTAATAGTTAAGCTTGTATCATGTTGAGAATTTCGAAACAAGTAAGGAAACAAACATACTAATAATAGTACGAATCGTGAAGCATATTCAAGATGTATTCTTCAATGAACGAAAATATGTTTAACGTTTTTAATTAGAAAATTATACTTATAATACATTCAGATTCGAGTCCATATTTAGTTGCGTTTCCACCAGGACAAAGTAAGACACAATGCCAGTATTTTGTGTGGGGGATTCCAACTGCTCAAAGAAGGGAACCCTAGATAGGACAATAATTTAACATCTCCTCAGTCAAGACTGAAGACAGAACAGATTCGATGTTCAATTTACTTGGCTCCCCACGAGAGTACAGTTAGAGTAAAGACCGGTTTTAATGGTTGACAATTTAGCTTCCACAAACAAGCACTCTAGATTGGGACAAACATGAAACCTGCCTGAACTTCGCAGGATCACTTCTTCAATGAACTAGGAGAGTACAGATGAACATTAGTATCAGAACAGAAGCTACACTTTTCTCTACACTTTGCTTTTAACCAAAATAAATAGATTTGAGTCCCGATTGACTTGCCTCCCCACAAAAGCAGAGTTAGGCAAAAGATCGGTTTTAATGTGGGGAAAATTCAGCTCCCCCAAAAAGGGCACCGTAGATCGGAACATAAAAATTGCCTCAGCCTAAAAATACATCTTATTCTCTGACCGAGGGCAGAACAAATATACTGTAGTATCAGAACAGATACTACACTTACTGTATAGCTCGTAGCATATAGGAACAGATTCGAGTTGAACAAAATATTTTGTAGATATTTCGAATATCGTATGTTGTAAAAAAGGGGAATTGTTGCGTATAGACATATTAAAATACGATTTAGATACATATAGCATTCAGTACATTAGATGCATTACAATATATATGAATGAAGCATTACATTTGCCGTATAGAATTTAAAGCAATTCCAAATATGAATATGCATATCTTCGCTGGCCAATCTGAGCATGCGATGCATAATGCTTACCTTCTATTGTAAGTGAATATCACATGTGATCATTTGCTCAGTGTATATTTAACATTCAATGTGATTAATAATCGATCCAGATTTTATGACCCAACAACAATGGCAATAATCAGTGTTTTCGCCTCATTCACACTGTAAATACCATAATACCACATTGACTCTAATATATTTTACATTAAACACCAGAAAGATCG
>OY744540.1:60145057-60157557 GCA_963556195.1 Sepiola atlantica | reverse complement strand
TCTAAACTCTTAGGAGACTTTAGAAAAAATTGAAATCTAGGCAATCTTGTTTAATTCGTGCTCATTACTGTTGATCAACTTTACTGAAAATCTAAAGTATTTGGATTTTAAATGGGAGCCTATTCCCATATTATGCGCCTTAAAATGTTTTCAAGTACTTCAAAGAAACGGTAATTTAGGGGAATATTTATTAATTGATGTCTAATACCTATTGCTAGAATTGCACAAAAATCGACGGTATCTACTTTTTCTACTTATTGTTTGTTCCTTATTGCAATACACTAAATTAAAATAAATATAGCTCACGTTACCCACACTTACACCTAGCAGCTGTTTTCTAAAATTTATAATGCTCGGTTAACTGGTTTAGGAGTGAATCCTGTAATACCAATATATAAAGATATACACATACCTAAATTAATATTGTTGCATAGCCCCCGCTTGGGTCGCGGCAGTTCTCGTTTTGTATACTCGTCCCGGAACAGGCCGTGGTAGTTCTCATTTTATCACTCGTCATTTTTAAAACATAACTCATATAATTTGCATCATTTTTGATTTCTCGGACGCTCAATCTTTTCTCGCCGCGTAATGTGTGCGTCGTCTAGTGGTTGAATTATTTCTTCTTTCTTTCTGCCGTGAACTACGCCGCTGCAACACAAAAGCTCCATGACCGACTCAACCGACAAACAATCTTTTAAACTTAAATTCTGTTTTATTCCAAGCGTAAGTTATCCGTTAGGTGGGAGATATCCACTAACGTCGAGAGAGAGAGAGAATTACTTCTTTCGTAATTACTTATCAATTAAATCCTTAACCCTTCGTGGAGGGGGGAAAAGAGACTTTTCGCCTGTATTTTCTTTAGGAAATTAATTCCCCTATGTATGTTGCTGACTACATAGTAAAAATCATGTCTGATAGGTTCGCCTCTAAAACCCAGACTGGCAAAACTCTCAGCTTCTCACAAAGAAGGAGTGATGTCACGGATCCCACGTGCGACACTCATGCGAAAACATTTCCTTCACTCATGTTTTTTGACATCTTGACCCGGTAATCGTCAACGTTCCTCTGACAGTACCTGTGAGCTCCGACCGTGAGAACAGCCCTATTCCGCACCCGACTGTACGGGTCTACCCGCACTAAATCGCGCAAGCTTAACCAAACGATTTCCAAAATGCGTCCGTACCCACAGGGCCATTATCCAACAATATAAAGAGATAAGTTTTAGTCTATGCATGTTTGTTCACAACATTATTATAGAGTATTGTAGATAAACTCTTATAACCATACACATTTTGTAATTAAATTACCCACAGTACTTGAATAAGTCTATTTCATTTTGATCAAAACTGACGCGATAATATAGTGCAGGCTTCATTGTATGTATTAGTTTACAAATGAGATAGATATCATATCTATATATATTCTGAAAATCGATTACCTAGAATACTTGCAATAGTATTTTTTGTTTTTTATAAAAATGAGTGAATTAATAACGTAGGGTTAGCGTTCGAACTGGAAATCTACAAAACACAAATTATACGACGTTTTATTTTTATTTGATTTATCAGTTGAGAATTGATGAAATTAAAAAATAAGTATATATTAATGTTATTCTCATATTTGTAATATGTGTTATGAATGGCGTTCTCTTGTCCATGAGTACACCACCCCACTCATGTTTCGTTTTGATAATTAAAAGCCACGTTTACATAATACCTTTTTATTAAAAAGGGCTGTATTGCCTCACAGAATCAAAGTTAAAGCATAAAATAAAATGATAAAATACACTGATTACCACCTGTGATGACAGGCACACATAAATTCGGCTTCGCCTGATATTACAGAGTTGTGTTATTTATATGTATGTTATTTTAATAACTACTAGCAATAAATTACCCCTAGCTTTTAGAATTAATTTTACTTTAAATGGTTAAATATCGACATGATTTCTGAGTGGTTTTTAGTCCATGATCGGTTAATCTATTATATACATATCGCTTCATCCAGGCAATCATTTCCCCATTTATTATTAGGAGTCGTTTTACCGATAAATTGCAATTTAATTATACAATAAGGAGCTGTTTGCTGCATAAATACATATTTAAAATATGCGAGGCTGACAAAAATAATAACTTATTTATCAAATCGCAATAATTCAATAATGTAGTTAATATTGTTCAATTTTACTTCCACGTGGACGTTGAATAATCCAATAACGGTTTGGTTGGCAATTCCATATCATCACATAAAACTGTCAGCTCCGTTCTGACTTCTATTAAACAGTCATATCTGCATCAAATAAAATAAACTCTTTGATCCATCCATCAAGTTGATCGCGTGTTAGTCAAGATTCGTTCATGATGATTGTGTTGAAAAAATCAGTTGTCATGAATTTCACCGAATTACGACGCTTTAATGCATTTACTTTCCTGAGAAGAGCATGACAAAGAGATTTGTCGACGGATTCCAATTTGTAAGGAATTTGACACCTTTTGTCCTACGTAATTCCTTCAAATCCAGCCGTTCAAAGAACTGATCACTGATGAAAAGTGGTGGTTTCGCTATAATTCGCTTTAATTTTCGTTCGTTCCGAGGGGACAAATTCTTAAGGCATATTTTATTGCTTCTCTATCGTAAATTATATGGATTTTCAAGAGGCATTATTAGCGTTTACTAATCTCTATGAATCAGTTTTAATTAGTTGCAAGAAAATTTAAATAGATTATTATTTAATAAAATGTTATACTATGTATGTGGACACCTAGCTATGAACAAATATTGCGTCGCCAACTCGCAGTGCCTAGCGTGGCAACTATTGAACTCTCTGAATGACTGTCACCAATAAGCTGTTGGAAACCAGGGAGGTGTTCCTCATCCAAGAGTGATGAAAACCCTGATGGTTGTGATCGTGAATACTATGTTATATAGGTGAAGTAAAAATGGTACTCCTTTATACGACCAAAGCTAGAAGTTTTGCTATGTGTAATAACTAAGTCTGAAATGAATAAATGTGATATAGCTCGGACCAGACATATTACCATGTTATATAGCAATCTCCAGACTTGGTCCGATCTCATATAGCGGATGACGGAATTAGAAATATGTCATATAGCTGAATAAGCCGAAATATTAGATTACTAGAAATCGTCCCTAGCACCACTGCAAATAACTTTTCTTTGACTCTCTGTGTTATTGAAGCCGAACAGAATTTCCATGAACACGGTCTCTTTTTTAGAACTTCCCTGCTATTTAACACATTACCACATGATTGATTCTCTGTATACTACAGCATGAACTGCAATGTATAAAAATACGTATTTAGCTGCCCCTTTTAATTTTACACTTTTCATTGATGGTTTCAATCTTGTTATAGTATTGTTTAGCATCCAACTCAAAATCTTATGAAACCTTTATCTTCGAGTGGCTTTCCGAGTTCGACAAGATGCACCTAAAGAAGGTCGAAGGTTACCTCGGCTGACACGTTGCTAAACTAATGTTCTCATCTTGGACGTTATGTCCAAGATGAGAACATTAGTCCGGATAATATAAATAATACAATGTATTATTGCTCAAACCAGACATGGTTCTATGCTCTATATCCGATGCCCGAATTTGAACAATGTCATATAGCTGATTAAACTAAAATGTTAGAAGGCGATACTTTTTTGCACTATTGGAAATAACTTATTTTGTGTTCCTTTGTGTCACTAAACCAAACAAAAATTCCATGAACAAAGTTTATTTCCAAGAACTTCCCTTCTATGGGCCATTCTACCACGTGACTGCTTCCATGCATACTAAAACATAATCAATTCGAAGTCCAATGTCAATATATTCTCGTCGAGTCATCCCCTTAAAATGTTGTCCTTTTTATAAATAGTTTTAATCTTCTCATAGTATTGATCATCGTCTAACTCACAATCTTATTAAACCTTATGTTCGAGTGGCTTTTAGCCTTGATAAATGGTGACTTATTAGTACAGAAAAAAGATTTGTTTCGCAATTTGAATTCTTATCTGCTTTCCACTGAAACGCCGACGAACGTCCCTTTTAAATAACTTCCACGTATCAGTTCTTATCGTTGTTTTAGTAGTTGAATATTTTAAAATTTTCACCGTAACCATGATACTGCTGCAGATCGATGGCTTTTATTAGATATTGTTGTTATCTCGAACATCAGCAATTTATCTGCTATTCAGATATTGTCCAGCCCCAAGAGGCATCATTACCATTCAATAGCTGCTATAAATCTCTTTTGATAAGTCCAAAGTGAACATTGCCTCATTCAATAACTTTCTTATTGTATGTTTGGAAGTTTTTCAGATGAGGATTGTTAAGTTGTATTATTTTGATGATTCGGACTACTGTTTTAATCTTAGATGTTATTCTCACAACGTTTCGGCCGATGTAACCTCTGGCTTTCTTCAGCTGTTTTTTGTCGGAGTCGTGAATTTTTATGTCGAATTCGGCAATCTGCAAGGAATATTGAACGGATTTCTTTTATTTAATCCACGAAGTTTTTTTTTCTTGTTCCGTCAGCAATGGCTGAGTAGAAGTCATAAGTAATTCGTAATTGTATTTTTAGTATCGCCCCTGATAAGGATTGAACCCTAACCCTACCAGAAGACTCCCACTTAGAACTAATTATAACTCAGCACTTGGTATTAATTCTTTTCCCGCTTTTGTTAGATTATTTTCATTTCTTATGTTTGTGTATATGTTTTTGCCCTAGAACAAAATGATATTCGTGAGTTTTCTTAAGTTTTAATTGATATCATTTACTGTTTCGGAAGTTTTTAGATGAGGATTGATAATTTGGATTATTTGGATTATTCGGACTACTCTTCTCATCGTGATGTTACTCACATCCGGTTTCAGTCGATGTAACGTCCGACCGTCTTAATGTGCATCTTGTCAAAGTCAGGAATTGTCATATCGAACTAAAGAATACGTCCTGAATTTCGAATGCTTAAATATATACTACTTAAATACATATTCTGTATTTGTATGTTTCCAATACGCACTTTTAGTTTATTTTCCTGCTAGTACGAGACACGCTATATATCACTGTCTATATAAAAGTGTGTATGTGTAAACGTTTATATATTTGTATTACGCCATCAACTCCTAAACTAATTAATCAATCATCATGAATTTTTGAACACAACGACGATGCATGCAGGTGGATTATATAAACTTCATTTAGTTTGAGGTATTTATATGTAAATAAGAAAAAAGGGTGTGGAAGACATTCGTGAAAATTCAGATACCTCCGATTTTATTCATATTTTTATAGTTATTAGACATAAATTAAGTAAAATTCCCCCAAATCAGTTTACTAGAAGTATTTTAAAGAAGTGTATGTGCATGATAGGCGTTACATTTCCTATTTGATAATTAAAATGTTTCAGCTGAGAAGTTAATTTGATCCATATTCATTAGACATGGATTTAGCAAGATCCCTGGTTTTCAGGTTATTCATGAGACCTAGATTTGTCATTCTTACATTTTATATTTCTATTTTTTATTTATCTATATACTTGCTCCGTCCCGTATTTTGAACCATATATATATATATATATATATATATATATATATATATATATATATATATATATATATATATATATATATATATATATATATATATATATGTCTCGGAAGTTTCTCAACCATTAAAACTATGTTAAAAAAAAAAAAATTAAAAAAAAATTATAGTCCCAAGTCTTCCAGTGGAAAATCACTCATGTAAGTCAATTTATTTTTTACAGTTATTATATTAGTTTGTTTCTAACACTATTTAAAGGGATCATCAGTTGTTTACCATGAAATATATATATATATATATATATATATATGTTGATATTTTTTTATATATTTAATATAAAGCTAAAACTAAAAATACATTAATTACCTAAAAAGTAGTGTAATAGATTCGTTTACATACTTTAAAATGCAGCAACATTTTTTGTAAGTAACGGATAAATTTTATTAGACAGACGAACAACACAGGTAAGGAGGACTTTTTTACTTTTTAATAACTAATATCAGTTAGCAAACATTTATACGGAACAAAACTTAGATTTAGTATACGGAACGTTTATGTTTTTTGTCTTTTAAGGGAAGTGGGGTCTGATCAACTCTGCTCGGAAGCCATGAAATTAAATACTGTCTTGTTTTTAAATTCGCGAAACAGTTTTTCATGGTAAACAACTGATGATCACTTAAATAATGTTAGAAGCAAACTAATATAATAACTGTAAAAATTAAATTAACTTATGTGAGTTATTTTCCAATGAACGACTTGGGACTTAAAGTTTTTTTATTTAAAATTTTTATTTAATTTTTTTTTTATATAGTTTTAATGGTTGAAAAACTTCTGAGACTATATATATATATATGACTTTTTATGAAAACTTTCATTGATCCGAACGAAACGGTAAATCTCTCATGTTGATGATGTCTTCCTGTGTTTAATTGTTATTCATTTTGTCTTTTTCGCATGTTCTGTCTTCACAACATTTCATGTTATGTTATACTATGTATGTTATCCTCATATATATATATATATATATAAATATATATATATATATATATATATATATATATATATATATATATATGTATCTATATATATGTATGAATGAACCAAATAATCAATAAGAAAATTAAAAACCTAGGATAATCATGAGCTGAAGTTCATTCCCTTATACCAACTCACTTTTTCCCCCACTACGCGACAAATCTAATCGATATCTGGCTTCGTAATGCGAACAAGGTTAATGCATTCGCCGCTCCAGATTGGATTGGAAATCTTCTAGCTGTCGCTGTATGAGATCATTTATCGAAAGCCTCGCTTATCAATCTTGATAATACGCTAATGAGAATATGTCAAATTCTTAAAGTAATGATGCAAATCTACATAGATCAAAATATTCGCAATGCAAAAATGTTCATGTCACGCAGCTTGGAAAATAGACCATAGTACATATGCGATTTTTTCATCTTTCATCATTTGGCTTTATTTTTCTCGATCTTTATACGGACTATAGGTATATATATATATATATATATATACATATATATATATATATATATATATATATTCATACACACACATTATATATATATATATATATACATATATATATATATATATATACAGATACACCTATATACATATATACATATATATTCATATATATACGCATATATATATATGTAACTATATACACACATATATATATATAACTATATATATATACATATGTATACACATATATGTAACTATATATATATATATATATATATATAAATACATACATATACATATAACTATTAATACATATATATATACATATATATATATATAACTATACATATATATATATATAACTATACATATATATATATATAACTATATATACATATATCTCTCTATATATATATGTATATAACTATACCTATATATATATATATACATATATATATAACTATATATACATATATATAACTATATAGGTATATATACATATATATAACTATATTTACATATATATATATATTGTTAACATTAAAAGTTAACGGTTAAAGCTCAATGGATGTTACTTTTGTTTTTTAAACACAAGAGCAAATAGAAATAAACAATCCTATGCTAGATTCTAGTCAGCTATTCATTTTTCAATTAATAATATATTTAGGAGGACGTCTCATGTACACCTGAATAGCCAAATATAGTGTAATGTATCTTGTATTGTGCGCTCTTCAGAAACATCACAAATACCAAACACACACACATTTATATATATATATATATATATATATATATATATATATATATATATATATATATATATGTATATATATTCCCAGAGATGAACGATCACTTATGTAATAATCATGCCCCAAAACATCAGAAGAAACAAAAAACTAACACATATACATATATAGGTATACATAAACGATCAAATATATTACGCACAAACATGCACACACATACTCTTGTATAAATAAAGCAATAAATTAATAAATAAATAAATAACTGAAGTATGCATGCAATATTCTATGCTTTAATTAAAAAAATTGTTACAAAATACGTTTCTAAACCGTTTTTAGAAGAATCGGATCCAACACATGTAATGTAGGCTGCTTACACTAATATCTCTTTCTTCAGAAACTCTAAAGACTACGTTACACATTTTACAGTAAATTCCAAAATCTATAAAGAAACCGGATAACATGACGCAATATTTTTTTTCAAATAAATGAAATATTTATTCAATCATTTCTTTAAAAATCCTAATTTTCAGTTTTATAAACCCTAATCATGATAATACAGACAATATATATTTTTTCATCGTCGAGATCTCACGGTGTAATCGAAGATCGACGATTTCTTCCGGTGTTTTTGAAGAGATTGTTTTTAATGTCCTATATCTGTGGTGATAAGCGCTGGTGCACGTGTACAAACAATAAGATGAATGTTTTACTACACTTAGAACCACCGCTGAAATGATAAATTCGAAACTCCGATAAAAAAGTAGATAACATGATGCAATATTTTTTTTCAAATAAATAGAATAGTTATTCAATCATTTTTTAAAACCCAAGCCGAAGACCGCCGATTGATTGTGGTTTTGTTGAAGAGATTGTATTTAATGTCCGATATATGTAGTGAGAAGCGGTGGCGCGAATCCCGACTCATGAGATTAATATTACTACAGTTATAAGCGCCGGTGAAATGATAAATTTGAAAATCCGTCAAGAAAAACGAAAACATGACGCAAAGAGTTTTTTATTTTAATGAATTAAAGATTCATTCAATTTTCAAAAAAAATCCAAATTTACGGTTATATAAATCCTGATCATGGTAATACAGACAATACTTTTCTCTTTTTCATCCTTTCTGTTCGATATATGTAGTGAGAAGCGCTGGCGAGCTTGTAAAAATAAGATTAATGTTACTACAGTTAGAAGCGACGCGCGCCAGCAATTCTCACTACAGATATCGGACATTAAAAACAATTTCTTCAACAACACCGAAAGCAATCGACGATCTTCGACTACACCGGAGGATCTCGACGATGACAATAAAAATAAAAAAAGAAAAATATTGTCTGTATTACAATGATAAAGGGTTTATAAAATCAAAAATTTTGATTAAAAACAATGATTGAATAAATATTGCATTTATTTGAAAATAAGTCTCGCGTCATGTTATCGGGGTTTTCAACGGATTTTTAAATTCATCATTTCACTTGCGCTTCTAACTGTATCCACATGTGTCTCATGACTTCTTTTATAGTGTTTTGTTAACATAATATTTATATGTATTTATACACATATATATATACGCATATGTATATTCATATATATATATATATATATTATATATATACACATACATTGATATATATGCACATATATATATATTCATATAAATACTAAGGATAATAGAATTAGCGATAATTGAAGTATCGTAAAGTGATCTATCGCGATACAGTGAAGCTCAATACGTTTAGTAGAGCAATCAATTTTAAAGAAAGAAAGATAAAGAATTGCTTAAAATTACATAAAATTACTTGAAGTTACATAAAGTTAATACAAATTTTATCACATCGAAAGTTCAGATGCAAGGAGTTACATTAATCCATTAAACCATGTGTTTTCAAAGATAAAACTCTTTTCGTCAGAGGATAAAATTTGGTAATGTGGTATTTATAATAAATAAATATTACCTAGTTTCATTTCACTTTGAAAAATTGAAGAATATAACTAGACAGGTTGGGGATAAAGAAATAGATGGCCGGGAAGGAAAAATTAGCAGTATTGAGTAGCCATTTTAGAAGACAAAGGGGGGGGGGCGCTATGGTGCAGATAGAAGAATAGCAACAGTTTGTAGAATTGGAGAAAGCGTTTTAACAATTTTTACAGGGGTTCAAGTAAGAGGTAGATGGTTCAAAAATATCTCACTTGGTCCGTATGGATTCGTACTCCGTTATGTGTATAGTTCCATAGAGTTACACGTAAAAATCCTGGACTGGTATTTTAAATATCCTATTCGGCAACTCCGAGGTGAAGATTGTCTGTTGAAAGGCCTTATGTGGAAAAGTTCATATCTGCCTTCAAAAACCTGGCTTCCTCGGCAGGAAGATGGTTCAAAAGATTTATATGTCATCTTACATATTCTGCTTATGGTAGGAAGCTTTGCAGACTAAAGAGTACAGAACTGGATCCACCGGAATGAAAAAGGAATACTGCGTACATCTAATGTTTTAAGGGTGTGTGTTGAGGTCTGGGTGGGGTTGGGGATTAGGAAACTCTATAAATTCAAGTTTTTATTTGAGTTGTCAGCTAAAGGTGTGCCTGTGGGGTGGGAGAAATTCACTTGCTTATATTTTGGGGTGAACGAAAGGTTTCTACGTACGGGGAGGCTATATTGTGAGTGTGATTAATGATTGATATTATTATTATTATTATTATTATTATTATTATTATTATTATTATTATTATTATTATTATTATTATTATTATCAAAAGGAGGAACATTACTTTCAGAGCAGATGTATTAAAAAATGTGAATGTTTTATTCTGAAGGCAGGTTATAATTTTGCGTAGACTAATATTATATTACATTATGTTAACTAGTGGAATTAAAAGGTGAAATTCGGTGCATGCCCTTAGATTAATATTATATTAACTTATATTAAATCATATTGAATTATCTGACCCCCAGGGGGTATTATTAAGCTGTTAGCTTTTAGTATTAGTTTGATATTTGTTGAGAGGGGTTGGTGGGGTATTGGGGTCTATCTGTAGTGGAAGATCGATGCTAAGAAGTCGTATGATAGGGTAATTTACTATATGCTTTGCTATTGGGTTAAAATTAACTCTAATAGGGGAGTGAGGACGATCTAGATATCTAGGGGGCAAGTGACTGTCGGGTTATGTTATTTATGTGTCCTGGGATGGGGGTGTCTATTGGAGTTACAAGCTGGGCGTATTTAAATCTTCTCTGATGTTGGCATTTGGAAATTATTTCGTTTTTTGAGTTCATAACGTTTTTTCTCTCTTGCAGCTGTGAGTATCATTAGTGCTTCAGATGTGCATAGGTGGCTATTCTTTGAGCCCGGTGTGTAGGACTTTGATTTTTTCAGTATAGACCATTTTAGGGAAAATTGCGTGATATTTGATTTAAATTCTTTTATTAATCCAGTTAGGGGGTGTTGTGATTGGTATTGTTATTGAATGAATAAGTATGGGAGGATATTCTGGATTTAAAAAATTGTGATGGTCGATCCTATGTATGTATATATCCTATGGTTAGCTTTTCGGTCACTTACTGGGTTTGCTTCTGGTTGTGGGCATCATGGTGTTGCTAGGGAGGTTCGGGTTTGGGTTTCTAGAGTTAGGTGGGGTTGTGGGTCGGGGTGATGTAGGTTCGGTGGTATTGTTTAGGTCAGTGGCACGTTGTGATAATTTGGTTACGGTACATGCATAGATGTAATAAAATTTGTATTAACTTTATGTAACTTCATGTAATTACATGTAATTTTATGCAATTCTTTATCTTAATCTTTCTTTAAAATATTCATATAAATATATATTTATATATACATATATATACATATATATATATACACACCTGTGTATATTCATATATATATATACATACATACATATATATATATATATATATATATATATATATATATATATATATATATATATATATACATATATTTAGATATTACTTAGAAGATAGATTATTCAGTGAATACCGGGATTAGGCCAATGAAAACAAGCTCGATGATACTCGATTACAGGGTACAGAGCATTTATATGTAATTCATGTAATTTATGTATGCCGTTAAAGTATAGTTAGCAACTCTGTAGAATCAGGTGGATGGACGGTGAAGTCATATACCTATTTCTAGGTATCCCTAAATCATGATCAATGTACCAACATAAAAAACAATAGCATGTTATTTTCGTCATTAGGGGAGGGGATGAAATTGCGTCCTCCCGGAATGTTAAAATCGATCCCAGAAATTGGAAGGTATTTTTAAAATAGTAATGGAATTTTGAAAACAATATGCGGCATTAATATATTCAATTTATGGGATATACAAGATCTTTCAAAGTATTTTCTGCGGAACTGGGATCACTCGCCCAATCATATGTATACCGCGGACAGGAATAGATCAACTCTTAGAATAAGTAAAAAATAAGAAATAACAGCATGGATGCTATCATCATTTAATTACATTAGGTTAAATTAAATTAAATTACATTAAATTAAACAAAATAAAATAATGTGTGCCAGGAATGGATAAATAACTAACAAAAACATCCATGTCGGCATGGACTTAATTTTTAAAAATAGAAACAAGGTTTTTGTAAACAGTATTTTGTATTGGGAGTTTATTTTTTAGTATATATTTGATTTCTCAGAATGTTTTCTGCAGAACTGGGACCTTTTTTGCCTCAATGTAGGTCTA